>JACTAT010000126.1:145377-613750 GCA_014526335.1 Chrysaora quinquecirrha | reverse complement strand
CTGTGAAAACTTTCGAAGTGAAGCAACAACAATTGACAGTTTTGCCAATGAAATTTTATTAAAGTTAAATTACCGTACGTTGTTTCACAAAGGCCGTTAAGTGTGGCTATCCATTTGTCGAACAAATCCAGTTCTTTCTGTGCAACAATGCAAACATGCGTCTCTTGTCGCAAATTATTGCTGAAGTTAACTCTTGGCATGTGAAGATTGCAACGAATGATTTTTCGAAACTCATCAGCAATTCAAGTTGACCCTTAAGAGTGGAAAGGTAATGCTCGTTTGTCATGGAAACTGGCCTTTCCTCGAGTATGCTGAAGGGGCAGATCGTCAAAAAGAGATCTGCAACTTCAGATACAGAGCAGTATCGATGTGGCAGACTGACCAACAGGGATGTGTCTTTTGGAGGTATCATTTTGAATTGTTTTTTCATCTACTGATTCCATGGGGGTACTCCCATTGCGGTCTGACAGGGGGTCCAGTCAGGGCTTAAGAGGGCTAAAGCCTACATTCCTCTAATGTTAGCGTAAAATCCTCTAATCTTAGCGTAAAAATTTAAAAATCATGCCGTTTTGATAGACTTGAGTCGGAAACAAAGGAATCCGTGTACATGCGTTCCATCATCGAACGATCTTGTGAGGCAAAACATTGAAAAAATGTGCTGTTAATATTCGTAGTTGTTAGATGGGTTACAAAATCAAAGATCTGACGATGTAAATTCACGCAGTGCATTAGTTCTTCTACCTTTGAAGCGCCAATTTGTGACGATGGCAATTCGGGATAGCCAGTGTCCTTATCTTTATATTCGATTCCAGAAGAAGAAGAAGAAGAAGAGCCAATGCCTGTAAATGGCAGCAAATATTGATGATACCGATAATTGCAAACTACAATTATTGCCAACGGAATTGCTGTATCCCTTCATGGGAATGTGGAAAGAAGGTAATGCTTCCTAACAGAGAAGGGGGGTCGTTTATGGGTTCCAGGGAACCAGGGAATATGCGAAATGTATTTAGGGTGCACGGGAACATGGCCGAAATTAACAGGGAACTAGGGAACATCTGGATAAAGATATCTGGGAAACTGTACGCTTGACTATCAGTCTGAAAACATGCCTACAAAACGTCCGGGAACAAGGAGTTTTTCTCAAGGGAACAGGGGAACATGTGACCCCCCTAAACGACCCGTAAAAATATATTCCCATGGACAGACTCCGGTTAAAGAGAAAGTCAATCAAATCATATACCAATTACTTTTCCTCTTTGGGTCGAAATGTCAGGTCTAGTAGCGTTGCGGGCGAAGGAGAACAAAATTTCTGAAACTGGTTTGCTTATACTAAAAAGCAATGGCAAAGCTGTAAAGCCCCTTTTCTGTGTAGATGCACTTACCGGAAAAGTCTGACCGCTGCAATGCTTCAAAACACTTCATTCTCTTTTCCTCCAATCCTGGAATCAGGATTTCAGCATAGTATTTCAAAAAATTTTCTTTTTCGAAAGACAGATAATCAAGTTCTTCAGTGCATCTTTGATCAAATAAGAGCCTATTTACAACATGTCGTTTGGTTGTCAATGAGAGACCTTGAAATAAATGGAAAAGTCATTTTAACAGCATTTTTATTTCATGCCACATTTACCTGAAATTGTGAATTACTGAAATAACTACCTATCTCCCTGTCTAGAAAACCCTTAAATTTCCCTGACTTAAGAACCCTTTGAACTTTAAATTGGATTTCCGTGGTCATCATCTTCACCAAAATGATCATAATAAGCAAGATCACAATGGTCATCATAACCATCTTGATTGAAATGTTAACTGTTTCACAGATGAAATTAAATGTTAATTGATTCGGAGAAACGACACGAAACCCAGATGTGACCTGTTACGGCCTTGGCCGATTTTGCCCACGGGTTTTCGGGCTTTTTAAAAAAACATGTGAGTTTTCGGGTTAAGCATATTAGAAGGGCAAAGGGGCTTTGCCATTTTGTTAGCTCGGGTTTGGGGCATTGTTATAAAAATGTACGGGTTTTCAGGTTTATTGAGTTAATCTTTTGAACAGTTAATAATTTTGGTTAGGGAAATGCAGTCTCCGGGTTTTTGATTTTCTTTCTGCAGGTTTCCGGGTTTTTGCCAAAATTTTGCCCGGGAATTCGGGTTTCTCCCAATTGTTTTCCGGGTTTTCGGGTTTCGATACCACAAAGCCCCCCCCCTCCCCGTAACTGTCAAATTTTCATGCAAGAGCACATAGTCAGTTTCAAAAAAATACCCGTTACCTTTTGAATTTTCCTCGTTACTTTCGACCAAAGTTGAAGAGTCTGCCCCTAAAATCATTTTTGGACCCTTTTGAATTTCAGAAGCTAAGTCATTGAGAAGATTATTGAGCTCCTGCAAATCAATTTTGCTCTTTCGAGCATTCTTCATTAAACGAATGTACTCTTTCGTCGTGTCTGTTGGGAAAGACCTTTGACTTAGTATCCCTTACAGGTACAGGTGCATAAAAAGAATGATTGCACAGAGAGGATAACAGAAAACAAGTTTCTTCATCATCATTGAAATTGCATGGTAGCCAAAATGTAGTAAAGAAGCGCTGCCGCAAAGAAGGATCCAATGATCACAGGACAACAGCTTCGGAAATGGACGTCTATTGATCTGCTTCATGAAAGAAACATTTTGGTTCTGCATGGGTGTTGCTCTGCTTGTGTCAAATATTTTACATCCAACAATGCTCCATTGTTACCTGTGTGCAATCTCGGTCCAACCCATCCCGCAAATATATGATCATAAGAGAGCAGCACTGAGACGACTCTGCTAAGTGCTTCCAGTATTACCACCACATTGCTGACGTCTTAAAGGTTACATCGATTCAAAAGGAAATAGCAATAAGTATTAAATTTTGGCAAACTACGTGGATATCGTGGATATCATAGAATATGGCCTGTTGAAAAGCAATCGTACAAAAAAGATCAGTTTGAAACATCTTTAGCGAGGAAGTTTCGTTCCATTTTTGTTTGAGGCAAGAAGGAGCATCCCTTGACTCTGCGTGCAAGCATTTTCATTGGCCATTACACTGTATAATAAGATTTCTGCAACTTGTGTTGCAATCTTTTATTTCAACCGACTCTTCTTACTTATAAAGATTGTCATTATTGTAGTCCCCGCCAGTGCTAGTTGCAAGGAGAATCTCTTTGCTACCCCTTCCGTAACCATCGCAAGACAAGTTACAGCAAAAATTTTCCCCTTGTAGCAGTGGCGTAAAGGAATGTCAAATATTCAGTTATTTTCTCACCTGACACCTTTTTTGCATTCGTTGCCAGGTTTTCTAAAGACAACTGTTTTGATAGAATCTGGTAACTGAGAGACGAAAAGATTTTATTTTTTAAATCATTGATTGTATCCCGGTCGGGAGATCCGAACTCAGAATACATTTCCAGGACTTTCTTCTGCATTTCGTCAATCTTTTGTCCACTTCGTTTTGATCTCTTTGCTGACAGAGTTGCTTCATAATAAGCATTCAATTTTTCCAATTGACACCTTTCTTGTGCTTCTATGGAATCAGGCAATCAGTCTAGCGCCAGCAGCTCAGAAATTTTCAAGCAGTATTTCTGTTTGCGTGTGTGGTTGCGGCAACTATCCACTGCTTCTGTCTTAGCTAAAATGAATTTAAAATCATGAATTTAAACGAGAAAGCGATAAGTTGCATTGATAATGCCAATGCTGCCTTAGTGCTTTAAATTGAAAGATAGAAAATAGCTACCAAAAGGTTGAAATCGAAACTGAACTTGACCAAAACTGGTTATATTGACCACTTCAGCACCAACAGCAATTGCTAAACTGGTTGAATTTTTCATGATTAATATTGTTGCAACTAAAGGAACATTCGATCCGTCAGAATGGCAGGAAAATAAATGTCACTGGACATATTTCAGTTACCTTTCTTATCAACAATAACAGAAAGCGAACAAAGAATTTAGAATAAACAAGAATAAAAATAGATAGTGTACCAGTTGAAAACTTTATTAATAATTAACGATGTTTCCAGCATAAACTCATTATCAAGTTCTAGTGTTAATTCTTACTTTATGCTGTGCCGAACGCACAACATTCTTTTTATATGGAAGAATTTATAACATTGGAAACAACGTGAATCATGGATACTTTGGGGGCTTAGGTTAGGTTTGTTTAGTATGCAATGATTCTCATACCAATTTTGTTTCGATAGACCTGCAAAGCTCCCGTCCCAACCCCCGTTCTTCCGACAGGCCCGTTAAGGATACAATGCTATACCACTAACTGATACCTCGGGCACAGTTCTGAAGATCACGTAGCCACTGATTACAATCAACAGAATCCAAGCAGATACTCTCGTTTGAACAATATTGCGTAAGATCTTGCATCGACTTCTCTTTCGACTTGATCACCTAAAAAAAGTCTCATAGCTAAATTTTAAATGAAAGATTTTCATTTTTCACTAATAACATATACAGGTATACAGTTATGCATCTAAAAATACATGGGTCTTAGAACATCTCGAACTTTGATTTCATCAGTGTCTGGTTCGGTCACAGTCTATATCTTTGAAATTCTAGCTTAAATAATTTGAAGGAAAGCAGGTTAAAAGTTCAATTCTAATATTTTTATCGGACTTTTCTTACATCCTTCTGTCTCTTGACAAGCATTTGTGGAAGATCGATGATTCGCCTTTGATTCCATTTCAAAACAAGCTCGGTCAAGTATTCTTCACAAACTAGGAGTGTAATTGAAATTGAAAAGATAAAGTATGATGTCAACCCATTACAGAAATATCTAACAACTAATGGAAGAGCATCATTGCAATCGTCCATTTTCCCCAATGCAGCACACAGGTGAGGCCTAGTTTATACAGTGCATTAGGGGCGCAGCGAATGAAATCACGAAGGATGCGCTGTTACAGCGCTTTAAACTGATGGATACAGACAGCGAATTTTAATCAGAGCACATTGAATGATAAGATATAATTCGCTTTTAATTCGCTTGGAGCAGCGATTTGTGAATCCACTGATATAATGCTACTTATATTACCTTTGGGTGACATTCTCCTTGTCACAGAGCTGGCATTTGATAACATGCTTTTTACTATTTCGCAGTCTTCTCCATGACTTCTTCCAGAACCCGACTTTACTCTCCCACTTTCAGTCATCTAATAGGGATATCAGTATAACTTAGTATTCATTATCACAAAAATATTTCGTTCAAGATGTGCATCAATGCAAAATTGCTTTCTACAAACTGATCATTTCTATCTGGTTTCCAATCCGCCATATTTGCTGGCGACTTTTCTTCTTATTTCTTTACAATGCAGTTGAAGTAATTGACAACTTTGTTTCGACAACAACGAAAGCAACATTTGCTGATGAAAGAATAGAGCATGAAAGAAGATAACATTAATTGTGACAAACCTGACATGTCCAGTCATGACCAGATCCATGCATTAGATTAATAGCAAAGATTACTTTTGCAGCATTATGCAGATCCACCTTTTCAACCCATCGTTTGTACTTGCAAGCTATGTCTTGAAATATAAATCTCACTCCTCTCTCCACAATGTCGTTGCTGTGTAGATAGTGGTGGTACACGAACAATTCACCTTGGAACATACTAAGACCTTTTTGGGCAACCTGGTGTCGACATGAGGTGAACAGCAGCCAGTTTCATCAAGGGCTCCTTTTCGTTTTACTGCATTTGTAGCCGCTTCCCACACTGAATTACCACATTGATTATCTGTTTTCAACTTCTAGCATATAAGAAAATAAGGAGCTAAAATAGTATTTGCTCTCCGTTAGGGTGAGGGAGGATATTCCTTTTTTTGAAACACAAGATGCACAACTCAAGCCTTCAGAACCAACACATGTCTACTTTTTTATGTCATATGTAACCATGTGTATAAAAACTACAATGTCTACATAGAAAGCATGCAATGTTTATCAACAGCTTCCCCGTGTTCAGAAGTATTCATGTACTACAGACTACCCATGCACCAAGTTATTCTTTAAGCAGAGAAAACATCCATTCATGAAGGGAATTAATTTGTAGACAAACTTACACACTCAGGCGGCAATTCTCTGATATCACAAAAAGAGAATGTTCATAACTTGCGAATGTTGATTTATAACTAACAGTGCTTTTGAATTGCTAAATGTTTAAAGCAAAAAACCATGCTTACCTTACAGCCAGTTTTTTTATATAGCTCGCTCACATGATTATCAACTGTTTCATTAGAAGCAACAAACTGGTCACCATAATATGTTGGTCTTCTGTGTCTACAATCAAGGATACTATCAGAAACTGACAAAAGTTTTTATTACCGTACTTCGTCTTTTGCAGAGACAACGACAATAGCTCTATTTACTTGCTCAGTTTTCAATTGTTCAATACATTCTCCCACGAACAGCCTTTAATTATAAAGGAACTTTTGGCTCAATCTTAAGCCCACCTTAACATGTATATGAAATAATCTCTGCAGACAAAGTATGATTTTCAATTGCATCTGCAAGTTCAGAAGTAGCCATCTATAGACTAAAGACAACCATGTACCGCCTTCTTCATGCCGTATTCATACAGCATGGTAAACTGCAAAATAAATTCTGGTGAAAAGGACTTCTGATACCTTCTCAGCTTGGTGTTTCCATATATATGAGCCGTAAGTTGAGAAATTGTGCAGGGTGGAATGCTGCTGTATTAACTGTAGAATTCTTGCGAATAAATGCACAAAATTGATTTCAATAGCCTGGCGAGAATGGTTTCGCCTGATGTCAGGGCTGATCAGTGTAGCTAGACTTACTTCAAAACTCAGTGAAAGGGCATCAACATGCATGAAAATTTTGTTTTCGGGGGTATTTTTTCCATTAATCCAGATCAAATATATCCTCACAGGAATGTTAGCCAAACACGGGAGAAATTCGCGCAAATATGGCGCAAGCAAAGTGTGACCTTAAACAAATTTCTCGTGTGCACAAAGCAAAAAGTCTCTGGGGTGAAATTTATGCATAACCAAGTTTTTCAAGTAGTCGGCTACAGACCTTCTTTTGCAACAATAGCGCAGTTAATTTAAGCCTGAATTGAGCAAACATGCACAAAAGCCTTAGATTATAAGAGATACGTTAAAGAAAATCCCAGTGAAAGGAACATTTCCTTGAATGGTAAAAAATAAGAAAGCTTTCTACCACGACAGACCTACGTACTACCATTGATTGGATTCAACCTTGGCTACGATAGCTTCGTTGAGACGGAGGTAACAATGAAATCATTGATTGGCTGAGCTTCATGATCAGTGTTCCAACTCCAATTACAAACCCACTATCCAAGTCATGAAGCATTAAGGTCTCTGCTTGCTGGGTATTATACTTAGTGACAATATCAGGCCTTCATCAGCACAATACACATATCTTTTATACATATATTTTTCTTCAGCGGCAAAAGTTTATTCATCATGGAAATAAGCAATGGGAAGATTGGTCATTTAACGATTTTGAAAAATAAAACATAGTACAGTAAGCAAAACCTACCCTTGCATTTTTTTCAGATAGCTCACATAGAACTCTCAGAAATCCAGATTCTGAGCATTTGGGTTGTGCAGTCTGTAAAAGCGACCAAAACTCTAGCAACTTGCAATCATAAATGGTAGTTATGTTGTTCAGTGAGCCTGGCCAGTACCCATTTCGAAGGACGGAGTTCAAGTCTAGACAATTTAACAGACCACCACATAAACAGCACTGGATCTTCTGAACAAGCACATCAAATCTACCTGCAATGCATTTTAACTTTTTCCTTACTGTTATATAACAAAACTAAATGATACAGATAAGAATCAATGATAATGACCTAAACAATGAAACTGTTAAGAAAATTAATTTTCGAGAATTCACAATAGCAGAACATTGATGTTATCAGTCAACAGAAATGTGAAAATTTAGAAAAACCTTTCATAGTCATAACAGTTATAGAAAATGCATCATCCAGCAGCACATGGTCACCATTACCAGAGAATAAAGAACTGCATAGCTTGCACTTGTGGACTTTAAACTGGAGATACTTTTTGCCTGTGGTAGAAATTGTAAACAACATCTTTTGTAATTAAATTTTGCAAAGTATCTGTAAAAAGAATGCAACTACAAAATAGACAACACCACGTTAATGTTCAGACTCATTCCAATAGGATATTGAAACTGCTTGATATCATTCTTACACTTTAACCCCCCCTTTTATGTATATTTAACTGCAAGATTCTGAACACTACAGAAATGTGAAAAGATGAAATTTAAACTCACGAGTTTCTACATAGCTATCTTTTTCAACAGTAATGTAAGGTGAAATGGGCTGTAGAAAAACATTTAAACAAGCCAGCCTATCATAAATTGGCAATAGCTCATGTGTGACTTCATCACAGGCCTTACAAAGATTAACTATTCCACAATCTGTGCACTGGATTACTGCAGGCTCTGCAAAGCATTTCAAACAATGACCAAGGTCAGCTACTTTTGTTGCTAAAACACTACCAAAGATAGAGCTTCTTGAATCATCCCAGCTTTGATTAGCTGCTTCCATTCGTGATGACCAAGACTGGCTAGGGGTGTTCTGTGATGCAGCCAACAGTTTCTTACATTTTTCAAGAATGGCATTCAGTGCTAAAAGACATGAATAAAGTACAACTAATAGCAAAAATACATTAGCAAATGGGACCAAATACAACAGGGCTCCCATAGACATACAAACCAGGCCATACGGTAATTGGTTCAGCAATGCATGGTTCAACACCTAATTAATCTTATCCAAAAATCGTACTCCAACAGGCTATCCAATAAACTATAGCAGAAATTTCTTAAATGCCATATTATACCCAAACCAAAAAGAATGTCTTGTTCTTTTTATACAAAAATTTAATATCTCTGGTGGTTAATTAAGAGCCAAAAATAAACATACAGTCTTGCTGTTCAGCATCATTTGTGTATTCAATACCATTTGTGCTTGACTTGTTTAGTGCAAGGATATCTGATGGATCATCATAGCCTAAAATAATGGAAATACAAAATTAATAACACTGCATATCAGCCAACACATTACTTGCTTGAATGACACAAGATAATAGTTGATGGGTATGGTACCAGCACCTGAATAAAATTGAGACTGAACTGACACGCAAGCAAACAATGGCAAATGGACCCGTGTTCTTTAATTTAAACTAAAAAAATATAACAGAACTTGTGCTGCCCACAAACTAACAGCTGACCACAACCATGCTTAGGTACCCAAAATTAGGTGGTAGTGGCCTAGGGAGTTATTATTAGGTTTTTACCCCAGTATGGAATCCATATAGTCTAAATCCAGCATGGAGTTACGAAAATTGTTGGCATACTGGACTAGATCTTTTAGAAAAACAATAGAAATCATCTCTTTTTTCCTAACAGAACAATGGATCTATTGGCCTTTTGGAGTGACAGCATTTTTCATTGGTTTAATCTTTGGCATCAAGATTGCTTGGATTCCACCCTGGCTTTTGCCAATTGTTGTCATGTGATGAGTTTATAGTGAGCTGACTGATCAAGTCATTGACCCAATCCATGTAATGCATCACAAGGCATCACACCATTTTGAGGTATCGCAACAGGCAACACCAGACTAGTAGTACCACTGGTAGCTTACGTGGCATATGGGGTGCGTGCAGGAGGGGAGTATAGGAGGAATGGGTGGGAAAACTGTGTCATCAAGCAACCATCTTCAGACTGAAAAATATCATGTCCTTCTTCCTCGTCTTCTTCCACTAACTGGTTACTATCTTCGCCATTTTTCTCCGTCTTTCGTCGCTCTAGTCTTTTTGCATAGTTTTCCCTTGCACGCTTGTTCTTTGCTCTGTTGGCTGCGCAAGTTCTTTGAGCCTGCGTCCACACACGATACTTCCTTCCCCGACTTTTCTTACTCATGTACTTAGCAGAAACCTCCTGTAATTTCTTAAAAGTGTTTTGCACAGCATCTCGTTTTCGGTTACCTACACCAGGATGCAGTTTAATAGGTGCACCTGACGCTGCAGCTGGAGGGACGTCCTCGTCCGCCATTACACTTTTGGTCTGACAAGTGGCCTGTGCCTGCTGGAACACATTTCTCCTCCCCATACCCCTTGCACAACTCCCATACATGGCTAAAACGTATCATGTGTTCATTTTAAGGCAAAAGTTGAAACGAATGATTCCTTTGTTTTAAACTCGAGGATAACCTGAACTTTTATAACATATGGATGAAAGAGAGATTAGTACATCATTTAATCTCTCAGACCCAAAACACCAATATACATGACTTGGGTGAAACCTTGCTATTGTTTCTGGTATGTGCAACGCCATGTGGTGGCTAATTGACACATTCCACTTTCCATAAATTTTAGCAAATTAAACATGATGTTTTTGAAACTTTTCTTGTAGAATTGAAATTTCATCCTTCTTTATTCTGTGTTTGGTGCATATTTGACATATTTCCCACAACATCTTAAGGCATTCATAGACACTTAGAGATCCAAGGTTGAATAAACATATTCTTGCATAAACAATAGCAAAAAGGAGCCATTGCTGAGCAGTAAAACCATCAAGTGTTGTCTTATCAACAATTGCATTAGCCAATCTTCCGCAATCAGATGGTAGATGCAGAGCCTTTATTCGTTTTCGTATCTTTTCTTTATTTATTTGGGTTGCTGTGTACCAGGTACTCTCTCCTGTCAAAATATGATATACCTCTTTGTGAACATGTCCGAGGAGCAAGTAATGCATCAGATCCACGGCAAACATGGCGGTTAAGTCTAAATATGGCAATCTTGACAGTTCTGTATATAAAACACCATTTTTTGTAGCAATTTCATTTGCTCTTGTAGCATTTGTTGCAACTTTGAATTCTGCAGCCTGAGTTCTGACTTGATTGTTGCTTCTCTCTTGGAACATAAAGTCCTTGGCTAAATAGCTCATTTTTAAAGCTGCCCCAGTCCCTTCTCGTTCTGCCTGAAAATTGCACATATTACATCCTTTATTTGCTTCGTGTGACAAAAATTCGGTTACTTTCCGAAGGGCAGGAATGTCGTATCACATACAAAGCAAAAATGCTTTAACGTTCAAATTTTGTTTAGTTTCTTTAACATCAATATCAATTCCATGAAACAGTTACAGCAAGTCCTCTACTAATGGCTTAAGAAATGAATTTATATTCCCTGATGGTTCACGTGGACCAGGTATCAAATCAACAAGATTTACTCATTTTTTCAAATTTCGTTGTGATCTTGGAAGGTTCAAGACGGTAAGAAAGACTGTCCCAAAACTATAGTGCCCTCTTTTGAATGCTTTCACCCAATCAACATGTGAAATGAATGCAATTGTGTTGGGGTCACTGCCATTCTCTCTGCCAAAAACAAATTTTTCCCACATGGTGGCTTCCATAATGTCTTCCAAATACAAATTATTAGGTCTCTGGGAATTTTGCTTCTCCTTTAACATATCTCTAAACCGAGGCAGTTTAAACAGCTCCCTCAAGCACTGACTCGGTGCCTTAAATAAATGCACTTTGTAGGGTGCCAAAGTTGTCTGTTCATGTGCCAGTTCTTTCACAAACAGTAAATTTTCACCATATAATTCTTTGAACCTTTTGTTTGAACACTTCCTTGAAATCTTTTTACCTTCACATTCATAAGAACATTCCATCAGTTCATACACTGCATTGCACTTTTCAGATGGACAAACAACTTTCACAAACTTTTGATTTTCATGCTTATTGTACTTCTTCAAGAAGTACAATGTTGTTGGAAAAACGGCAAGTAATTCTGGTTTTATTAATGCAAGCAAACCAGAAATTAGCATAATTACTGCAGAAACTGCCTGAACAGTCATATTGAATCTTGCTTGGATCCACAGAAGCACTTGTGCAAACCATCAGGATACCATGCAATCTTTATTGAAGCATTCATCATTGATATCACTTTCAGTATTGCTCCTTGTTCATGCCCACCTTCAACAAAACTCTCTGCCATTTCATTGAGTTCTGTCAAAGAATTAAACACAGATGAAACCCTGTAATTATCAAGTTTTCAATATGTAAATCATATAAAGCATCCAAGGAAATTATTCCCAGGATTTCTGCTCAAAAATCCCTTACCTATTAAAAAAAGGACAGACAGCAAAAATGTTAGTTCGGGCAAGTAGTTTGAGAATAAAAAGAATAACCAGAAGCTTCATGGGGCTCATCAGCTTTAAACAGTATTTTTTTCTAAAATATTCACACTAAAACCCAGTAAGACGTGAAATGTGAAGCAAATGGATGTCCATCATGGTAAATACAAGATACAATCCTCCATGGCAATGTCTTGGTCTGTTGCATCGAAAAAAACTGAATCTACAAGATTAACACATACGAAAAAGTGCACAAAGAGAATTGGACATTTCATAGTTTTGGCCTAGCTCAATAAATATTTGATGCAGAAATACAGCACTTTCAGAAAAATAGTATATCGAAATGGTAATGTTGCCTTGGATGAATAAAAGCTGTGAAAAACATACTTAAAAACTTAGGTAACCAGCTGTTAAAAATTACACCTTTGCTAGAACTACTTTTGCTTTCAAAGTATCTCAAACAAGTGAAAATTCGCAAATTTTCAAACCGAAAATACCAGTAACTTTTTTGCTGCAATCATCAAAATTTTTTAATATAGAAATGATCGGAAAGGCCTGTTCTTTTAGCCTCTATGTGAACTTTTTGATTGCAAATATAAGGCTTCAAAAATATTGCAGAAACTTAGGGCTGTGCATGAAAGGTCGATCGAGCGCCTTACTGAAGCACTGTTGATTTCTGAAGACTGCTCGTTTTAAAATAAAAAATACCAATACTTGCTTAAAATGAAAAATAAGTCGTCAAATGAAATTATCAAGAACTTATTATGCTAAAATTGTGTGTACTTTTTGCATTTTCGTTCACAAGTTTATCCAGAATCGACAATTGTACATTTTTTGGCTGAAAATTATCGATGTGGCCTATCAAAAACAGTGGGTTTCAGAGGTGATTGAAAGCTATTATCAATTTTCCAAGCACTTTTCCACATGCAACAGACGTTTCTGAATAAATTTTTTCTTTGAAGCTTCTATAAATTTGAGCATGATATATTGCTCGTTGTTACTGATAGTTTTCAAACCTTTACACTTGCAACAGAAACATGCTGCAAGATCGTTTCTTAATTCCGTTGCAATGTTATCTTCCATTGTGATTTGAAACGAATAGCAAAAAGGTGATCTGAAACGATTACTACTAAAGATCGAACGGACAAGGAAGACAGTGAAGTGCAAGTGCATGAAGTAACACTAAATTGGCGCCAACCGCAACAAAACAAACAGACAAACACACACTGTGACGAAAACAAAAACCGGACGATGAGCTGAAGGAGGCTGGGAAGGAGTTTTGAACGACCAATCAAATTCAAAATTTTTGTTGCCTTTTACACCTTTCTATTTAATTCAACTGGTTCATTCTGGCGTGGGTATCTGGGCGATTACTCATTTTGTGTCTCAAACTTCGATCCATCTCTTTCTCTCTCTTGGCACTGGCCCACATACAACATTTCAATTCCTGGTTCAATTCAAGATGGAGAAGGCACATGACAAAAATCTGCTGATGAGGATCAGGGAGCTGGAAAGGGAAAATAGATTTTAAAAAGAACTCAACAAAGAAAAGGATTTAAACTTATGAAAGGATAAGATACCCTCGGTGAGTATCAGCGTTTTAGGAAAAACAACAACAATGGTGCATTGCGTGTGTCCAAACATAAAATAGTTAGATTCCTCCATTTTCGAATCTTCAAATCTGATATTTATCCAGCCAACATTTGCTAATAAATTAAAGTCACAGTTGAAAGGCAGAAAACTGAATTTTGATTAAAAAATCCAACAAACTCCAGCTGTTTCTTTCCCAAGAAATCAGATTGCATTTAACTGCTTTGTTGTTGCTACAAGAAATCCGAGGAGCATTTCTCTCTTCATCAAAATTAAAAAGATTTACGAAAATTTCGAGGTTTTAGTCAGTTGGAGGACTGTGAACTGTCAGGCTGTTGAAATGAGTTTATGCATTTCTTTTAGAAATTTCTGGAGCATGTTTTCAATGAGAACAGCTCCATTGCTGAGAAAACAAAGAATTTGTGCTGGACAGACTTGGAGGCAGAGAGCAAGTGTTCCCTAATGGAAACTCTCCACTATGAACTTAAAGCACATTCTTGGCCTGCCAGTGATAAATCAACAGTGTACCAAACTTTGCGAAACTATTAAAAAATCGTCCTAAAATTGAAAAAATAAAGAGCAGCAAGGAATTAAGGGGTAAAGCAAAAAAAATATGATGGCTGCATCTCATCAACTTTTTAAGTACTAAAGCTGTAGATGTAATAGATCACTATGGTAGATGGCTGACATCAATAAAATTTATCTAAATCACAAGATATCGAGTTTTGATGTGAAATTCTTATAAAGCATCCAGAACTTAGTCTAGGTACAAGAATGCACTTTTCTAGCGCTCATGTTCTTAATTTTATGAGCATTCAAATTTTCTGATTTCATAAAGGCTGCCTTTGACTGCAAAAAGTCAATTTGATGAAGCTTTTTAGCCCACTCCGTCAAAACCCTTATAAAATCATAAACTTTGAACGCTCGTAAAATTGATGATACAAGTTTTTGGACTGCAGGGAGAGACTAGTTTTTGGGTGCTTTATACAATTTTCATATCAAAAAATTGATATCTTGCGATTTTGTTAAGTTTAAATTCTACCAAAGTGATCTATTTCTGATTTGGATTTCATAAGCTTCAATAAAATTTGTAAAATTGTATTGAAGCTTAAAATTTGTAAAATTGTATTGAATCAATAAAAATGTTTGCCAATCGGCTTACACTAAGAACTGCAGTACAGAGACTGCATTGTTGAATGTAACTTCGGACATTCTGTCTGATATGGATGACAACAAGGTTACCTTGTTAGTATTGCTCGATCTAAGTGCCACCTTTGACACCATCTACCATAGTATATTATTAGAAGCTCTAAAGAAAAAGGTGGAAATTTCAGGAAAGGCTCTTGACTGGTTTTTTTTTATCATATCTCAGCAACAGATTTCAGCGTGTACAGGTCTCAAATGTAGTATCAGATAGAGAAAAACTCAAGTATGGAGTGCCCCAAGGTTCCTGCTTGGGTCCCATCTTGTTTCTTATTTACGCCAGTGCTTTGTTTATTGTAATAGAGCAGCACCTTCCAAACGCTCACAGTTATGCTGATGACCACCAGATATATCTGTCTTTCAAACTAGTCAATCAAATGTCACAAGAACAAGGACTGCATGCAATACAGAATTGTGAAAATGATGTTAGAAGATGGATGCTAGTGAACAAGCTAAAGATCAATGATTCAAAAGCAGAGTTCCTTATTATCGGTTCTAAACACCAATTAAATAAAATCAGGATAGATTCTATCAAAATCGGAGATTCAGAGATAAAGCCAGTAACCAGTGTAAAAAATCTGGGAGTACTTATTGATAGCAATCTGTCCATGTTACAAAGACATGAAGCGCTGCATTTTATCACAACTATAATATTAAGGACATAAGGAAATATCTGAATCGAAACCTAACTGAAAAGATTGTGCATGCTCTTATCACAAGTAAACTTGACTACTGTAACAGTCTTCTATTTGGTCTGTCAAATTCTCAGTTGCAAAAGTTGCAATGTGCTCAAAATGCTGCTCCAAGGATTATTACTGGGACTTGCAAGTACGATCATATCACTCCAGTACTAAGAGAACTGCATTGGCTGCAGGTAAAAGAAAGGATTGACTTCAAGATTTTGTTATTGACAATCAAGGCACTTAACAACATGGCTCCAGCCTACCTGAAGGATAGGTTGAGGTTACAAACCAGTGATAGATACAGACTGAGGTCAGAAAAATCTGTGTCATTAGTAGGACGCAAGTCGGTGGCCAATCTTCAGTGATGGGGGCCTCAGCGCAGTGACATCATCAGTGACGTCATTAGGTCGCGCTATAGTGTGACAGTTTTTATGGATCTAGCATGCGGGTTTCTCCAGCCTCAAGAGTCCCCCGACTCCAGTGACGTCATCAGGTCACGCTATAGTGCGACGGTTTAATCTAGTGCGACAGTTTAATCTATGCGATGATTTCTCCAACCTCGTTTTCAAGAGTTCTTACAATCCTTATCTGACAGGCCCTCGATGGATCAGGAACGAAATGTTTACACATTATCGTACCTATACACGCCTAACCACACCCATGTTTCGTTCCATGTGCCTCTTATTGATGCAGAGACAGACAGAAATATTAATAACAATGCATTACTGGAGCAAACTTGATGACGTGGACAAGCCAGCCCTCGCCATACGTGGACAACGTGGATAGAATCAGTGAGGGAATAGTGATACAGAGAGATGACTGAAAATTCTGTGGACGACGTGGACGGCGTGGACAGACTTATAGGGAATGATTTTTTATATAATAGACAGCCCCCACTATGCGTGGACAACGTGGATAGAATCAGTGAGGGAATAGTGATACAGAGAGATGACTGAAAATTCTGTGGACGACGTGGACAGCGTGGACAGACATATGGAGAATGATTTTTTATATAATAGACAGCCCTCACTATGTGTGGACCGTGTGGATAGAATTAGTGAGGGAATGGTGATACAGAGAGATGACTGGAAATTCTGTGGACAACGTGGACGGCGTGGACAGACTTATAGAGAATGATTTTTTATATAATAGACAGCCCCCACTATGTGTGGACCGTGTGGATAGAATTAGTGAGGGAATAGTGATACAGAGAGATGACTGAAAATTCTGTGGACGAGGTGCACGTCGTGGACAGAGTTATAGAGAATGATATTTTATAATAGACAGCCCCAACTATATGGGACAACGTGGATAGAATCAGTGAGGGAATAGTGATACAGTGAGATGACTGAAAATTCTGTGGATGACGTGGACGGCGTGGACAGACTTGAAACATTGAGAATTATGATTTTGTGTGCCTTTATATTTATCAACCAAGCGGATTCAAACAATGTTGCATTTGCCTAACAGGTACAAGACAGTTGTTATTTCAGTATTACCTTTAACCTTTCTAGGTAGAACTATTATCTTTGAAAATGCAAACAACAAGATTTTGTATTTTTATGGGCCTAGGGCCTAGGGAGTAATCCTACAGTTAAGCTCTTTTAGGCCTATCTTTTGCAATCTGTTTTTCAATGTACCAAAATATCATTATGTTATTTGAGACCAACCCTTTTTGTGTTAAAATATAGATTTTTAAGACAAAACCTTTTCAGTGAGTTACATAATCTTTTTTTGTTAGCAGTACCTAGGCCTACTCGATTGGTGGAGCGGCGGCATTTTCCCTACAGTTTGTTATTTGAAAGAAAAGAGTACAAAAAAGCTGCAGTTGTATCAGTTTTTTAGTTTGTGGTTTGGTCGTAAGCCCCAAGATATGAAAATGCTTTTGGAATGAATTTCTGACAGGTTTTATCTTTTTTAAGCAGTGCCAAATAAGACACTGCCTTAGTCTTATATAGCGGCGTCGAGTTTCCCTCGAACGCCATTTTTACAGTCCTTCAGTCTCTGTTTGGGCTCTCTTCTGTTCTAAAACAACTCTCACAAATTAGCCAGCATAGCAAAAGAAGAATATAGTTTTGCTTTTATCCTCCCGTCCTTTGAATTAAGTTTTCTTCAGTGTCCTATTTGAAGAGTTTTTAAAGCCGAAATGTACGATTACTTCCGCTGTGCGATTTCTCTCAGCTCTACTCACAGGAAGCCCATTCCAAAGTGTATCTAGTGAAATTATTTTATGTATTACAGTTGATTTAACATTTGTCGCTCACTTTGTCAACACAACGCGTTTTATTTATAACACAATCACAATCAGTGAAATGAATAGTTGCGACCTTAGAGAGCACAGGGAAACAAGGGAGAGAGAAGTGCCAACCATCTATAGATAGGAAAAGTCTCTTTAGAATAATAAATTGTCAGGAACGACACAAAACAGTAGATGAGAGAAAGAAAATAAATTCGCCCTGGCATTCAGGGCATCTGCAGAGCTAAAATAATATTTAAATTTTACAACGTTTGGCTATATACAAGTGATAGATGGTGATTTGAACTTGGCAGAATGTGATGGGATTGGATGGTAGGGTGTAATTATGTGTAAAATTGGCAGGTGATGATGTGATTGGATACAGGATAGTGAAAGTAGAGTACAGGGTGTGTGATAGGCCTGGTTGTATTGTAGCAAACAGCAGATGGAAGCAAATAAAAACAAAAACAGCGCTGGCTTTACGAACTCGCAAGGCAAAAAGAAAAGAAGAGACATAGGTACTGTATAAGTAGATAGTCGATTTGTATTTATTCAAATTTTTTTAGTGAATCATATTTCATTGGAATATTAGGGGACATAAGTATTCATTTCATTTCATAAAGCATATGTACTACCTACAGTGTTAGGTATGGCAACTAAGTTAAAACGATCAAATAAAATAATACATAATAAAAATAATACAGGCAAAAGGTACAAAAAGTACAACATTAAAGGACATAAGTATTGCAATTAGGGGGCATAAGTATGGCTTGACCTAAAATGGCGGCAAACGCCCAACGGTACCCATAGGCTCAAAAATAAAGTTGCATAACAAAGCCACGACGGCTCCAGGGTTTGCCGAACTTTATTTAGGCGGGAAAATGTTGACAATTTCATTGAATTTCGATTAAAAGTAAATGAGCTGTTTGTTGCTTTTTGTGGAAAATACGTAATGTAAAACTTTGAAGGAGTGCCTTCCAGATTTCGAGCAAGATATTTCAAGAGTTGTCTCGATAAAAAGCAATGAACATACAAACATACATGTAACTAATTTTTTGATCGTTGATTCAAAGTTTTTTGTTTCATGAAGCAAAACAACTGAAAATTTTGTTCTCTTTTTTGTTTCAAGTTGAAAATTGTTAAAGCGGGGCTTAGCGTGGCCGACTTGGTAGTAAGCTGGTAATGAAATGATTAAAAAACAAACCAAACAATAGCTCCAATGTCTCAAAGATTTCAAACTCCTTTAAAAAATCCATATATTTATAAATGCAAAATAACTTAAGAAGAAATGTCAATATTAATGTCATATTACAGGAAAACAACTACATGTATAAAAGAACTGTCGAAACTTGTGGATAGTCCAATCTTTAACCCATATAGGTTTTCATTCTTCCTGGTCTCCCATTTCATTATCTCTTTTTCTACAGTGAGAACATTTCCTAAAAGAGCATTTATAAGTATGTCAACATCTAAATTTGTAATACTATGACAAAACAATATACTGTTAATATGCGAAGACTGCCCGAAGGAATCTCAAATTCCAAGGGGGGGGGCTAAACAAGTGAAAAGTATTTGAAGATGATAAATTGTACTACCATATTCTCTCTAATGAAGTCCCCCTCTTTCATGAACTTGGAATAAATTGCATTATGGAAATATTAGGCCTAAATTGCTAATATTGTAAAAACAACTATCATTGTAAATTCTAAACCTCATCTTTTGTTTGTGAATTTCTGTTTTTGCTAATAAGCCAGCCTCTCCAACGATTGAAAGAATACAGTATTGTTTTCAAAATTATTGCTGGGCTTCAGCCCCCCATCCTCTACTACTGACTGCCTGACCCTTAACTCCAAATGCACTCCTTATTTAGTGACTGATAACATTGATTTTTCAGCAATACCAACTGCCTCATGCATAATCCCCCAAAATGAATATGAATGGAAAGATAAGAATGTTTTCAATGCTTAGAGAAAATTTCAGAAATTGTTGTAAGACATAAAAAACTGTTTCCTAATTTGTTTATTGTAGTTTATTTCTACAATTCTTACCATGGACTTTCTTCTGGAAGTTCATCAAGATTTATGCAATCTAAATGAAAATATCCTTTTCCTGGACACTAGAAAAGAAAAAGCACTTGTTATATCTGTGTCTGGTAATAACTTCTTGCATTCTTTTTAAAAAAGCAAAATCAGCCTATTGTATAATATTTGATGTATGTATGTATGCTATTTTGAAAAGCAATTAACTCAACATATTTTAAGAGTTATTTGCTATTTCATTCGTCTTTTTTAATTTGTTTCTGTCTTCTGAATGTTTCAATTTCTAGAATCATTGGGTTTTTTTTAGATCCTTAGCATAGTAAAATCTTGGGACACATATTCTGTATGATTGCTTACATTTTTCTTCACAGACTGACATTCAATCATTTTATTTTCTTCAACTTTGCCACGATTCTGAAAATTTGGTAAAATAATGACTTTAATCTATTGGTTTTAAGATGACCCCGGGAGGACAGTAAAGAAAAAATTCTTTAGGACCCATTCACACTGTATTTTAGGTACGTTCTAGCAAGCTTAGTCAAACATGATATTTACAAGCAAATTAACAAAAAATGTATACTTGACAAAGTTTATCCTTTACACTGACCAAGAGTTTGCCCCATTAGATCAAACATTGTCAACTTTCCATTGATTCATTTGACAAGTGACTTTCCAGAAAGCTAACACAAAGGCAGGTTACCACTGTTTGATCCTAGTTTTTCATGCATAAGTGCTGCTCTGGGGCCCAAAGATGAAACCTTTGAAGATAAGCAGCAATTTTCTTGTTTCCGAAAATGTAACCTTTGCTGCTTGCATTGGGAAAACTTGTATAACTGGGTGATGATAGATTGTTATAGCCTTTGAAGATGAAATATCTTTGTCAGGGTTGTGGGACAATGGAAGCAGGGACATATTGTTCTCATTTAATTATACCTGTTTACACAAGCAGTAAATTGACTTCCTCCATTTGCGCTTTTTTCCTTTGGCACTGAAAAGGGATAAAAGTTCTCATTAGGCATATTGAGGTGGGCTAATATGATATTGAAAAGTAAATGGCAAAATTCGTTTGGTAGGTATTTATTGATTTTTTCATGCTAACCTTCTTTTTTGCTGTTGTTGCTTTCCTCAGTTCCTGGAAAAAGCTTTCTTTTGTTGCAAATTTCTCCTGTTGACCTAATAAGAATGTTTAATTCAATTTCACTGTTAGAGAACAACTTTTAAAATATGTTTATTCATATAAATATTATATATCTTATTTATCAGTGTTTATTCATCTTTTCAGATTTGGAATAATCTGCTCATTCTCAGCCAGCATTTTTCATACAGAGAAAGTATAGTATATGTGATGGTACCTTTTCCGCTTGTTGAAGGTTGGGCTTCCTCAGTTGCTGCACCATGACACCCTAAAAAGGTAAAAATATATCATTAATCAGTCTTTTTTTGTTATTTTTCAATGTTATATCCTCATAATATTTTTCAATGTTATTTTTCAAATATATATCCTCCCCATATGAATTAATCAAACAACATGTTTGGAGAATAATGTCAGTGTTGATACCTTTTCCTTTTGTTGAAGGTCTGCTAGTGTCAGCTGTACTATCAAACCCTAGAGAGTAGTTAAAATATCATTAATTAAGACTGAATAATATATGCATTAATACATATTCATAAAACATACTTAATTACAGTTTTGTTTCATAAATCTTGTTTTTTGTTTGTTTTCTCTTTTTAGCATCTGACTTATATAGTATATAATTTATCGTTATCTATTGTACCAAATATATATAAAGCTGAGCACCATTAAAAAATAGAGTGAAACATAGAAATTACTATGAACTACAAGAAAAGGTACAACTTTTCGCAACTAGTTTCATCTGTTCATGCAGAATCTTCAGGCTACAATCATCTTATGATATTATATATATATATTTATATATATACGAGGTGTCCAAAAAAGGGACCCTTTAGATGAATAATTTCTTAATATTTTTCTCAAGGGGAATTTTTATAAAATTAATACCAGGTAACATTCAACTCAAGTGTGCTATCATGAAGAAATATCTTGATGATAAGAGCTTCCATCTCGCACAATTAGACTTTAAACGGATGATGTCCCAAAAACTGCTATATATTCCATTGCAAACTGCAATTGTGCATGGATGAGAATCATTATCCCAGGAGAAACATGTCATGGCCATTAATGCATGGCCAGTCGGATGAAAGAAGTGTATTGAGCGGGCTGGAGGACATTTTGAACGTATAATTTGACTGCAAGAATAAGTTATTGATTTTCCTGTTTTGTTCCGTAAGGACATAAAGTTGCATATTTTGTTACAGTACATTTTTGGATATTTAAGTTTGAAAGTAAATTTATTCAGAAATGCTAACCCGTATCATCATGATATTTACACTAAATATATCAAACCTGAGTTGAATATCATGTAGTATTAATTTCATGAAATTCCTGTTTAAGAATTAATTATTTATTAATTATTTAGCTACCTATATATATATGTGTGTGTGTGTGTGTGTGTGTTAGGAAAATAATAACTGTGATGGTACCTTTCCCACTTGTTGAAGGTCTACAAGTGTCAGCAGTCGCTTCACCATCAAACTCTAAAAAGGTAATAATAATATCATTTATTAGTCTTTATTTATTTTTATATTACAATCATATCCTTAGATGAATTTATCAAACAATTTTTGATAATTATTACTCCACCACAGAGGAAATCAAACAGACAATTGGTCAAACTTTGGATTGACAGAGAAGAGAATTATTTTAAGTTGTAGACCTGATTTGATCATAGATCATTACACAGAAGTCACGGGGTGGTGGGCTTTCATTTCCTGTAAATGTTTTAGTATCAGTGAACCGATGGAAGCTTGGACTGCCTTGCTTCGTTTATTCCAACTATTCTAATTTGAATTTTAGAAGTAAACTATCACTTTTCTCGAAAAATTGTCGCAAATTATCTTTTTTAATACTGAGCCTTTCATAGATTTCTTCAATTCAAATTATTCAACAAAACAACAAGCTACATTCTTTTGCCATTTTGAAAACAACATTGTTGCAAAGATCGAATTTTTTTATTTTTTTATTGCAGTTGAGGATGCTTCAAAATTGTTATATTCAGTTATATTAGTATTATTTACTAAGCAATACCTGCAGTCATTGTCGGAAAATCTTCTTGTATTTCCTCTTCTTCCCAACAGTCACCGCCACTGCTCTCATCAGCACTTGTTATATGTCCTGTGAATAAGAAAAAATCTCTTTTTTCAGATATGTCGAAGATGGCACTTGATCGAATTGCATGACATGCTCTTTTATAAAATATATTAAAAATTACATCTCTGATTTCTAAAAAGCTCTTACCAAGATCAGACAACTCTACAACTCTGTCGTAGTCTATCACTGGCTCCAATTCTATCTCTGTGTGTCCATTTACTAGCAGTGGCTGTCTCAAATCCTTTGTCATTGCATGCAATTTGGGATAATCTTCACCACATAGCACCTTCACTCGTACAGTTTTTTCAGTTTTTATAAGAATATGTTTCGACTCGTTTAAATTTACTTCATTTTCAATTTTTACAATTGCTGGTTCCTCTGCTTTATTCTTAATTTTGAATCCGCAGTCAAACTTATCATCTGAAATAAGATGTATCAGGGGTCATTGTTGTGGCATATTTCAACAAACTTTAAGAGCAGCTATTTTATTTACATACAAACACCTATAATTGCAAAGAAGTAAAATATAGTATCAGGTTTTTACACAATATAAAGACGACAAATTGGAGAACATATAAAATACAACATCTTCTGTCCAAGGAATGTCAGGTATTGCACCTTGGTGCGACTTAAAATGTGGTACCATTTTCACCAGATATAATAAAGACTTGCATATAAGAAACCTATTTTTCAAAAATGGAACCAATTTTTATCCAGCATATTCCTATTACATATCACTGATAGTTTCCCCGCTGCAATGATGGTCACTTACGAACATATGGAAAGCAGACTTTACAATACTATTTATATTGCTTAGGAAGGTTATGAAGACCAGTCGGCGAAAAGTAATTTTAAATGGTACCAATTACCGAGGGGCGATTCACTGCTTGAAATCTCGTACACCTATGCTAGAAAACCTTTTGTTTTCACAGAAATCCCTTTTGAAATGCTTTTGTGCTCATAAAAAATTTGTGCACCTTTTAGAGGAGTGAATCGCCCCTCGCCAATCACCACCTACCTTCCAGGCTGTAACCATTTCGTCTTTGAGACTCTGCATAACCCTGTGTAAGGAAAACATGCGTACAGTTTACTCCCTGTGCAGAATAAGATGAATTAATTTGCTTGCTTTATTCTGTACTTTTTCTGTTCAGAATAGTATCTGTTCTCAAATTTAAATACATTTTTTTCAGAGTTCAGCCATGCAGTACTATCATTAACTTTATTTTGCATTCATTTTGTTCATGTGCTATCGGTTTGGGAACATTTTGTTAAAACCACATTTACAAAGTAGAATTTCGTTCTGAGCTCGTCAGAACAGAAAACTTTGAGAATTCTTGCTCAAAATTTAAAGGCAGGGGTCCTACAAATAGCTGGAGCTTTAGAAATTTTCAAAAAATTGATTAGCTTGGGAACCGATTGCAATTTTAAAAACCTTGAGTACCTTTCGCCAGTCTAAATGAACGCAATTAAATCTAAACCAAAGTAAGAAGAAATATGATTAAGTTACATACCATTTCGTAAAACGTCCTTTCTGACGAGCTTCCTCTTGTATAATCGGACAGTGCCGTATCGTTAAGGACCTAAAAAATAACATAGTACAATGTCTGAATTCAGTTCTAAGATCTGGTGAACTGTTTCTCGTTTAAATGTTGTTTAAGTCGCTTCTAGAGACGTCCGAGCAGTGCCAATAAGTGTTCAATTCGGCAGCACTTATACGTATATAAGACAGGGAAAGATGACATTACGACGAACACGTTAATTTTTGTCTCGAACGCTCGAAGTATCTGTACTTGATGAGCTGAATTGATGCTACAAACCTTTGTCAGATGGTTGAAATAGAGTGGCTGTTCGACATTTAGGGCTACGAGTCGCTTGCCTAAAAAATAAAAACATTCATTTTCGTAAGTTAACCTGACGACAAGAAAATTCCTTACTTTACAGGGGTCCTCCGGTATAAATTCATACGTGGGTGTGCGCCACAAGGATTTTCGTTACTACCCAATCCCAGAATTTTGGTCAGATATTTGATGCCCTATCCCAGAATTTAGGTTTTGAAAATTTATTAGCAATTCTTTAACTTTTTACTTTCCTCTTTCTTTATATTAAACCTAATCCTTACTGATCCTTACTGATCCTTAGCTGATCATTACTGATCCTTAACAAATCATTACCTGATCCTCACTAATCATTACTGATCCTTAACTAATGATTACCTGATCCTCACTAATCATTACTGATCCATAACTAATCATTACCTGATCCTTAGCTAATCCTTACTGATCCTTACTGATCATTACTGATCCTTGCTGATCCTTAGCTGATCCTTACTGATCCTTGCTGATCCTTGCTGATCCTTAGCTGATCCTTACTGATCCTTGCTGATCCTTACTGATCCTTGCTGATCCTTAGCTGATCATTACTGATCCTTGCTGATCCTTAGCTGATCATTACTGATCCTTGCTGATCATTACTGATCCTTGCTGATCCTTAGCTGATCCTTACTGATCCTTGCTGATCCTTACTGATCCTCATTAATCCTTGCTGATCCTTAACTAATCCTTACTGATCGTTACTGATCCTAACCTAATCCTTACTGATCCTTACTGATCCTGGGCTGATCCTTACTGATCCTGAACTAATCCTTACTGATCCTTAACTTTCTTGAAATTTTGGTAAGTACCTTTCACTTTTCCCTACTTTTTCTCAGAAAAGTGTTAGAAATGTAGTTTTCTTATCATTTTAACTTATAATAACTATTTCTTGCTTATTTAAGGATGTTTCATTTTTATTTGTATGGCTATAACTTATTCTAAAAGCTGTGAAACTTACGAAGTTTCAAGATTCGGCCGGGCCTAGAATCTCACTTCTCGTTTCAATTCTTACTTTTTTCACAGAAAAGTGTTAGAAATGAAGTTTTCTTATCATTTTAACTTATAATAAATATTTCTTGTTTATTTAAGGATGTTTCATTTTTATTTGTTTGGTTATAACTTATTCTAAAAGCCATGAAACTTATGAAGTTTCGAGACCTGGCCGGGCCTAGAATCTCTCACGAGAGCTTAGGCTTCTTCTTCTTCTGCATCAAATCAAGCAAAACGGTTTTCAAAACCACCACTTACTACCAGCTGTTTATACCGTGTTGTTTTGTCAAACCGATTGCAAGACATTTCTAGCTTTACTTTCTGTAAATTAAGATTTTTTAACACTAAGTTGTTGAGCGCTTTAGAATATATGTATATAGATTTTATCGCTCTATAAGTGCATTGTTATTATTATATTATAATTAAAATTAAACAAATCTTTTGGTTTTTCAGAGAATCAGAAATGCTGAAATTCAAAACGGAACCAAGGCTGGAAACTTGCCACAGGAGACAAGAGGCAATAAAAACATTTTTGTCCAAAGTTCCAAAAAAGAAGCTTATCGATATTGAGTCACCACCCTGCATTGAAGATGAAGAGAGCCAGAAGCAGCTAAAGAACAAAAAAAAATTTGCTTTAAGGGCATCTACGAGTGCCAAACAGCATGTGCTAGACACATCCTCTAAGAAATTGAGTAACAGTGATGTTACAAGTGGCAGTATTACCCATTTGTGGTCAACTATCTCCAATGAAAATTCAGTTGGAAGAGCTTTGGCTTCATCGACACCAAATAACTCAAGAAAAGAAAGACCAATCTTGAAAGAAGATTCAGAAGAAAGGGACTGGTTTTTAACCCCATCATTTGTTGATTGGCCATGGGAGACAATTACTGTCATGCCATATGATGCTGTGAGTGTATAAGTTTCTCTGTTAAATTATTTGTCATTTGTTATATATTACTTTGGTTTCTTATGTCTTACGTCTTATGTTTTAATTGCTTTTCTAGATCCAAAAAAAATTGAAAATTGAAGAATTTCATGTTTCCTGGCAAAATTTGGAAAGAGAAGATCTGGTGTCATTGCTTCCTGGAACTAAACTAAACTAAAAAGGTATGCTTGAAATTAGGTTTCTATATAATTCTTGAAGGAAAGGTTCTATTTGATGAAGTCTTTACAAAAATGATTTTTCTTTTCAATCTGTAGGGTGCACATTCATGAAAATGTAATTAAAGCAATGCTTGCATTTTTTTAGATTATGACGACCCTTCTACAAAGTCTAGCTAGCTGCATCAATCAATAAAATGCTGACAGAATTCAATGCTTTTCTTCAAGATTTATAGAATAATATAGTAAACGACAGGTATGTGTCCATATGGCTGTTTTTGCTCCAGGATTCTGTTTTACCTTGTTGCATACCCTGTGATAATAGCACCTAAGTTGAATAACATTATCTTTTGCAGCTGGATATTAAGCTTTTGGTAATTCCTGTTGGAAAAGTTGTGTCTCGTAGAGAAAATGTACTTGACCTGTATTGGAAAAGTTGTGGTAAGAATTTATCGCAAATATCCCATGCTGCATAATTTGCAATGATAACTGCATTATAATAATGTTTTTATAATAATAATAATAATATGACACTTGTTCTATTTCATACTTTGTAGCTATGCTCAATTGGCAAGGATTTCAACACTGTGGCCTATATGGATTCTAAAGGAGAAACATATGATCAGATTACTGTTGAAATAAGGTGTCTTTACCTTTATATAGAATTTGTTCAGATTGTTTCCCAAAACTCCACAAATTATCATTCCTTGCTTGTTTAAACATCATTTCTAGAGTTCATTGAATGTGTATTAATTAACCCAATGATATTGATGACTGCACCCTACCAAGAACATGCATAGAAATTCAAAAATACAATTATTATTTTGTTATGACAATACTTCTTTTTTCCATCTCTTGAGAAAAGCCTCTACAAGGAATCTTCCAACTGAAGTATATAGGCAAAATTTTATATCTGAATTCAAAAAATGACATCATCCAAAATCCCTCCTCCCTCTTCCACCAGCAACTATAAGGTTAATATGACTTATCTTTTCATCTACAGGGAACTTTTTAAAGCATTGACAAATGAAGACCAAAAAAGTGGCATATTGTCGATACTCATAAAGGATCAAAGCTAAATTTTTAAATATATTTTCAATGGCAATGTAGTTTATCCTCCAAATTGACAAAACATCTTTTTAAGACTCAATTAAACTTATTTTAACATCACCTTAAGACAACCTTTGCCAACTCAGAAGTCCATGCCAATTCTGGGACCTGTGTCTACCTGGTATGTACTATATGGCAAATTTGATTTATGGAATGTAATTTTTTGACTACTTTGCATTTTTGTCAGTATTTTGTATTAATTCATTCTTTATTTCTACGTTAGTGATGACAGAATTATTTTGTTATGACAATACTTCTTTTTTCCACAATCTGTTGAGAAAAGCCTCTACAAGGAATCTTCCTACTGAAGTATATACTAAGCATTTATTTTTTTATCTATTTTATTTTAAGGATGGACTGTATCAGACTATACCATACTAGCCCTGGCTTTTGCACCCCGCGGGTCACTTGGGACTTTCAGCTTGTAGTGCTCATCTGTAAAGAAATACATTGTGAAGAGAAAAACCTTATATGGGTGGGAAATATTTCTAACCAAAAGCAGAGTAAGGAAATAAGGGAATGGGAGTTGGGTTGAATGAGAAGGTTGAACTCAGATTAGTGCTTCCTGTCCCCCGAAGGTTTCCTCGAAAATTGGAGATGTGTAAATTGTGCGCAGTTGGTAGAAGTTGCCGAGGAGCAAATTATTCTTGGAAAAGAGACTTGTGAGTGGATACTCTGTTTGGAGTATGTGGTAGTGGTATTTGTTGTTAAGGGTAAGTGTGATTTAAATTGTTTCTGCATCTGGGAAAGTAACTTGAATGGATAAATGGCAATAATAGTGGAAGGTGAGCTTTTAGATACAAAGGAATGCCACAGCTTCATAGTGGGAGGTAGTTCACGTCTCTTGCAGACACATGTGTTAACAGATGTTAGGCAGAAGATTAGGTACAATAGATGCTTTTCTTTTGGAGGAGGTGTTTGAAGGGGAATAAGAGTAAACGGTTGCCATTCAATAAGAGGTTGTTGTTGGGAGATGCATACAGGGTGTAGGGAAAGGTTTGTTGGATGGAAAACAAATAGAAGAGGGACACGCCATTGTTTGTAGTACTTGTAGTACTTGAATGCGCAAATAGCAATCATATAGGAATCATTGTTGAATATTTCAGATAGGGTGCTCCTTGAGCTATGTTGTGGGAGAAAATGAAGGATGGGTGTTGCATGGAATGGTTGATGTTGGAAGAATAATTTGCTGCTGTTGCCTCGTGGCTGGAACGTGTTGTTGATGCAGAGGAAACCTTCATATTAGCTGCTCTGTGACCAGTAAGAATGTCAGAAACACTGGTCTGGCAGGGGTATCATGGGGTGCGCCCACTCACTGTAGCAGGATTTAAATCTGTAAATTGCTGAAGGAGGGCCGTAGAGAGGATGAGATGTGTAAGATGTTGATGATTATCATGATGATGAAATTGCACGGAAACTGTAATTTTTGAAAGGGGTGGAAAATGACTTGTGGGAGTACTCTCGACGGCGGGAAGAAGGGGGGCGTTGATTGATGAGAGGACAGTATCAGTGTTGCTTGGCGTTAGGATTATGATTGGTAAGGAAATGTTAACGGAAACTGGAAAGTTAGTATCGCACTGGCACTCTGTTTATGTACACAGGTACTGATGTGAAGGGCAGGATGATGTGATTGATGTCACCTCTGAGTCAATGATCGTTCCAGAAGGGATGGCCCATCATGGAATTCGCCATCATTGCAGTGACGTGCTGCCTGTTTACATGGTGCTGGTGCACTGATGTAGCGTGTATGAACGCTGCTCATGTAAAGGTACCTTGCTGTGTTAATGAACGCTGCACGTGTAAGTGCTGATGCGAGTATACCTATAAGCGATAACGCCATGCAACAAATGATATTGTACTGCAGGAGTTGTTGTGGTTGAATATTGCAAATGGAGGTAGAGAGATTTATTGGAGTACTTCGGGGTATACAACGTTTTTGGCATACTTACCATCTGATGTTACTATTTTGATACCAGCGAATGATGTTGCCCTTGAGAAAGCGACATATAGCTGGCCATGACTAAAGACATCTTGCGGTAGATATATGCCGACACTTTGCAGTGACTGACCCTGCGCTTTATTGATAGTTAAACAATATGCCAGGAGTACTGGAAACTGTCGCCTGGAAAGCTGAATAGGCAAGCCGGTGTCTTGGGGTGCTAAAGTTATCCTAGGTATTAGAACGTATTGGTCGTTGAATAATGAGCTTGCTATTATTTCAGCTACAATTAGGTGGTCTTTCAATTCTCGAATGATGAGGCGAGTGCCATTGCAGAGTCCCTTTTTGGGACTGAGATTTCTGAGCAGGATGATTGTTGCGCCAACCCTGAGATCGAGTTTGTGTAGTGGCATGCCACTTGGAGTGAGACTGTTGAGGAACTCGATAGGGTATGCTGCAGCTTCCTGCTCGTCTTCTGTAACAATGCTGTCCATGCTAAGATATGTCTTTGTTTCACCTGGTAGCTTTTGAAGTACCAGGTCATTGATTACGTGTGAATCAGTATTTTTTGGTGTAAGACAGCAACGTGTTGCCATGTATTGCGGATCTGCTGTTGGACCCTGTGGGAAGACGAATTCTACCAATTCATTAAGAGTATTGTGAGGTAGTTTTGTTGTTTCAGGAATCTGAATGCGACCCTCGTCGTCTGTTGGTTCCGTTGAATCTCCGATTCGAAGCAGGAGATCAGCAAATTGCTGATATTGTGGGTCGTTTGCTGCTCTCATGTTTCTCAGAAGATGGAAGGTATGAAAATGATGCCACAATGGTGATCTTTTCAAGCAGCTCTTGACAATGTCCTCTCTGCCGGCTCTTTTTATGACTGGAAGAACTTGTCGGAAGTCCCCACCGAGAAAGATGAATTTACCTCCAAACAGCGTGGGAGATTGTGTGACATCTATGAGGAGGATGTCGATGGTTTTCAAGGCATTTGCTGGAATCATGGATGCCTCGTCCCATATGAAAAGATCTGTTGACCTCAGATCGTCTGCCCTCTTACTCTGGCGGCTGATGTTGCATGTAGAGTTTGGGAGGAGAGGTATTGGAATCTGAAATGTGGAATGAGCTGTCGAACCATCAATCAGTAGAGTACTCGCTATACCTGTAAGAAAAGGAATAAATAATAAAAAGAGAGGAAAAGGTTATTAGTTGGATTGGTTGAAAGGAATAGAGATATGAGGAATTGTTGCAATGTAGGAAATGAGATACACAATTCAACAGAAGAAAGTGGAATACCTGAATAGGCGATGCATTTCACTTTTCCTTCCATTCCACGAAGAATGTGAACCAGTGTATTGTAAAGGAATGTTTTTCCTGTGCCACCCGAACCATCAAGAAAGAAACATCGTTGATCTGATCCTGTTGTGATTGCTTGAACCACTGAATCTACAACGTGACGTTGGTCATCATTGAGCTGCTGATGCATGTCTTGTCTTTGGCGACGTTCCTCTTCTATGTTGATGGCTGGTTGTTCTGGTTGCGGTGGATTGTAATGAGCAGGTAGTTGAGGCATATCTGTGAAATCTGCAAGAGATTTACCATGAACATGGAGATGTTTGTCTATGTCGTAGAGACACTGGTTGACTTGGATGTCAGACAAAGCAATATCTGGTTGATGCATGCGTTGTCTTTCAGCATGCAGAAAGTCTTCCGTCATGTTATCTGTGAAGTTTTCAAACAACTGCATTGGGTCGGATGGTGTGTTGAAAACCAAAAGAGTTGCAAAAAGTAGACGCATTTGGCTAGGCATCTGAAGAAGACTTGCCTCTTGCATGAAGTTGTTGAGCTCCCTGTCATCCTCCAGGAGACCCAAGGCTCTGGCAGCGTCCCTGAATGTAGGGCAAACCAGGCCGTTAATTGTGCGTAAGGCATCGAATGAGGTTGCACCTGGAACATGTAGAAGGAGTAGCCTTAATGCAAACCTCTGTGGGTTAGAAAGCTGTACCTGGTACATTCTACCAATGAGCTTGTGGTGGCGCTGTCTTTCTTTCCATTGCTTTGTTTTCTTGTTAAATGTGTAGTGCTCTGGAATGTCGTGATAGAGATATTGTCTAGCTCTTTCATCTCTGTCGTTGAGTTAGAACCAGGCTGTGAGAGTAGTGTTGGAGTTCCTTTCCAGAGCTGCCTCCTCGCGGCCTTCATGGAAGAACATTTGTTGTTGCATGGGAAGGTGTACTGCGAGTCTGATGACTGTATGGCTGAGCTCATGGAGCTTGTAGTGGAATATTTTGAAGACAGCTTGATGAGGTCCAACGTATCTGGCATTGAGATATTCAAGGATCTCATCATGATTAACAACACCTTCTCTTACTTCCAAATGTGCTGAGTCGTATCCTTTATGAATGTATTTGAAGATATACTTGACAGACTTGATGCTTGAACATGATTCGACATTTGAATGGCAGTCGTATTTCAGGAGGATATATGCATTGTATGAGACAACGAATGAGTCGTTGATAGCATGGTGAAATTATTGCGTCTTCTGTACAATGGGTATCCATTGACGTCAAAAATTGTTTGTTGACTGAGAAGCTTTGGGAAGTTCTTGGTGCATCTATTGTCTGCCATGCAAACAGAATGCTGATTGAAAGCACCACATGGTCCATGAATCATGTGGCTCTTCACTTTTGCATTCAGTTGTGGATGTTACTGTGGGTCTGGAATCTCAGCAGATATGCGTGCATTGATGTCTTCAGCTGTTCTTGGCTTATCTTGATCAGCCATGAAAAGAAGCATGTGTGCATGCGGCAAACCGCTCTTCTGAAATTCAATTGTGTAAACAAATGCAATAACCCTACCAAGGATATGTCGCTTAAGGAGGTCATCTTTCAGTTCATGAGACTTGATGATGAACACTCTGCTGACAATGTCTGGGCGGTCGTTGGCATTTTGATGGGGAAGAAGCTGTTCAGTTATCTCCCTCCATTTCGGGTTAGTTGTCATCTTGAGGAAGTAGTCAGGCTTTCCATGAATGCGGACAACAGTCAATGCATCCTGAAAGTTTTGATGGATGTAGCGCCGACTTCCTGGGAATGATGAAGGGAGAATGACGATGCGTCTAACTCTGCTATGTTCTGTTTCAGCTCGGGCTCTGACATGGTCCATTAGTCCCTGATACGATTCAGCTCGAAGCTGGGCCTGATGTGTTCTGATGTAGTAAAGGTCTTGGCCTTCAATTTTTGCAAATGCATCAACCAAGTACTGTTGGAAAAGGAGTCCCCCACGATGAATTGCAGAGAAGCCTTCTCTCACAGCAACACGATGTGCATAGAACTGGGAGAGTGTCACACGTTCTCTTTGTCTAGGTTGATGCTGTTGCTGTGTTTGATTATCAGCTGCATGCTACTGTTGCTCTTGCTGTTGGTGCTGATGCAATGTGCAATGCAGATATGCAATGTTGAAAAGAAGTTCTGGGTCCCAACCATACTCTGCATGGAAGAAGAGTAGTGGATATGTCATAGGATCTGTATGTTCTGATATAGCAGTGATGCGCTGGGTTTGTTGATTAGTTCTGTCATAAATGACTAATTCTCTCTGTGATGGATCTGGTGGTGCTTCATCCTCTCCAACATAGACAGCAGCAACTTCAGTTGTTGTTGGATTGTCATAGCGGCGATCTTGTCCTGGCCTGCTGGTGATGATCATTCGAACTGGATGCATGTCTTTGTTGGCTGTCAATGAACGATTGCGTTCTTGTTGAATAACCTCCCCCATATGACGGAAGCTTTGAGCATATCGATTGACTCGATGCAGCTCTTGAGATAGTAGTCTGAGTACTTGAGAACATAGTTCATGATTGTCAGGATTTGATGCCCTGTCAGCTAAAGCTTGACTTGTGTCAATAATATAAAGCTGTGCAAACTGAGGTGGTCTGCCCTGGGTCGGTTGTGCTGGACCAGTGAGATGATAAGCTTGGCCATGAATAGTTATGACTCTTGGTCCTCTACCTGGATGTTTACAGATGTCGGCATTCCATGAAGCCATGGCAAGAGCACAGTTGTACTGTCGTATGTGTTTTCTGAAATGTGCAGAATCAGCAGAATCCCCAGTGTATAGATTGACAACCTCTTGGGATGGAGGAGTAATTGGAGGTAATGAGACTTTCCCATCTTGACAGCATTTGGTGAACTTGTTGTGGGTAGTTTTCTCTGCAGCAAAGTATTTTGCATGGCATTGTTCACATTCCTGGTCCAAGTAACCAATGTAGTGTTGTTCAATGTCAGCCACTTGCTGATTGTTGACTGGTTGAAGGCGAATGTTACCCTGCTGCTGCTGATGCAACTCTATCGGCACAGGTATTTGTGCTATCTGGTGATTATAATCCTCTTCCTGCTGTGTGGTCTCATCGTGTAGGCTTTGGTCTCTATGAGTTCTCATGTTTCTGGTTTGTGTTGATCTTTCCCTGCGCCCAGTGAATGTTCTCCTTCCTCGTGCACGTGGCATATTAGCTACATATTTGTAAGGGAAATAAGGATGTATTTACTGAAGACCAGGAGGCACATTTAAAATTGGTAATAGAAATAGACGTTGGAGCCTGCTGGAGTTGATTACTTGGAAGCAGGGCAATAAGTAGGAGTTACAATAGATGTATAACAAAGGTAACAATGTATGTCATAGATTTGTTGGAGATAGGGAACAAATACAATAAGGACATAGTAGGGAAAGTGTTATTGTTTATATGCATTGTGGTGTTTTAATAAATGATAATGAGGTATGCTGCAACTACAAATTTATTTATGAAATATAGGTACTTGTATTTGTATATCTATGTATGTACAATTTCTTTTCAAAGTGAATGACAGGTGTAATTAAATATAAATTGTTTGGAAAAATTATGCCAATTACAAAAATTACAAAATTTTTAAAGTTTTGAAAGAAAAAAGTATAGAATTCCTAAACATTACAAAACATGAAAGGCAATATTGGAAAATATGACAAACAATGAAATGCATGAATAATACGGAAATGGAAGTTGGAACATAGAGAGTAAATGAGATACTATGAATACACCTAATCATGCTGTAACGGTTTTGGAAAAATTTGTATGGGAAGGTAGAAGCAGCAAGTGACTTGACTTGTTAAATTGAGTTTGCTGCAAAGACAGGTCAGTGAATGAAATATACAGGGCGTTCCTAAAGAAAGGAACCTGCGTTAGAAATTGGTTTTATTTACAAACCAATTGGTTTTATTTGCAAAGTTTTGTTTCTTCCTAGTGTTTGAAATGAAATAAAGCAGTACAAAGTGTTGTCTGTAAAATTCTCAGTCATTCAAAAATATGATTACCAAACTTTGATGCACGGAAATATAATTTTGACTTTGGTACAAAGGCTTGTTTACCAGGTCCGTTTTCTGGAACAGCCTATATGTATTTCTATATGTATATGTGTTTAATTTCTCTAAAGTTAATGACATGTATAAGTTGAGATATTGGTTTAAAAATAGTTCCAGTTAAAAGAGAAAGAAAATGTGGACACATTAATAAGCAAGAAGTATACAATTCCAAAACGTTACTAATCATGGAGTACAACATTAGAAAGCATCTTAAGTCATGAACAAATCAGATACAATTAATAGACCTAATCATGTTGTAAGGGAAATGTGTATAATTTTTGTAAAGTTAATGACATGTATAAGTTGATATATTGGTTTAAAAATAGTTCCAGTTAAAAGAGGAAGAAAATGTGGACACATTAATAAGCAAGAAGTATACAATTCCAAAACATTACTAATCATGGAGTACAACATTAGAAAGCATCTTAAGTCATGAACAAATCAGATACAATTAATAGATCTAATCATGTTGTAAGGGAGTGAGAAATTTACATGGGTGGGTTGCCACAGTGACTGAGATGAGTTTAATAGGAGACATGAACAGGGTTATGTAGTTAAAAGTTGTGGGAAAGTGACTCACCTATTGATGTATTAATACCAAGGTTTGCAAGGGATTTCTCTGGGTTTATACTAAGGATAGCTGTGTTTTGATGTAAGTGAAGCTCTGCAAAACAATAGAAAAAGCAGCAGAACACAATGCGAAAGCAGTAAGGGAAATATGGCAGTGTAAATATAAAATGGAAGTTCAATTTGAAAGGAAAAAGATAATATATAACAGAAGGCTAAAGGTAGAAATACAGTAGATGTTTGGAAATACTCAGGGCGATTGGAGGGTTGTGAAATATATTTCTTGTTTGTTTTTCAAAGAAGACGTCTTTAATCAAGTTTAAACTGAAATGGAATGCAAATGTGAACGTAACTATCCAGCGAACGTAATTAGATATCCCATCGTGTGCTTAGGGGATAAGGGCCTAAGGTTGATGCTGTGTGTCAGGGCGATTTAGGTACTCATTAAAATCTTGTGCACTTTTGCTAGAAAAGCTAGTTATTGTTTTTACCAAAATCCTCTGGAAATCCTTTTGTTATCATAGAAATCTGGTTCATCTTTTAAAAGGAGTGAATTGCCCTTGGCTGTGTGTTGCAGGGAAGGAGTTGCTTCATCATTTTAGTCGAACTAATATTTACCATATCTAGATAGGCCTTATACCTTTATCTATATATTATTTATGAAAAAAGTTGTAAACAATTTCAGCTAAATACAAACACCCGTTTTGGTATATTAACCTATCTATTCTTAGAAATAAATTATTCTGAATTACTTACAGACGGCGAATGGCACAGCGACTATATAGCGTCCGAATGGCAAATAAATGCTGAACACAGTTATAACTAAGCAAAGTAAACAGGAAAACAGTAGGCCTGAAAATGGAGGTAGAGATTAAGCAATCGTGATGTTTGACGTGGCCAGAGGTTTGCGGGCGAGGCGGTTGGTATTGCGAGAGTAGCAGGTCATAATTGAGGCCTGCAAGGTGTCGTGTATCTGTCTATCTGTACATTAATGACAGGACGATAATGAGGTTATCTCTATGCGTGCCCGGTTGTCACAGAATCTGGGTTTGCAGTAGACCAGGCGGAGAATGGGGGTAGGGTCACCCCTCGGGGAAGTAACTTTAATTAGGTGGTTTTGGGTAATTTTGGGGTGCTGATTCCGAATATCGATGTTATACGGGCAGGTTCGGGGGCCTTCGGCCTCTATTTCATGTTGAATTCTCGCTTTCATGTAAAATACCCGCACAATCCTAGTTAGGGTCTATCCTCGTGGGAATTATGTCAAATGAGGTGGATTTAGGTAATTTGGGGCGCTGATTCCGAAAATCAATGTTGGAGGGCGTTTCGGGGGGGGGGGGGCATTTGACCTCTTTTCAATGAGAAAATCTCGTTTTCATGCAGAAAAGACAAAAATGTCTTGATAATTACTCTTCCCATTATGGGATTTTTTCAAACTTGGTTCACTTTGGTAATTCTGGTGTACTAATTCCAAAAATAAATGTTATTTGGGCACATTTTGAGTCAGTTATCTCTATGTCATATCAAAGTCTCATGACAGATAGCAAAGCATTTGTCGCTTGAACGTCAATAAATCTATAAAAAAAGAAAATAATCTATATGCATTGTCAAAACGATTAGGCATCAAAAATGTCAACGATTTCTTCATCAAAGTCGTTGTCACTGTCATGGTCTTGTAGCAGATCAGCATCATCGTCGTCGTCACCATTCTCATTTTCATTGCTTAGTAGCAGCTCTGTGACATCATCCGCGTAGCATTTATCACTCCAGGCAACTGATCCACTTTCATCCCATCCATGATTAGCTGGATCATCCAGATCCATCATTAAGCAGCCTGCTTGCCTAAAAATGGATGCAACATAATTCGATCGCTTTATGTGAAGCTTTAAATTCGACTGGCAAGGTGGCAGCAAGCTCAAATCGGTTATTTTATTTTCATTTTCAAATTTCTGCAAAAAAATCTTCTTTCTCACGTCGTTTACCGATTTCATTCTTTCGTTACCATACATAGCGCATACAAACTGCTCTAAGCGTCCCTCCACTTCTTCAGATACGAAAAGAGTGGTTCCCAAATTTGCAAATAGATTAACATATTCCGCCTTTTTGGCCATTCTTTTCCAAAAGGCTAATTTTCCTTTTCTAAAGAAGCTGGAGACATAATCATTTCCGGAAAAGGCGTGAAGCCCAATGAGTGCTCTCCTCTTCTCGATGGCCAGAGATGAAGATGTTACGTCCACTATTTTCCTACTGAGTCCTGTTCCATTGTCAATCAATACTTGGACTCCTCCAAAATCATGGGCAACGAAGAGGGCTAGGATATCGATGTCTCCGGACGGTGATCTGACCATCACGCAATCCCCGGCTGCTACGTTTGCTGCCTGAACAAAAGCAATCAGCTTCGTATCAGCTTCTTCGTGGTTGCATTCTAATCTTCCAGCAACGGTAATTTCGTCTGCCGACACTTTTGTGCAGTGGTATTTATTGGAGAAGAAAATTGTCCTTCCCTGCAGCTTGCTTTTGTCTTCTTCTATCGCACGTTGTATTAAATTAAATAGCATCGCCTTATTATCTCCATTTTTAAGAAAATTTGCAAAATTATAAGGAACCTTCATGTCGGGACTGGTTATCACATAGCGCTCACTGGCTCCTCTTGCTTGTCTTTCACCTCCTTTGATGCTTTTGTCTTTGTACGTGTCACATGCAATATACACATGCCTGTACTGGGAGGGAACCATTGCTAAGATTCTTGATGCTAAGTCTCTAATTGTGTTCATTGTACCAACCAGACTTCGAATAGCAGCTGCAAGATCCAAAAAATAAGTGAAGAGTCGAGAAGGTGGTGGCAATGCGTCTTCACTGACCAGATTTAAGTCGCTCATTGCAGCTTCGTATAGTTTGCTCTTTACCGTTTTTCTTATGGCACCATCTGCTGTACTGAGCGGGATCGAGACTGGTGCAAGTGGGAAACTGAGGACATTTTGAAGATCTTTTCCTGCCTCATGCTTATTGGAATATGCTACTAACATCCCCAGAATGTCTCTTTGAAAGACAAGTTCCTTCGCTTTTTCCTTGCCCTTCACTTTGGCCTTTATTGCGCTATCTTTGAATGTCTTCAGGGGTTCTCGTTTGATGGAGTCAAAGAATTTTGCTGCAGGTTCTTTTGCTGTGATTCTCTCCTCAAATTCTTTCATTAGCTCTGTACCTCTTGCCTGGATATTCAGCAAACAGTTACTGACATTTTCCTTCACTGGGCACCCTGAAACCAAATTGTAAAGCTCCGTACTATCTAGACTAGGATCAAATGGATTTATGAAGCAGGTCTTCAACGCCGTAATCAAATTCTCAACCATCCTGTTTGATTTAAGAATTTCACTCGGCCGTAAGCATTTTCTCACATTGGTCATCGTTCTTGATATACCTGCACACTCCATCAGTGACTCAAAAAATTTCGTTTGGTAAGGCCGATTCATGACCCATTTTGCGACGGTGCTTTCTTTTGATGCAAACTGGGTAATTCCACCTTGAAAATAAATGAAAAAGTTAAGGATATTTTTCAACTGTATTACATCTGAAAAAGTATCAGACAGCTTACTCAAATACGATTTTAAAACTTCAATGCAAAGAGAAACAAAGTTATTGCTGGACGGTTTAAGTGTATACCTGCAGTTTTTGCATTTTTCATGTAGCTTTGCTCTCCAGCCATGTCTATAGATTGACCAATGCCTTGTGTGTTGCGCCTCACTGACAAACCAACTTTTTCAATCTCTTCCTTTGCTCCAGGATGAGTTGCTTCAAGATGCGTCATAAAATTTACGTAATATGTGCCATAGCGAGCATAATGAACCCTGTTTGTAGGAAAGCAAAGTGCTAGCGATTGTCTCCAGGCGAGCAGGCGAAGGTCGTAGTCGTTAGTATTAACAGAAAAGTGCAATTTGTGTTGACGATTAACCAACTGCATGTATTGCGCCCAGTACTGGGGGGTTTTTCCGAATTCACCTTTCAAGCACTGGCTCATCTTTAATTGATATTTGCTGCAATACTCTGTGACAGAATTTTGGCATAACAAGTCTGATGGTTTTGAGCTTCCTGGGGGTGACTGAGCGAATTCATACACTGTTTCGGGTACCAGTGGTACAAAGCGCTCCAAAAACAGCCTTTCCAGTGCTTCAGCAAAGGCTTCGTGGACAAGCCAGCAACGGTTATAGTGCTTGCCGCTCACCACACCATTTATACTTCCCGAGCTGCACAGTCCTGCTTGAAAAAGGATATCTTCAAATCCACTTCCCGCCACAAAACGACCAATCACACCGAAGAATGCCATCATGGCATGAAAGTCTCCTAGATGGATGATTATATCCGACCACGAAGCCGGATTGTTCCACACCACGTGAAATGCTTTTATTGCAGCTCCAACATTCAAAGTGATGTGAACATATGACATATTTGATTGCTTTGCAAGCTCTCTTGACACATGAAACATCTCAATTATTGTTGCGTATTCCGTTATCGGGGTCTTAATTGGCGGTAAATATGTCATCTTCGTTAGTTTACCGTCGGCTTTCCGGAAATGTTGTATTATCCATCCAACAAAGCGAGGAATGGTTTGATCATTCGAATTGAGGTTTCTCGCTGACTTCCAAAGGACAAGGAGATTTTCACATAGCCCATCAGATTCACTGGTATTGACCGAGGAAGACATCCCTGAAAAGGATGGGGGCTCTGCTTTTGAGTTGATTGCAACACGCACTGACATTGTTTCTCTAGAAGGTTGTAAAGATCTTCTTTTTGACTTCGGGATACTGATATTCTCCTGTCTGATCTTAGCTTCTTGAGAATCTTCCTGAAAAGCTATGCCTGGCGTATTGTGTATTGATCCAGCTCCCGATGCGGTTTCTACGTTGCGGTCGAAATTATTCCACCAGAAAATTGTTGATACCTGAACGGGAAAAAAAACAATGAATATCAGAACTCTCGAAAACAGCCAATTTATGCAAGAACTTGCTCTCTGCAGCAGCCTCAACGAATGAGTGTCGAGAAAAAGTAGATAGCTATACACTATATATTCTAGCTTTTCAGAAAAATGTTTCATTTTGGCATGAAAAGAGTTACAGAAGTTGCAAATAGCATACTTACTTTTGCACCCTGGGATTGTGGCTGTAGAGGCAAAGTGAGACTCTTCGATTCAAAATGTTGCACCAGTTCAGCTTGTGCTGTTTCTATTTCGTTGACAGTGTTGTATGTTATGCAGTGGCCCAGTCTGGCCAGAATTGTGATCGGTAGCTTTTGACCAGTCAAGCTGTGAAGCCCAAGTCCCAATGAAGCATGCTTCGGAGTCAGGAATTTCCCCTTTGATACTGCATGTACGACATCTTGACAAAGTGAACCAGTAAGACGAGTAATTCTTTCACTAGTATCGTGATGGCTGTCTTTCGGTGATAATATCGCTTTATAGAACACTTCTAACAACTCGGGGCTAAATGACCCTCTAGATGCAAAGCTTTCAACAGTTGGTGGCCATGGAAGAGGCAATGCCTCATCGACAAATCGCAATATCAATTCTCTCAAGATCAAGGCAGCTTTTTTCACCGTAAACTCCTGAAAGAAACCAGAGTTCTTGGATAGCACTTGGGCATGAAGACACTCTTTACTTATCACAACTTGTGGTATCTGGTGCTCCACCTGAACAAAAACTAGCCTATCTCCATATTTCTTAAATAGACGCTCTTTTAGCTTGTATCTGCTCTGCTTATTTCCAACAGTACCTCTGTATTCTGTCATAATGGTTTCCATTGAAAAGCACTGACGACCTCCAAGAACATCATTTTCTATCAGCGACAATACTGCGTCAAAGTTGCCACGTGCTTCATCTTCATCGTCATTGGAAGCTTTTGTTGTCGAGGCTTTTTGTCGGATAATTCTTGTGTAATCTAAATAGCATTTCTCATGCTTCTGGAACTCTTTAGCTATCAAGTCGGTTTCCGAAATTGAAATGATCATTTCGTGGTCATTTCTGGCTTCTGCAGATTTTTTCAAAGCAGTCTCACCATTTTCAGTCACAATCTTAGTGAGCGACTGTCGAATGCCTTTCACCTTTAAATCTTTCTTCTTGCATATCATACAGATCTCTGGAAATAGTCCCCTTGGTCCGGTCTTGTGAGCAGTCGTTATGGCTCCACGTGTTAACTTTTGGACTTTCCTTGTTTCATTCTCCTCTCCTTTTGTTGACTTTCTCTTCATCAGTGCTTTCGCGTATGTAAACTTCTGGTAACATTCTCTATGATAGAATAAATCATCATGTGCAGAATGCTGTGCAAGGCTCTCACATTGTTCTCTGTGATAATTCTCTCCACCAAGGTTTTCGCGTATATTTTTGCACTCGATCAAAGTTTCATACGCTTCCTCACTTCCTTTAACGATGTTTTCAGAGTTATTTATCGATGTATAATGAACGATACATGTTCTTTTAGCTGCCATTTGTCTTGATCTTCATCTCAGTTTCAAAAATTTGATCTGACGATCTCGATTGAGTGTACCTTTGATTACCAACAATAAACAAATATCGCATAGAAGATGGATGATTTTTGCTTTACAAATATGGTGTTGACTGCGTAAAAAGATTAGTGTGAAAAACGCAGCTCAAACAAATTCTGGAGAAATTCATACGTCAATACTTGAAATATTATCCCTTGAGGAAATCAGTGTCACATTAGCTGTCATAAATGTTCTGATCTTAGCATGCAGGTAACGCCGATTTCAAAATGAGCATTTTACAGGAGATAGACGTAAACCGACCCCCAATATTTCCAAAAAACAACATTTTCTTTCGGAATCAGCACACGAAATTCGGAAATATTTTAATTAAGGCATTTTTGTCTTTTCTGCATGAAAACGAGATTTTCTCATTGAAAAGAGGTCAAACGCCCTCCAACATTGATTTTCGGAATCAGCGCCCCAAATTACCTAAATCTACCTCATTTGACATAATTCCCACGAGGATAGACCCTAACTAGGATTGTGCGGGTATTTTACATGAAAGCGAGACTTAAACATGAAATAGAGGCCGAAGGCCCCCGAACCTGCCCGTATAACATCGATTTTCGGAATCAGCAACCCAAAATTACCCAGAACCACCTAATTAAAGTTACTTCCCCGAGGGGTGACCCTACCCCCATTCTCCGCCTGGTCTACAGGGTTCTGGATTTATTTTGTCAAGGAGATGTGTGTAGGAATTCCTGGTATTTTTAAAAGGATGTGTTGATTGATTGATATGAAGGGATGCATTTTCAGTAGGGAATGAATGGGGAGGAAGAAAATGGGCCTCGTTGAAGGGGTCACGTGATGGCAAGGAGGAAAGAGTGTATAAAACAGTAAAACGTGGAGGAGACTCTAAATAATTTCATCCAACTGGTGGTTGAATAGTAGAACATATTAGGAAAGAGAGTAATGGAGAAATACAGCCAGGAATTCGATATGAAGCTCGAGGAGGTGATGAAGAAGTTCAACCATGGATTTGACGATTTGGCCTCAGAAATGGATGGAGCGATGTTCCAATTCATAGTGGAGGGAGAAGCAACTGTTGGAAAAGAGAGGACGCAGAGAGCGTTAAGAAGAATAAAGGCGGTTTGTATGAAAGGAGCGATGGAGATAGGAAGCGAAGAGGCATATGATGGAGAAGATAAGAGAAGATGAGAGGCAGAGAAGAAGACTGGAGGAGGAAAGAAGAGAAGAATTAGAGATGAGCATGGCGGTGGAAGAAGCGGAACAGGAGATGGAAAGGGAGCGAAATATGAGAGAGGAAGGGGTACAGACAGAAGAAATCGCTGAAGCTGAAGAAAATTAGAGAACTGGGTGAAAACTCTGTTGTTAATGTGCATGTTTTTGAATTGTATGTATGTTTTGTTATATTTTAATAGAAGTGGAATCGTTAGATTTATGAGAACGTTATTGTAAGTGGCAGTTTTATGTCTTCAAGACTCTTGTAGAGGTTCGGATTTGGCGGCCGTGAAATAGGTGTACGAAAAGGTGCAATAATGCGTGTTTCCTTGTGAATGTATAGGGGGAATAATGCTAAGCACAGGAAGAAAGAAAGGAAAACGGTGCGGAGATAAGTAATGAGAAAGAAAACGTGTTTTGGGAAGGGGCTGATTATATGGTGTGAAGGTACACCCTTTTTTTATAAGAAGATCCTCATTTTTGCCAAGGCTTGAACTTTTCTATTGTTATCCTTAAATTTCCATTGGTTTTTGGCAATTTTGAGCCAGAATATTCTTATAGACTGTATTCTTATAAAAAAAGAGTGTAGTACAATGGATAATCCTCCGGTTTTTATCTATCCTTGGACGCATTATTGTGGAGTAAAAAGCCGCTGAAAAAATTTTCAGATCCCTGTGAAATCCTTTGCTTTTGATGTAATGTAATCCTTCGGTTTTTATTTATCCTTGGACGCATTGTTGTGGAGTGAAATGCCCCTGGCAAAATACGGAAATCCCTGTGAAATCCTTTGGTTTTGATGGAGTGAATTGCTTCTCGAAAAATACGGAAGTCCCAGTTAAATCCTTTGGTTTTGATGGAGTAAAATGCTAGTCGAGAAATTTTCAAATCCCTGTGAAATCCTTTGGTTTTGATGTAATGTAATCCTCCGGTGTTTTTATTTAACCTTGGACGCATTAAGTATTGTGGAGTAAAATGCTCCTCAAAAAAAGTGTCATTTCACAAAGGATTGATGTTGGTGTTGTTGTTGAAAAGCGCAGGCGGGAGAAAGTGTCGCGCAAGGAGAAGTCAGAAGTACAAAGAATGAGACATATTTCGATCAATGGGATTTCGATTATAATGTTTACATGAGTTGCTTCTCGAAAAATACGGAAGTCCCAGTGAAATCCTTTGGTTTTGATGGAGTAAAATGCTAGTCGAGAAATTTTCAAATCCCTGTGAAATCCTTTGGTTTTGATGTAATGTAATCCTCCGGTGTTTTTATTTAACCTTGGACGCATTAAGTATTGTGGAGTAAAATGCTCCTCAAAAAATGTGTCATTTCACAAAGGATTGATGTTGTTGTTGAAAAGCGCAGACGGGAGAAAGTGTCGCACAAGGAGAAGTCAGAAGTACAAAGAATGAGACATATTTCGATCAATGGGATTTCAATTATAGTGTTTACATGAATTGCTTCTCGAAAAATACGGAAGTCCCAGTGAAATCCTTTGGTTTTGATGGAGTAAAATGCTAGTCGAGAAATTTCAAATCCCTGTGAAATCCTTTGGTTTTTATGTAATGTAATCCTCCGGTGTTTTTATTTAACCTTGGACGCATTAAGTATTGTGGAGTAAAATGCTCCTCAAAAAATGTGTCATTTCACAAAGGATTGATGATGTTGTTGTTGTTGAAAAGTGCAGGCGGGAGAAAGTGTCGCGCAAGGAGAAGTCAGAAGTACAAAGAATGAGACATATTTCGATCAATGGGATTTCAATTATAGTGTTTACAAAAAGCATGGAAAATATAAATTAGTAAATGAAATTAATATCTAAGTTCCTTAATTTTTGGAAATTTTCAGCCTCGAGTTCCTTATAAACGTGTTCCTAATAAAAACAAACGTGTATTGATAGATAATCTTTTTGAATACAATTACCTTATTTGTTGTTCCGTCAACATAACTCGGTCTTCGTTAGCGAAGAAGAAACAAATATTGTCCTCGATATTGAACTCCCTCACGACCGCTCTTTTCAGCTGACCAATTGTGTGGAATATTAGACGCTGAAAAGAGAAGAAAATGCAATAAAAATGATAGAAGTGTAAAAATGTAACGAAAATGTGTATAGTGTAACGGAGATGCTGTGTATGCTCTACAGTAATATAAAGGACAAATAAGAGAAATAGAGTAGGTAAAATGTGCAATAAATAGAGTAGATAAAATGTCAAAAAAGACCTTATGGTCAGTTGAAAGGAAAGAAAAGAAAAATTATTACCTTGCTGTGGTCATCACAATGAATGATTTTTTTATTGTCTGGCATTTTTTTATTATTTAATGAAATGAAGTGTTCTTCTCGTAGTTTCAAATGCAAATGCGTACCAAGAGCTTGTTGGTAAGAAGGCTTCTCTGTGGTAACATTATTTGCTTGGCACTTTATATGTCGGACTTTGTGGACCCCCTCCCTCCTGTGAGAAAAGGCCCCCCAGTACAGCCATGCTGTACTTTGCATTTCGTGCAGGGAAAGAAGACACGGAAGTGCCTGCATGTCAAAAGTACGGAAATGTGAAACAGAAATAAGTAAAATTAATAGCAGTTGAGGACACACATGTATATGCAAACAGAATGTCCCGGTTGGAAATGAATGGGATGAAGAAAAAATCTGCAAGCAGTACAGAGAGCAATATAATATTAGGGATGGGTGCTGAGGCGTGAGTTTGTACGCAATTCAATTAAAGATTTGGCATGGTGCGATGTGAAATGGACATGATGTATTTGTGATTGAGGGAGTTATCGGCTCAATACTGCACAGATTTATTTGAGCCGACAACCGCTAGGGGCATCAGAGTTACTTAGAGGAAGTAAATAATTTGGAGTTTTTATGTTGACATAGTAGAAATTTAGGAAGAAATAAACAATTATGAGTTCCTATTTTTGCAATGAGTTCCTATTTTCGCAAATGAATGGGGAATCCTAAAGTAGAAATTTAAGAAAAAGAAAACAATTTTGAGTTGCTATTTTCGCATATGCTGCAAATGAATGGAGTTCCATGAAAAATAAAGTAGAAACAATAAGGAAATCGTAAAGTAGAAATTTAAGGCAGTGACTATCTGCACGACACAGGTAAATCTGCGATTGAGAACGTAGAAATGGAAAGGAATGCTTCCATGAAAAATAAAGTAGAAACAATAAGGAAATCGTAAAGTAGAAATTTAACCCTTTAGGTGGCACAGTAGCAGATCTGCTACAAATTAAAATAGTGGCCATTTCTCTCTAGCCTCGTTTGAAATTAAAAAATTACCCATGATGCAACATTAAGCACATGTTTATCAATTCGCTAGTAGCCATCTTTCTTTCCTTGCGATTTCCTCTCTGTGCGAACATAACATCAAAGTTTTGGAAATTTATGGAAATCTCAGGTAAGATTTTTGCTTATTACTATTGCCAAAATTTCCTGACATCTGGTTTATTCATACACTATTAATTTATCGCAATTTATTGATTGAAGATAGGTATTTTCATTTGTTTGAAAACATTTTTAGTCAAGGTTATTCTTAGTCCATGAGAATTTTTTGAAAACATTTGTAGCATATCTGCTACATTGCGGAATAAGGGTCACAAAAGTTTTTTTTCAAGAAAGTCAGTATTATGCAGAAAAATATTTCTCAGCAAGCCATAAATGGTTTATTTGGCATTACTGGTATATGGGAACTCTTATTTTAGTTTTTTTTAGCCCAAATAACCTTAAAATCCTTTTTTTGCAGGAAAATGTCATCTAAATATTCAAAACACATTGATGTTGAGGATGCTCTAGAGTATATCATGAATGGCGAAGAGTCTGATATTGCAGAGCTTAGCTCAGATGAAGATGAAGATGATGAGAGAGATCAAATTCAAAATCATGAAATTGTAACAGCCCCAGATATAGAGCTAAATGAAGTAGAAGACCCTCACCCTGAGGATAATGCAGAAGAAACAAACAATGACAGAGAGGATGAAGTCCCCCAAAGCCCCAACAAAAAGCATGTTTACTGCTGGAGAAAAAGGGACATTCCCAATTTTCCTGGTGTGTTTGTGCAGCAAGAAGAAGTGGTTGCCACATTATTGTCACCCCTTCAATATTTTCAAATGTTTTGGCCTGATGAACTCAACAAACATATCACTGAGCAAACTAATCTCTACAGCACTCAGAAAAATTGCAGCTCTGTAAATACAAACAAAAATGAAATTGAACAGCTCATTGGAATTCAAATGAGGATGTCAATTGTCAACTTGCCATCATACAAGCTCTACTGGTCAAACCAAATAAGGTACCCACCAGTTACAGATATCATGCCCATCAAAAGGTATGAAAAGTTAAAACAGTGTCTACATTTTGTTGATAATACAACATATGATGCAAATAATCCAGATAAGCTTTTTAAAATCAAACCCATTATTGATGCTGTTAGAGAGAAATGTCTGCAGATTATACCTGAGGAATGCCACTCAATCGATGAGCAAATCATCCCAGCCAAAACAACATACAGTGGCATTCGTCAGTACAACCCAAAAAAGCCCAAAAAATGGGGATTCAAAAATCTTGTCAGAGCTGGTCAATCTGGCATCATGTATGACTTTTACATATACACTGGAAAAGACCAAGCTATGGAAGAAAACCCAGGATATAGCTATCTGCAGAAATCAGCACAGGTTGTTGCCCGCTTGTGTGAAGCATTGCCCTTTCATGCCAACCATAAGTTGTATTTTGACAACTGGTTCACAACTTTGGATCTTCTGATGTACCTGAAGAAAAATGGTATTTTGGCTTGTGGAACTGTCCGTTCTAATCGTCTCCAAGGTTGTGAGCTGAAATCTAATAAAGATTTGCAGAAAGAAGGACGCGGGCTCTCTTGACTACAAGTCCGACTTAAATTCTGGTACTGTTGTTGCAAAATGGCATGACAATAGTTCTGTGCACGTTGCCTCTAATTTTCTCGGGATAGAGCCTGTTGGAGCTGTGGAGCGATGGTTTCCTAAAGAGAAAAAAAAGAAAAGCGATCAACTGTCCAAACATTGTCCTAAGCTACAACAAGGGAATGGGTGGAGTCGACTTAGCAGATATGCTTATCTCTTTGTACAGGATACCATCAAAAACCAGGAGGTGGTACATCAAAATCTTCTGGCATCTAATTGACATGTCAAAGGTCAATGCTTGGTTGCTCTACAGACGCCATTGTGATATCCTTGGAATTGCCAAGAAAGAGAGGCTCTCATTGCTGAAATTCAGTTTAGAAATTTCTGAGGCACTTACTTCGGCACATAAATTGCCAACACCTGGAAAACCTGGGAGGCCAAAAAAAAGAAGCATTGATGACGTCAACAAATCTGCCACTGCTAAGGTTGGACGAAAACCAACTGTCCCCATTCCATGCAGTGATACACGTTATGATCAACTTGGGCATTGGCCTGAGCCAACTACAGAGAATCGTGGCCGCTGTAGGCATTGCAAGACTGGATTCTCCAAGATATATTGCTCAAAGTGCAAAATCTGTCTCTGCCTTAGAACTGGGAATAACTGTTTCCGAGATTACCACAGTAAATAAGAACTTGAACAATTTTAAACTGTTAACACTTTTTTAACATTTTAACCATGCACCATTTACTGTCCTACATTTGTAGACTTAATAATATAGTTTTGAATAAATTATAATACTAATACTAGAAGTGATCCCTTGTTTTTGAATGTTCAAACATCTGACAGGTACAAAGTTGGTTTGATTTTTGAGTAATTATGCCATGTGTTGTTAAAACTGGAAAGTAGAATGGTAATTTGAGAACCCACCTTAACTAATAAAACAACAGTTTGTATGTTTTTACTTTGAATCTTGCATAAATATGCTGAAATGTTTTACTTTTTTGGCTTTCATAAGTATTTATGGTTGTTTGAATATGCATTTTTTTCTAACCCTTAAGTGCCGATGTAGCAGATCTGCTACAAATTGTTCCCCCCAGAAAATAGGGGGGTGAGGAAAAATTTTTAGCCTTTCTGACTCAGACACTCCTATCTAACCCAATTCTATGGAAAAATATTTTTTATTTCAATTATTTCAAAATGTGCCACCTAAAGGGTTAAAACAGTGACTATCTGCACAACACAGGTAAATCTGCGATTGAGAACGTAGAAATGGAAAGGAATGCTTAGGCCATAATGTGCAGCTGGTCCCCGTCCTCGGTTGTTCTAATTTTCAAAATAAACTTTAGACCTTAGTCTGCCATACATTCAAGATGTTCAGCTGACTTTAAGAAAAGAATACCGTACAGATCTTGCTCCAATCTTTGGATTCCCATTGATTTCCAATGCCTTATTCTGTCAATTTGATTTTACTGGAGGAAATAAATTGGGACGACACATATACGAAATGAAATGATTTTTAGTGTTCTTTTGGGAAGAAAATTATAGGAAAAAAATGATTTTAGTCTTCTTGACTTGCCATTCCTTTGTACAGAATTTTTTGTCAATAAAATCAAAGGAATAAAGAAAAATGAGAATCAACCATACTCTCTGGAGGGGAATCGATCCCCTAACCTCGTTGTTTCCAAACAGGATAACAAACAGGCCCCGCTAATCAAAGTGTCGAGGTGTGAAGAAAAACGGATTAATCCCGCAGCGAACACCTCATTCTTTTGTTTTCGGTGGCACCAGACTGCCCAGATCAAAGAAGGGTTAGCCCCAATTACCCCAGAAACGATAGCAGAAACGGGAAAATTAAGGTGCCATAGCAAAACTACCCCATGGGCGGCAGGGGAAGGTGCAAGAGCGAGCACTGGGTCCTGAAGACCCTAGGAGGTTGAACTCTCACAAAATCGGTCTCCATGACTACTCCTGCTTTAGTATATAAGACTAGCCCTTGCCCGTGTAAGACCACCGCCTCATGAGGAGCATCGCCTCCGATAAACACCACCAATAAAAACTTCCACCTAAAAGGCACTGTGCATTGAGGTGGCCATATTTTCTGTTAATCTAAATCTTGATCTTAATCTGAATGTTAGTCTTGTCTTAATCTCAGTCTTCAACTTGAATGGAATCTTAATCTTAACTTGTACCTGAATTTGAATCTTAACCTTAATCTTAATCTAAATGTTAATGTTAATCAGAATGTAAATCTCAATTTTAATGTTAATGTTACTCTTAATCTTAATGTTAATGTTAATCTTAATCTTAGCCTTTGTAAATCTTGAACTTCACCTAAATATTTTCTTAGTCTGTGTTAGTTTTGGTCTAAGTATCAGTTTTTCATTTCTGAACTTAGACTTAAAGCTATTCTTAATTTGTAAACTGAAGCTCATTTTCCAATCAGTCTTAATCTGAGCCTTCATGTTAATCGTCATGTAAATCTGAAATAACATTGAAACTTACAATTAATGTTGATGTAGTTGTTTATCACCACATGCAAGAATGTGAATCTCAATCTTATCATCATCTTTATTCATCTTCATACTCTTAGATACCAAATAAACGTCCCCCCGTTTATTAAATTTTGAGTTTGTCCCCCACCTGCAGGGCCTTATTAGGACCCCCCATTTATTAATTTTCAAAGAAACAATTTCACTTGTGAAAGGATGAAACTACGCTTATTATTTTCCACCCCAACCCCAGACCTTGTAAGGACCCCTTGTTCTTTAAAATTTCTACAGAAATTCCCAGCCCCCCCATTGATTAGGACCCCCTGTTTACTTTGTACTTAATGGCCTTAATGTTAATATTAGTAAAAGTGAAATTAGTCTTTAATTTGAAATAAATGTCAATATTATTCTAATTTCTTCAACTGCAATAAAACATAAAATGAAAATCGAAGATTAAATTAAAACTAAAATAAAAACCAGATGGAATTGAAAGTAGTGTCGAGATAAATTGAAAATAAATTGAAAATAAATTTATAATTGAAAAGATATGAGAAAAAATACATGTAAAGATTCGAGTTATTCCAAAAAGCATTCTGGCTTTGTCAAAGTGACTTTAAGACATCGAAAAGAATTGTAAACTATTGAAAAGAATTGTAAACTATTTAAATCACAAAAACAAAAACACCAAAACTTTGCCCCTGAGGGGATTTGAACTCCAGACATTCTGGGTATCAGGCGAGCAGTTAACCAATCGGCTACATAGCCGTGTTCATGAGGAGACGATAATCTCCTAGTTGTCCTAATATTCATGGAAGGGACAATGAAAACACGTTAAAAAATTATTTCTAAGGAACTTAAAAATTAAACCAAAAGCAAAGTTTAGTTACCAGACGTCTCCTCGGCCTTGGGAAAACATTTCCAACACGAAAAGAACAGAAATCAAAAAATTCGAAAGGAAAAGATTTTCCCCTGAGGGGAGTCGAACTCCCAACTCTGCATCGCAGCTCAAGAGACACGCCGCCTTACCGACAGCGCTACCGTCCCTTGTTGCTAATCCTCCTACAGAAAACAATCGGACAATGGTTAAAACAGGCACCAATGACGCACATCAAAGAAGGGTTAGCCCCAGTTACCCCAGAGACTACAGCAGAGATGGAGAAACGAAGTAAACTTGGCTCGCCTACCCCAAGGGCGGCAGAATCGTGCGAAAATCGCACGTCCGAAGCTCTCACAGCCTTCCCACAGGGACTATTACAAAATCGGTTTCCACGGCAACAACTATTTTAGTATATACAGATAATAGTTTCTGAAAATTTGCTGTATTTTTCCCCTAAATATCGCTTTTAAAATATCTTATTTTAAGAATATCTTATTTCTCTTTTAGATTGATTTTGCAGATGTGAGGCTGTGGCAGGTAAATGTTATACTGCAAGGAAATCAGTTATTCGCCTTTGAAGATTATAGTTGCTCTAGCAATGGAACTGAATATCATGATGTGTGGACTATGAATAAACTATATAAACGAGTTACTGTATGTCATTTATATATAAGAGTGGTTTTAAACATTGTACCTTTCTAGTGGAATTAAATAATGAAGTGCAAGATATAAATTTTTTGCTTAAGCTTAGTTCACACGTCGAACTTATGTCAAACTTATGTCGAGTTAAATCTTATTATTTGATCGAATCTAAGATAAATCCATGATAAATCTATCCTCTGAATTCAAGTGATAAACTTGAATCAAATATGACTCAAGTTTATAATGCTCTGTTAGATCATCTAACACAAATGCCACGTGGGTTAATACGATGGATTTCAGTTGAGTAAAATTCAATTGACTTTAATTCTGGTTGGCTGTTTATTCTATTGGCAAAGTTGTGAGCATGCATATTAGTAGTTGAAAAATGTGCACGCTTTTCCTTTGGCCTTCTCCCCTTCCCCATTATCGTCATTCTGAAGTAAACATGGCGACACCTGTTAGTGACTACGACTATGAACAAGAACTTGAGTTAGCAATCTTCTTTTTCGTGTGAAAAGAGTAAGAATTTTGTTCCATTTTCACTTCTTAATGAAATTAAAGAAATCTGAAGATAACTGAGTTATAAAAGCTATGTTTAACGTGCAAAATATTTTGAGCGGGGATCAAGATTGAAAAAAGTAGACATCCGAAATAACAAAACTAAGAAATCCTCACCATGTCAATGAAGCAATGTTTACGTCCCAGACCCCGATGAATTTGACACAAATTCGACGTCTGAATCAAACTTAAACTTTAGTCACGTTTATGTTAGACTCAATTGCAATAAGATTTCACTCAACAAAAGTTCGACCTATAAAATAAGCCTTGTCATGAGTTGGTGTGATTTTCTGCTGTATTTTATTACTGAAGTGTCATTTTGCGCTATGGTATTTCACGCTGAATTTTAAACAATAGGTCATTTAACATCTCATTGATTTCAAATAATGTTATTTTCCTATTCATTTCACACTGTTTGGTATTTCACGAGCATTCCTCCCCTTGGGTGATTGCTGTTGGCATTTCATGATTGGTATTTCACATTGACTTATTCGTTGTGGTATTTCACGTAGGTTTGATCACTGTGTCATTTACATGAAATATCCAGCACAGTGAAATCCCACATGGTAACATCATGGCGTCATTTTCCTTATTGTGGTATTTCATATGGGGCTAGGATTTAATGTGGTATTTCAAACGTCCTTTCCTGGGTTATTTCAAGACATTTTTACCTGTGGCAGCAACCAATTTCAAGGACGCCATTACACTCATACAGACGGAATGAAAAGCAGATGCCGAAATACTCAATGTAAATTCTTGGTAAAATCAGTGAACACCAGATACATGCACTATTCTCACCAGATGCAAATCTCTGAATTTTAAACCAGGCTAAGATAAGATAGTCTAAAGACCCCTGGGGATACATTCAGTTAGGCAATTAGCTCCTAAGGGGATTTGTTGGGTTATAAAACCTGATGCATGTGATTTAACCATCCTTCTTCAGCAACTCGCAATATAAGATGAAGCTGCTGCCGTGAATGAGACACTAAAGCCATCGCTGGCAAGAGAATTCCGGAATCTGGCCTAACAAACTGTTCTACAGTCTCGTATCTACTACTCAACGCTGCACTGCAAGTCCAAGAGGAGCTCATTGCGTCTTTTGCTCTCAGTATTATTTTCTTTTCTTCACCTTTTTCAATGCATTTGTTTCGTATTTTGCACTAACGACTTTGCCGTGGATATGCTTGCTAACATCTTCGGTATATTTTACTCAACACACACGTGTAGGCCTACTTTATTTTTGTCCTGGCGTTTGGCCTAACTGCATTTATGTCTCAAATATATTCTATCTGCATTTTTGAATTTGTGCACTTTTAGGAACTGTACTCAACTTTACTCCAAACTCTACATGTAACCTTATTCATGTTTTTTTGTTGTTTTGATATAACCAACTTTCTCTCACCTTTAGGCCGATTTGTTCCTTACATTACATTACCCAGTACCTGTGAACTACTTAGGCCTATCTTTCTTGATCTAATTTTGCACTATTGTGATTGATCTTTCATTATTTAGGCACTGGGCTAGTATACAATTGTTTATAATAAGCACTGCCTCTACCTCAGACTAAATCATTGTGGGACACAGATGCCTACTCCTTATGTCCTTGCAACTTGGTTATGATGAGGCACTGCATTTATGCAATGATAACATATAGGCTTTCGTTTAGATATAATGAGTCTCTGCATGGACCTGTTTCTATTAGCCATTATGTTTTGTTTATGACCGATATACCTTGATTTATGCATTAATGATGATGAGGCACTGCATAGACCTGTAATTATTACTCATTGTGGCATGCAGTTTACAAATATACCTTAATTTATGCATTTGTTATGATGATGATGATGATGACGAGGTACTGCATAGACCAGTAATTTTTAATAATTGTGGCATGCAGATGACCAAACTACCTTACTTTATGTATTTGTTATGATGATGATGATGATGAGGCACTGCATAGACTTGTAATTATTAATCCTTGTGGCATACAGATGACCGATATACCTTAATTTATGCATTTGTTATGATGACGATTCTGATGAGGCACTGCATAGACCTGTAAATTATTGATTGGGACATGCAGATTGACCAATATACCTTAATTTATGCATTCTTTATGATATTGATGAGGCACTGCATGGACCTTTAAGTTCATGATTGTGGCATGCAGATTGACTGATAAACCTTAATTTATGCATTTGTTATAATGATGATGATGCCCTGCATAGTCCTGTAATTATTAATTATGTGGCATGCAGATGACTGGTGAACCTTAATTTATCCATGTGTTATGATGAGGCACTTCTTGACTTGCTTTTTAAAAAATCATTGTGTCATGAATTTTGCCACTGTTCCTTTATGTTGGCCTATTTATTTCTACTATTACTTGCATAATTTAATGTTACTAGCCATTTTAGTAAATATTGTTAATGAGATGCATTTACTAAAGCTAGTACAAAATAATTAAAACAATCTCACCAAACTTGCGCTGTATAGGTTTCGATTCAGAAATCACTCGGAAGCTTGTGTTTTTATGTGCGTACCAATGTAAATCAAAATCTAACTAACTAAAAATTCTATTTACAATAATTAAATAACCAAGGCGGTTGTGAAGAGATGCAGAGATAAATAAAAGCGAGTGTGAAATAAAGAAAAGCGCATAAAGAGTTAAGTGTTAACGAGGAGGAAAAAGTAAGGAAATTGAAAACAAAGAAGGGTGTTGCTATGGTGCGTTGCTACACCATAAAATATCAATCTCACAGAATTTGCATAGTCTCAATTCTTTTCAGGAAATTCCTGTTATCCTGTTTAAAAATAATTCATTTAAATGGCAGGTGCACCTCTTGTGTTTGGATGTTTTCAGTAATGTTTTTACATTTTCTGTGGCTAATAATGTAAAGAGCATTTAGGTAGCAAAATTTTTCACAATTTTTGCCATTAAATTTTTATTAAGTTTCATGTTACTCTGAGTCGAAATAAATTAGACTAGGTTAAGATAAGTCAAATCAATGGTAATTAAACTAATGTAAGGCAGGCTCGAATTTTTGAGTAGATTAGTGTTAAGTTAAATTCATTTCTGGTCTCAGGTTGCTTTCTGTTTGGATCTTTTAATACTTTTCTAAGTATAGTCTTTTCTTAAGAAATTTATCACTGCAAGTGCATTTTGCTCACTGGAGGGTTTTCGAACAATACTACTTTCTATCACTGCTTTTAAAGAGTAGTAAACATCTGTCTTTTCATTAACACTTTCAGGTAAGGTACATTATCAGTAGGATTAACTTATAATGCTGTTTAGTTTTTTTATTAATGTATTTCTGCTAGTCTTGTCCTGTTGATGCCGACTGGAAATTAACCGTTTCTCTTTATACCTTGTCGATGGAATTACATCGCGGGCTTTTTTCCAGTCCGCTAAAATTTTTTTTCCTTAGGTTTGGCTCACTCCTATTCAGATGATTGCTACCAGGAGTTGCATATTCTCAGATGGCGGATATACCCTCCTTTTTTACATTTATTCTTATTGAAATTTATGTAAACAATTTATATATATAAACTATATAAAAATAATAATTCAATTATATAAACAAGCTCAAAGTTCCTGCAAATCCACTTTTCAACAAATGTATGCTTGGTCTAATTGCTCCACGAAAATGGTCAATGAAAGGTGAGTCTTAAATGTTTTAAAAAATTTTCATACATAGGTTCTGTTGATAAGAAAGAGTGTGTAGTTCACAACAAATCCATCAAAGTGTGTGAGAATCGAACAAATTGTATCCATTTTGCTTTTCTCCAAACCATGGCTCCTGCTATATGTGAACTGCAAGCTCTAATAATATGACAACATTGTTTCCTTTGAATTTTATCTGTTTGTCTACAAAATTTCAAAAGTGTTAGATGTACATTACATTTGAATTTATTCACAGACTCTATCCCATATGAAAAACTGTCCAAAGCATTAACTGACAAGAGGCTATCGAACTGTATTAAAAACTGTCTAATGATGCACAAACAAGTTGTTTGGAATGTTTTCATTCCGTTTTGAATCAATTTGCCCCAAAGATGATCTGCTATTCATATCCTGGCATGTACTGCAGGTAAGGCTTACATTTTTCACAAAATTACTGCAACAATACTGATACAAATCTCATTTCATCTTGTGTTCCTTGTGTTTTGTATAGGTTGTATATAGTTCTATCTGTTAAAATCAAACAGAATTGCCTTGGCTGCTATTCACTTCAACCATAATATGAATCGTGCAGTTACGAAGATGGATGGCTCTCAATGTATAAAGGTTGATTATTGGAAACTTAAAAATGGAATGGCAAGTAGCACAGAATTTTGGTACATTTTTAGCACTTTTTGTTTGAAAAATAAGCTCTGCTTTGTCATTCTGTCCAAAAACTCTTTAAGAGCAATGAATGTAAAACACTATCTGCATTATTTTCTAGATTATGTAGAGATATCTGCCAATTTATTATCCACACCACGAAAGCACCAGAAGAAATGAAAACAGCTAAAGCAGAACTTGAAAATATCACACCATCTTTTATGAACACAATGCTTACAAAAGATTCGTCTGCCACTGCAATTGAAATCCAAAGGGCATGGAAATCTTTGATTCCTATCAATGTACCTTCAAGGTATATAGTCTTATTGGCTCATTTTACTCCACTTTTTAAGTATCTTTATCATCTTATATACTAATTTCGTAGTGGTCATGGTAACCGTTTTGTGATAGCAAATTTTCTGAGATGTAACGTTGTACGCTTCTCAAGTCTGCACCACTCTCTGGTGCCCATGGGGTAGTTTTGTCAACCGTTGCCTTTTCTCTCATATCTGCATCTGCTGCTGGGGTTGGCTCATTTTACTCCACTTATTATGTATCTTTATCATATTTCCCTAATTTGGTATACTTGAGAAACACTTATTTCCAATGAATTTTCATTGCAGTAAATGGCCAGGTCAATAATGCGGAATGAGAAAATTCTGTGAAACTGTGGAACAGATTTGTTCTGCGAATATACATTTGGCGTTAATGATTTTGCCTCTGTGCTGAAATAAAAAACGCATAATAAGTTCTTGTGTGTTTCTTGCAATTTAATGCATCTTAAAACAAATTTCTTCCGTTTTGTTGTATTTTCCGTATTATTTAAATAAAAACGGTTTTTCTTTAGAAAAAGCACCTTTAATTCAAATTTTGAGCCTACTATTTGGCTAGGCCCATTTTGCAACCACACATACTTAACCCAGAAATTTCATTTTAGTATGTTTATGCTTTGCTCTGTGCTCTCTAAAAACAGCTGTACCAAGAAGGAAACACAATTTCCAGAAGCTTGATATCAGTTTTCCTTTAGTAAACAACTGTCTGGAGAAGTTCAGCAAAACGAGGTTCCGCGTTTTTGATTTTTGCCTTATGGCAAAATTAATAGTGTGGAATTCGACCTCGCAAAACTTTTTATTAAAATTTTGAAGTCAAATAGAGTTTTCTTTGCAAAGAATTGTTTTCTTATTAGGGTTTATCACCCCTTGCCTAAAATCGCCTGCATGTACACAATGAAAACACAAGTCAGCATATGGCTAGGACCGAGCTAGGCCTAAACTGTAATCTAATCATAATACACTTTATACCTGTAAAGTTTGTTCCATTCGATCGTATCTTTTTCCTTAAATTTTGTGAAAAAAGCTTTATGAAGAAGAAAAGAGCATTTAAAGAAACTTTATATGACTTTTAGTGGCGATTGACTTGTCGAGTGATGTTCGGCCATATTCTCACCTTATGGCAAAATCAATAACACGGAATTCGATCTCGCGGAACTTTTTAAATTTGAAATCCTTTGAAAATATTATCATCGTAAATGTGTAATCTATCTTCAATACATCCTATGTGGTGTGGTCCCTTAAGCTAAGACATTATCGTATGCAATATGCAGGAGTCATGATTATTATATTTTGGCAAACTTTATTTTCTTTTGTTAAAAGTTTCTTGCCAAATCTGTAATGATGTCAAATTTGACCTGAAATCTATTGACATCAATCAGAAATTTTTCTTGATGCTTCCTCAGGAGTTCTGATGGTTAGAGTTTCCATATGGGAAATCCCTGCTTAAAATAGGGGCAATTGTTGCAGTTACAAGCACTTTTCTTATAAAAAAATCGCAGACATCTGAGAGTCAACAAAGATCAAAACCTTGTTGCTCTGTTTGCAAAAACCCTATGAAAGGACACAAGAATATTAACGAATGTCCAAATAATAAGTAGTTTTTAACTATCAAATTCTAATCAATGACCTTTTTTGTTAACAGTATTAATTGAAAGGAGTATTTGCTTGAAGTACTGAAATGTGTTATACAGTGTTTGTATGTACTGCATGTAGTAAAAAGGAATAACAACAAAGTATAATATCAGTAATGAAGGGCAACAAATCACAGTGAGCATGTTAAAAACAATTTCAGGTTTGACTTAGGCCCCGTTTACACGAACCATGGTTGGCTCTCAACCTTGGGCAGCTCGTTGCTCTATAAAAAGATTTGTGAGTGTTACACGAACCCGGGGTGGCTTCTTCCGCAGCTGGCAGACTCAGGCCGGGTCAGCTTGCTGTTCCTCGCATGCGTTGGAGTCTGGAACCTAGGCGCCAAATTGGATGTGTTATTTGGGTCAAATGAAAATGGCTCCCAACAACAAGAAGCCAATTTCGAGAAGACAAGATCAGCATAGCTTCCAACCTAATGACCGAAAGAAATTAGTTGTTTGCTTGTCAGCAATTCTTCAATTACTGTTAGCATGTCTTCAATTACATGGAGTTTTGCTGTTCGTATTAATGAAACAGCAGAACAAACCTTCAACTGGCCTACAGGCAACTACTGTCTGAATGGAATGACAACAAAAAAATAGCCTGTGGACTCAAAAAGTTGAAGATAAGACGAAAGAGACAGAACAGATAAATGGTGGAGGAATCTGTTAAATGGGGAACAATGTGACGAGGAGTGGCAACAAAATTTTAGGATGAAGAAACCGCAATTCATGGAACTTGCAGATTGTCTAAGGCCATCTCTACAACCAGAACCATCAAATTTTCGACCTGATGCATTAAGCGTTGAAAAGAAACTGGCTGCAACTCTTTATTATCTGAAGGATCAAGAGTCATATCGTATGACATGCAATTCCTTTGGCCTTTTATTGCCTTGCTTGTCAACGACTGTTCGTTCTGTCTGCTCAGCTATAAATAATGTTTTAGGGCCTGAGATTCTACGATTACCAAAGAATGAAAGTGAAATGTCTAATTTGATAAGTATGTTTGAACAGAGATTTGGATTTCCTCAAGCTTCTGGTTGTTTAGATGGGACTCACATACCAATTCGCCAGCCTATAGAAAACAGTCACAATTACTTTTTTTACAAAATGAAGTACAGTTTGAATGTACAAGCTTTCTGTGACTATCGAGGAATATTTAAAGATGTGGAAATTATGTGGCCTGGAAGTGTGATGATTCTTGTGTGTTTGCAAATTCCAAGTTAAACAAACAGTTAACACAAAAGACACGCCCCATGATTTATCGCACACTTCTCCCTGGTACAGAAAGGATCCCCCCATAATTCTTGGTGATCCAGCATATCCCCCTTTTGCCAAATGTTATGAAAGAATATGGTGAAAATGCAATCAATGAAAAAGCAATATTTAATCAAATTCTAAGGGGTGGTAGAAATCAAATAGAGTGTGCATTTGGCAGATTAAAAGCACGCTGGCAAATTCTTAACAGGCCCATAAACCTCAAATTAGAAGATGTACCTACCACTATCTATAGTTGCTTTGTTTTGCACAATTTTTGTGAATTGAGGAGAAATCAACCAAATCAGGATGACTATGAGCAGCAGTTGCAAGTAAATGCTGCTGACAGATGCTGCAACCATCATAACCAACCAGACAGATTGCATACGTATAATACATCCACTGGAACATATTTTCGTGAAATAATAACTGACTATTTTAATGAATATTTGAACAACTGAAATCAAACAGTGTATAAGTAATGTTATACTTTTATACTCGATTTCAACAAACAGGAGGAACTAAATAAATTGACAAGTTATATATATCGTTTACTTTCTTCCTGTTCATTGTTTTAAACTATGTTTTACTGTGGCTCTAAGTCTGCATAATTTTCTTCTGTAAACAATATTCTGGACAGACTGCCACCAGAGGGACCGGAACAAACAAAACCTGTTGGAGATGTGGTAGCATGGATATTGTTTGCATCAAGAACACTTCCATTGAAATGATAGGAATTTTGTGAAACTGTGGGGGCTTGATTGTTTACATGAGCTTTAGGATAGTGAACTGTTGGTGGATATCTTTGATTGCCAATGCTTGGGTTTAAAGCCATACCTAAAAGGCCTAGGCCTTCACTTATGCCTCTGCTAAGTGATTGTATTGATGATGACAAATCAGAACCCATTTTAGTAAAACTCTCCCGTGACTTTTGCATCTGCTGCATCATTTCTTTTTTTTAACTGAAGGTCTTCTTTTGTTGCTTGCATGAGAACCTGATCTCTTTTGGCTGCAGACAAGGGTTTCTGTAAATACTTCCTTTTGTTATCAACAATCTTGGCTACATTATAGGTGCATTTGCGCTTTCTCCTGATGGTATTTTCATAAGACTTGTCATATTCTGACTCATTAGCATCATCCATACTACCTGAATCCTCTGCATCAGGTGGATCTGTACTGTTAGTTGATAGAACCGGAACTGGTTCATCAATGTCACCTTGTTGATTGGAGCAGTCAGAAAGAATGGAATCATTGTCAGGATTATTATCCTGGGCCTGGCTTTTGGATCCGTCCAAGTCAACAGAATCACTGCTGGTTATGCCAAATTGCAATTTTTCGGTTGCTGGACTGCCTTTCCAGAGTTCTTTCAAGTCATCAAAATACTCTTGCACAACTTTACCTAAACCTGACCTGGTTCCCTGTGTCATCGCTTTGTTGTAGGCTTTTCGAACTGCACGGATTTTTTCTTTGATGGGGTTGTAACCTTTCCTAATGAGCAATTTTTGTGCAGATACCACCATGTTGTGCCTTTTTAGCTCTTCCTTGGACATTTCAGTAAGGACCTTGTCGGGTTCTGTCAAAGATACAGGCCCAAATAATTGCTCATCATCGCAAAAATGCTGTGCCATGTCTGTTCGTATTCTTGTGTACAGTGCAACAACATCTGCATTAAAATCAACGTTTTTGTAGTCCATTTCGACTTTATATTCCTTTAGGTACTTCACTAGGTGCTCCACCGTGTGACTGGTCCACTGACACCAGTTTTTCTTTCCTTTTTCCTTTCCGCTATCATTGCTTTTTCTTGTCTTCGTAGTCCCCATATTTTTTATTTGAAAAACAGAAAAACGCATGTGCAGTATTTTTGGCACCGAAAAATGACCCCGGGTTGAGTCAACCGGCCTTCACATGGAAAAAGTTTACAAAAAAGGTAACCCGTTTACAAGGGTCAACCCTACCCTCGAGAAAGGTTACCCGCCTTTGACCCGGGTTGACTGCAATGTTCATGTAAACGCTTGAAGAGATTTGACTGGAGAAGGGCTGACCCTCTGAGGCGGGTTGCAGTCAACCCGGGCTCATGTGATTGGGCTCTTAAAAGAAGATTGCATTAATTATAACGTCAAGTTTATGAGGGGAACTTATTCAAGAGTTTAGAAAAGGGATGGCTGCAAAGTTATTAATGATCATATCTATTGTTGCAATTGTTTGACATTTAGTAACTGTTTCATACTTCTAGATCCATATTCAGCATATATAAACAGTAGTTGGGCTGACCTTTTACTAAAAAGCTGAGGAAATCCTGGGAAATAGCTGCGTCAAATCCAGGGATTCCGGGGAACAACTCGACCTAGGCAAATTACAAAAAATCCCGGGAAAGCTGGGGCCAGATATGTGACAAAATTAGCAAGAATATCTTGGGACTCCCGGGAAATCTTGGAAAGCTGGGATCTAAGAAAACCTGGGAATCCCGGGAAAGAGCTCGAGCTTGGGAAATGGTCCAAATTCCCGGGAAAGCTAGGGCTAGAATCTTGCATGAATAGATACAAGAAATTTCTGGGATTCTTGGGTACACTGGGAACTGGGTATAATCGTTTAGAGAACAGCGATGAACTTCTGCGATTTCAGATCAGTGGGAGAAGCTTTGATAATGGGTTGATGCTCCATTCATTGAACTTCTTCAGCTTAAAAAAGATAGCAGAATGCACTCTGAATGGTACTTTGATCGAGTTTTGATCGTTCTTTTGCAGTCAGATCAGAGCCCGTACTTTGTTGCGTAAAAGGCTTGTCAGATAAGATAGCAATATATCATAAAAGTGTTATCTTTTTCAACACAGGCTTAAGTTCCTTTATTTGAGTAAATATATCCAAACGTATCAAGGCTGTTTCTGACACCATATTACACATGATAGTCACCACTTATCATGAAAAGCCTTTTATATTAAGTAGGGCAACGTTTGGGAGATGGATCTCCCCTGAAACGTGGCCCTTCTAAATATCAAAGGCTTGTCATGGTGACTATTATGTCTGACACGGTGTTCCTTTATTTGTTGACAAAATGAGGCTCAACATTCCTTGTAATGTTCCTTGTCGGGAAACAGGTTTGAATACTAATGTTTAAAGCAGGTTCATTTAAATTTGCTTAGTTTTCTAACTTTCAACATAGATTGACTCATTTTGGGAAGTACGATAGGCAATATCTTGTCATGTGCTTTAGCTAACGTTAGTCAGTTGTGTATAATCCATCTTGTTTAAAAAAGATATTCTTAGTTTTTCATTCGATTCTCAATATTTCCTTCCGGTTGATTGACGTTCAAAAAAGTTCAGCTTCAAGTTCTTTACAAAGGTGATCCTTGTATAAAAAAAACGTCTAAATAGTTTTTTTAAAAAGCAGAGGGGATCCTCGCACAGTCCACTAGAACAGATATTCCTTTTGACAATCTGCTTTATACCTGATGCTAAAAAGAGGCGAAATCAATACTACCTGAAAAGGAGTGCCCATCCCAGGTTTTGGATGCTTTCTGTTTACGGGACTCGGAAGATTTTGGAGGTTAAGAAAAACACGCCCATGCCAAACTACAGTAAATAACTACAAAACATGAATCTATAGTAACTCAAATAATAATCAAATGCCAAGAAAGGGTACAAAAGTTTTTTCCTGTTTGTTTTCATTAAGATCTTTGTATATTGCCTCTTTGCCTTAAAACAAACTATCTTACATGTAGGGTCAACCTCATTTCTTACCTAATAAAAAAATCAAACGTATGCTCACAATTAAAAGTTAAATATCTACTAGATACTAATGGACCTTATCCAAACTGTTTCCAAGTGTACGAGGTTTATTGCGTTATTAGCTTCTCCAGTTATCCATACTCGAGCATATTCTACTTTAGTGGCACAAATTTTTAACATTAATCATTTAAATATAGCTAGCTACTAACATCAGCAACATCATCAAAATTATATATAGATACAGTTAATCCGGCTATAACGTATCTAGGCACTCCCTTATAAAGTACTCTAGGATATAGCGTACAATTTTAATTGCCCCTGAAGTCGGAGAACAAAAGAAAATACCCTGTTTATAATGTAGTTTTCTTATCATGTACCAATTACGACGGTCCCTTCAAGTATGTCATAACCAGATTATACTGTAGTCCTGACAGTTGAAGAATTAGATTATCTATTAGCCTTGTTAGATAGACATAGTAGGTACATTTAAGAGAAGGCAAAGGCTGAGGTGAAACAAGGAATTTGTTCTGGAAAGGAAAATCGATAAAATAAAGAAATCAAAACTACATAATGTTCTTAAAAGCTGCATTGCTTTGTACATCAACATTCGTAGTTATAATCATGCTAAACAGCTTGCTGAGAAATATCGCAAGGAAAAAAAAACTTCAAAGAAAAAGAAAAGTATTCATAGAGAATTTGCAACTAAACACAATGAAAAAGAAGGATACACAAGTTCTTAGTTCTTAATTTTGGGCTTAGCCGTATTGCATTCTTTCCCCATTAAGTTAATGTCAATGCAAACGATCTTTCCAAACTCGACTCCTTTTCTTTGTAGCCATAAGCTTGATTTGTTCAAATAGATTATCTTCTTGATTGCATTCTGTGTCACCAAAAATGTGTTCCAATGTGTCCCGGTTATACTCAATAGTAAATACTTTGTACATCCAAACAGCCAATGTATACCATGCCATCATATGTTTGTTGGGATATAAACATCTTTGCTCGCTCTGTATTTGAAAGTTATCCTTTTGTTTTAACACAACTGTTTTCAATTTATATCTAGATAGCCAAAGAAATCTCTCTCTAAGAAATCAAATTTTGGATCATCTTTGCTCTTATATGGTACCAAGAAAGGCCTTCTATTTCTATCAGCCTCATTCAGAGATGGACTACTCATGTAGTCACAAAATTTAACAACCAAAGCTATGAATTCTGCTGTCTCACGAGATTCAAATTGGCAGGATGATTCCATAACACCTGAAACTTATTGGCTTATTACTTGTGCTGCAAGATTAATTCTCATAACTGAATATCTATTCAAATACATGTGTTAGCTCTGGTACTTTCCTTACTTGGCACTTGGCATCCTCTGAATAACAAAATTGTATATGCTTTTATAACACGTAATGGCCCTGGTTTCACAAAAGCCTAATTTTTTCCCAGATCCAGAATTACCAAGATTGTTTCTTAGAGTTTTCAATAAGTAGTGGGGAGTGGGCATAAGGGAAAAAGTAGATGTCCTTCCTCATCTCTTCCAAAAGGATTTTTAACTTTATATCTCCTGATCTTCACTTTTATGCATCTGATAAAAAGACTGATTTTGACTTGCCTTTTCTTAGACCAATGCCATTACTCTGGCAATGGCAAATGTTCCAAGTAGCCAACTGCCTTCCAAAGCAAAGAGAAAAGAATAGTCAAAGAACAGCTTTGGGTGGCAATGTAAGTAATTGCTTTCTTAACAGTTGAGGTTAACCAACAGACAATTAGAACAAGGACGTGGGTTGCAACTTTGTCAACTAGGTTGCCTGTTTTATATCCTCGTTTCATAAATGTGTCCATGTTTCCAACATAAGTAGTATAGACAGGTCTCTTATCGGCAAAGTCAGAAAACTTTTCCAGTCAAACTTTTGAAAGCAGATTCTAGGCTTTCAAATATGCTAAATTCGAATTTCCCCTAGAGACTTATGAAATTTTGACCGAAAATGGCATTTTTTGATGGCCTCATAAACATGCCATTTCGTAGTTTTTCGAGAATATCATCTCACACAATCAATGAAGTCAAATAGTACATACATATTTGCAAAGAGGACAAATAGAACTTTCGATTCATATATAATTTTTTCATTTTTTATGAACTTTGAATTTTCACTGATGACATCATCAGCTTTCCAGTTAACATGGAAACACTTTCCAAATTCAGTGTAACTTTATTTATAGGTTGAAACAAGCAAGTAGACTAACTTCTGCGTGAAATATCCACATACAACTGCAAAAGGGGCAGCAAGACCTTGCCATTTCAATTTTTTTATTTTCAAAATACAGCATAATTATTAGTATGTGATGTCATCAGATCTAAAGGCATTCTAAGTAGTGTGCACTTCTATGGTGACAAGGAAACACAGACGGTGACCCTGGCCCACCTTCAGAAGGTTGATGCGAAATTAAGCTAAAAATGAAGGAATGTGGACTCTTGGAATACTGGACTGTTGGAATCTTATTGCTGGAATGCTGGAATTCTGGAACATGGAGATGTGAAAATTTTTAATTCATGCACAGTATGAGTATGCTTCAACTGAGGGGGGGGGCACTCTTTCTTCTTCTTCGTATGAGTGTGTAGACAGCGGAATTTTTTGTAGACCGTTCCTCAGGTAATTCTATTTTACGTAAACCCATCCATAGGTAATTCAAATTTTTTCCCAAATTTTAAAATATCAACAAAAAAACCACCTAAAAGACTATTAAGTCTGCATTGTTGTTCTGGATTTTATCAAAAAGTTTAAAAATGTGTCTGAAAATCGCCTTGTGTGTTATATATTCTGTTTTTTCAGATAATATAAAAACATTAGTCATGCTTTGGCAGATTATTTAGAAAAGTTACCGTCCTCAGATGAACTTATTTGAAAAAAACGCATCAATTATAAGGTAAAAAATACTAAAAAAGCATACCCTTTCTCAGGTAAAACCAAGGAAAAGTCAACTATTCTGCCCCTTCCCAAATATTAAGAGTGCCCCCTCCCACTTAACACTGCAATGAAATTAATCATTGATATTAGTGGTAAGTGAAAAGCAAATGCAAAGTATTGAATCTTATTTGTTTTAATGTTATAATTTGTTATAAATACGAGTGACATAATGTTTGATATATATTGAAACAATTCAATATGATTGATATAATGAATGATATATGCCTTATTAATTTGATATGTCAATCAAAATAAAAGCATATAAAGGATGACTACAAAACTAGTGTTAAATGAAAAACACCATGGCTAGTGAAGTGAATAAAAAAGTTATAGCACAAGTGGCTCACAAATTCAAATTTCTCAACATAAAAGATGATAAAAGATACAGAAGAGTGGTTGAAGAACATACTGAAGATGCAGAGCTGAGAAGTAGAGGAGAAGAAGTGCCAGTCAGGAAAAGATATGATTTTGAATCAAGGGTTTCTCGAGAGAAATCCTCAAACTCCAGAGTTTTTCTTAAGAAGAAAATACGAAGATTAATACGCTATTTATACCTTATAACAACACTTCTTCTTCTTCTTCTATGCCTTTTCGATTTATAAAAACAGTGTTTTATTTATCTTAGGCGAGGCAAATGACTTTAGATAAATCACTCCATCGTTTTCTATCTTGTGCAAGTTGTTTTAGTGTGTGAAGGTCATCAGTTGTTGTAAATTGCTTAACAGGAAGTGTTGGGTTAGTTTTGAGAGTTGTTTTGATATCTTGATCTATAGAAGTTGGTAAATTGATTCGTCTGTTTCCTGGAAATTTCTTTGCGTCTTTGGGAACTTCGAAGTAGTATCTCATAGCTTCTTGTGCAGGTGTCGTCTCTGGTAGTCTAAGGATATGTCCAAGTAATCTCCATTTTGTGTTTTTCATTGTTTTACTGATAGGTTCTTCTTTGCATTTTTCATATAATTTTTGATTCTTGATCTTTTTATCTTTTATAATATTTCTGAGTTGTCTTCTGTGTACCACATCAATTTCGTTCTGCTCTTTCTTCGTCAATCCCCATGTTCCGAAATTGTATGTCAACACTGGTTTTACTATTGATTTGTAGATTGTTAATTTCTTTTCCCAGTGTATGTTCTGTTTTAACCATACTTGTTTTATTGAGTTGAATGCTGCATACGACAGTTGTATTCTGCGCGTCATGTCTTCGTAGTCTCCAAGTAAACTTCCCAGTTTCTTCACTGTTCTCCAGGTTTCATCCGTTTTATCTTTACTTCTCTTTATCTCAGTTTCTTCCGTTTTGTCTTCATTCACTTTTAGATGATGTTTTGCAAGTGTGTCTTTAACAATGCTTTTGAGGTATTCCTTTTCTTCTTTATCTTCTGTTGTGAAATCAGTGTCGTCTGCATATATTAATTCTCTTGGTAGGCTTGTAATCTTTGTATAGGAATGTTCTATCATTGGTCTTCTTATGTTTAGATTCTCTCTTAGTGTTCTAAGGCTTTTCTCAAACGCTATATTAAAAAATGTTCCGCTAATTGCATCTCCTTGTGGTGATCCTACATTTGTGCTGATGTCTTCAGGAGGACTATCTGCAAACTGCACATTGATGGTTGTATTACTGAGTAGTAGTCGGCTCATTCTATATTCATCTTCATCAAGGAAGGTTTTTAATTCTTTCATTAGTTCATTTCTGTTGATGGTATCGAAAGCGGAGGACATGTCTATTCCGATTACATGTATTTCAAGATCTTGGTAGAGCTGTGCTTTTGCTGTTAGAAATCTGTGGGCCCATATGATGTCTCCTGTTGATCTGTTAGGTCTGTATGCAGATTGTGATTGTGAAAGGTATTGCTCAACTTTGGGTTGGATTCTGTTGAGGGTTGTAAGGGAGAATAGTTTTCTGATGGTATTCAATAAATTAATTGGTCTTAAATTTTTCACTGGACCTTCTTCTTTACCTGGTTTCTGTATTGGTATCAGATTCGATTTTCCTAAGTTGATATCTTCTTGATGTGTTCTTAGTATTTCGTTGAATATTTCGCTAATTTCTTGTTTTACTGATTCAGAGCTGTACTTTAATAATTCTGCAGGTATATGATCTTCTCCAGGTGCCTTATTATTTTTCATCTTATTTAAAGCTTTTTCTACTTCTTCTTTGCTTATTGGCTTATTAAGAGGTCTAGGTGGTCCTTCAAATTGATTTACTATTTCATGTTGATCATTCCAAAATTGTTTTGTGAAGTGTTCTTTTACTATGTTATATTGATCATTTTTGTTAATTACTTTCTGATTTTCTGTATTGTGGATGATGGTGTTTTTATTTTTGTGAGGATTTCTTAGAAGTTTTATTGCTTTGAACATTGCTGTTGATTGATTATCGTTTTGAATACTGTTTGCTATCTCGTCTATTTTCTTTTTCACTTCTTTCCTGATCATTTTCATTATTTTATTACGTTTATTTTTCAATTCTTTCAGTGTTTGTATGTCTTTCGCTTGTTCTATTTTCATTCTATATTCTTTCTGTTCATTTGAGAGTTTTTCTATAACTGGGCTATACATTTTATTTTTGCTTCTCTTTTGTGAAACCTAGTACTTTTCTGCTGTTTTTGGATTGCTGATGTGATACTGTTCCATTTCTTGCTTCCTTCTTCATCTATATTTTTATCTAGTTGTTCTCTAAATTCTTTCTGTTTATTTTGGTCATTTATAAGGATTTGAATGTTGTATTTTTTGTTGTTATTTTGTTTTGTTGAGTTCACTTTCTTATATACTTCAAACCATGATGTTCTTAATTTGGTAATGAGTAGTTTGTGGTCACTAGTTGTAATAGTTCCATGATATGATCTTGAGTTTTCTAGTAGATGTTTGTATTTTGTTTGGATGCATATGTAGTCTAGTGTTTTGCTTAGATTTTGTATTTTATTTTGAATGACTCTTTTCTGTTCCCAAGTTAATAATCTCTTTATTTTGTGCTGAAAACAAGTATTAGTCACTGTGAGTTCTTGATTGGTGCAAAATTTATGAGATTTTGACCATTGACATTTCTCTCTCCTGTTGTGAATCGACCTAGGCATTCATCTATGTCCGATTTATTTCAATTTCCCCATTAAAATCTCCTGCAACCATTAGTATTGAAGATGAGTTGTTGACATTATCGACTATGTTATTCAATTTGTTGTAGAACTCGTTTGTTATTTCTGGATTATTTCTTGTTATCTCGCTATGTGGTGCATAAACATTGATTATTGTAAGTAAATATTTTTCTTGTGATTTTGTAATTCTTAGTTTTGTTCCTGTTAAATGACTTTCATACCTCTGTTCTTGTTTCCTAATTGTAATTTTGGCTTTTCCGTCGTGGCTACTAGTGTATCTTGGTTTGGTTTTGATTTGTATGACTGAGATTCTGTTATCAACACTCCAAACTTTGTGTATTGAAGATTCAAACTTTTTATGAACTAGGAATCCATTACCATAATCTTTTTGTGTAGTTTTTAGACATATAACACTGCCCATAGTTTGTTTAAAAATGTTAGTTTTAAAATTGAACAAATTATGATAGAAACTCAAGATGGTCAGTATTATCAACAAGCTTATTTGTATGTTTTATTAGCTAAACGACTTGGTCAAGAATTGATGTTTAGAGAGGGGTTTTATTTGGATGAAAATATAGATCCAAATGATAATGTATTGAATGAATTTGAAATAAAAAGGAAATCAGCAACAGGTACTACCATTGTGAATGGAAATAAACAAGGAGTTATATGAAATGCTAAATATCATGATAATCAAGTTGTAACATTTTGGTTTACTCCTATTTTGGCTTCTTGGTTGAATGGTCATTTGTATGATGGTTCTGGAGGTTTTATTTACAAATTCAAAGAGTGGATAATGAAATGGCGGTGCAATGTCCTATGGCACAAAAAGGTCATTTTAAAATAAAATTGCACCTATGAACAATTAATTTAACAACTGAAATGTTGAAAGCATTTATCAATAATTATAAAGCAAGCGAGCAAGCTATCAAACAGTTCTTAATGTATATGAAAGAAGTATATACAACGAGAAACTTCTCAAATTTTGCTTTACCATATTTAGAGGGCAAATGCATGGGAGAGAAAGTACAGAACTCAAACCATTCAATTACTTGCATATTCCAGAGAATCGTTTAACTTACAAGTTTTTAGCAATCACGAAACATCTCTTAGAGCGGTAGAATTTACTAACAAAGATTCTGTTTTGAATGGTTTGTTTCATGTGTTAGATAGGAGTAATAATATGTTTGATATTGTATGTTTGATTCAATTTTTGACCAAAAATGGTTATGCGATACATCCATTTAAGTTAACTACCACAAGATACCAGAGAAATGGTCAAAGAATAGTAGATGCAAGAACTGGAAAAGTACAATTAAAATAACAATTAAGGGCTAGATTTGCTGGAAATTATTTAATAACATGTCTTGGAATATTTTCTAATCATATGGAAATTGCTGAAGGAGGAGGAGTTGTTCTTGATTATATACCATGATGTTAGATGAAGATGTAGAAAATATTTGCAAGAAAGATGATCATATGAAACAAAGTTTTAAAAAAGTATTAGCTAAGGATGATGTTAGAATTCAAATGTCATTAAACAAAAGTGCATTAGAAGTATTGTATGAAGAACAACCATTTTTGTTTCCCTCATCTTTTGTTTTAAAAACTGGAACATAAAAACAAAGAGGAAGACATTGGCAAGCAGTATATTTTGATATTGATGGAAACTGTTATTATTTTTATTCACGTGGACGTAAACCAGAAGAAGATTATATTTGGTTTTGCGAGAAAATAAACAGCTTAAGTAACAGAAACACAAGTCGTATTCGTTTTAAACTTCATTATATGACAAGAGAGATTCAAGCTTCTAATAATAGTGTTTGTGGGGAATATTGTATATACTTTTTGTATCAGATGAACACTTTGAAATATCCTATAAACATAAGTAAAATTATGGAAATGGAGTTTCCCTGACCAGATAGATCATGTGAAAAGCATGATCAATTTGGTAATTACAGTAACTTTTGATGAATTTGTAAGAGAATGGGTTCAAAGAAAATATAATAACGATAAAATAAAAAACATTATATAAATGAGTTGTTTAAATATGTTCTATTTTTCTATTTCTCATTATATCTGATTATAAACTAATCATGAAAAGATTAAATAAACATAAGATTAAAAGAAAAAGAAGATTAAAGGGGGAGGGCTTGTCAAAAATTTACAGCGTTGGATTCTTTAAACTGGAATCGGAATTTCTCCAATTGCGGGCTTTCAAAAGGATTTAAAACTAAAAGTTGAATTAAAAGGAGCAAAAAAATTTAGACCATTACAATTTGAACCTAGAGAATTTTGGAGAGCTGCAGGTGCTCCTAAAAATTCAATGGATAAATTTGTTTATGCTAATGATCTGTTAAAAAAGAATAGACCATCTTTAGCATGTCAATTAAAAAATGAAACATATAAAAATAAATTAATGGCTAGTTTAGCAGCAAGTGTAATGGCATCTATGGTGGTGATGATATGTTAAAAGATGATGGAGGGAAAGAAGTGGTAGTAATGATGGGTGGGGGATATTTACAAAGCAACATTAAAATCATCATTTGAAGAAGATGGGGTTGGCATTAACACGTGTGGCTGTTCGTCAAGCTTTAAGAAAAGTTGGAGAAATTGCTGCTAAAGACTAACAAAACTAGCAGTTAAAAGATTGGCGATCAGATGCGCAAAATCAGCTGCAAAAGCTGCTGCCTCAGGTGGAATAGGATTAGCTGCTGATGCCATTCTTAAAAAGAAGAAAATTAATGAAATGGATCTAATTGTAAAATAAAGAAGGGAATGAAAAGGATGAATAGCAAAGGAAAGAGATTATTAACAAAACAATTAACAAAAGATTTTCGTATTCTTCATCGCTAAATACTTTCACCTGCTTGATCAAAGTTGCTTATCTCTTCAGCTGTTAATTTATGCTCTCCTTCGTGTAATGGATGATACACCTGTGCCTTCTCGAAAGGCAAAAAAAGAAAAACATTCCAACTTAGAAAACATTAAACTTTTCAAAAGGTTCAAATAAAGTTGAGATAGTTTATGGTATAGCAGGTGACCTGCAATGATATTGAAAATTTTGCTCAGCTGTTATAAGCAAAGTAGTTGACATTTTTTGGCTGTTTACAGCCAGAGTTAGCATGTGCTCCAAGAGATTTAAGACCATTTCTTTGCTAATATCAACATCTGTTGACTGGTATAAACTTTTGAAAATGCTAAGAATGGTGCAGTTCTTCAATAATAATCCAACATTGGCATTAGTGTCAACCCTTTTTACATTTCTGGAAGTAGCCTTACGAAAATATGCCTCTGCAACATGAAACATTGCAACCAACTCTTTCTTTACCTTCCAAAGCCCTCCTCTATCCTTCAGAGAGACCAACTTATATGTGAAATTATTTGCCATTTTATCATCACATTTAGCAGACAAAAGGATTGCCATGTATTTTTTACTTAATTCTGATGAACCTTTCCTGTATAGCAAGCGCTTGCTAAGTGTTCCACAGATGTAGCCACTTAGATACACAAGGTCGTCTTCTTCACTTTTTGACAAGACAAGATGGTCAGCATCTGTTATAATTACATCATTTGCATAGGTACAGTCAGTAATGAATGCGAAAATATGGTTTGCAAGCTCCATTCCGTAAAGCAATGATGAGTCATGAGTTAAGCCACTGAAAAAGAGATCTGCTTCACTAATTATTGTGTAAAATCTTGGATAAAATTTATTTGCATTTCCAGCAGCATCATTTATGATCTCCAGTTTATCATAAATATGATTTGCTTCAACTATTGGAATACAGATTGAATTTTCTCAGGGTAGCACAGTTCTTTGGCAAGCTTCAGTGAACTCTTTTCATTCAATGAGCATTTTCAATTGGAGGGATGCAAAACTTGTGCTGTGTAACCTTTATCTCCGGTTTCATCATCCTTATGCTTGATTGACGTCTCAATCCGCGTTGTGATTTGCATACTTTAAGGCGTTTACTGAAACAATATGTAGCTTCTGGCATAGATTTTTCTACGCAGAAAATGGCAGAATTATCCTACATAAATAAATATATATATATGAGAGTAGAATTAAAGCAGAAATACAGATTATTTCGATACCGGTTTCATCTGTTCATGCAGAATTATTAGATAAACAATGTCTTCCGCTGCGCAATTCATTTCTGTAGCAATTTTAAATGGTTCTTCAAAGTTTTCGAATTTTATTTCATTAGCTTCAATTAGTAAAGGACAAGTTTCACAGCATCTGCTCTTGCAACATGATCACAGCCAAGAGAAGTTACTTGCCATCAACCTGCAAGCTGAAATTTGTTCCATGAGCGAGATATGACCTACGAACAAGTTTTCTACTGCGCCTATTGCAGATTGCTCAGGATCAATAGCACACGCAATAACAGCGCCACTATTCTTCTTGGCACTTGGACATTATGCTTGTGCCATAAAGTGTGCCATATCGATCTGTAACCTCTGAGCTGTCCAGCAGATGCCTCTACCTCTTCTTCAATATGATTCCAGATGGCTCCAATATCAATATGAACACCTCTTCTTCTTAGATTCAGCTTCTCAATCATCCTCAATAATTTCCTTTTATTTATAAACAAGGAATGAAATCGTTCTAGAAAATGCAGTATGGTATCATACTGAAAGCAAGAATAGAAATAATACCGCAAGATCCTCTCCTCTTCTTTCTCTTTGTCGGCCATTACAGTGCCATTTAGCGGAAACAAAACCCAAGCCAAGATCGAAACCAAGCGTCGTTTTCGAACTTGTCCTCAAAACCTTACTTGTCCTCAAAATTCCTTACTTGTCCTCAGAATCTTTTACTTGTCCTCAAAAACTCTTACTTGTCCTCAAAAACTCTTACTTGTCCTCAAAACTCTTACTTGTCCTCAAAACTCTTACTTGTCCTCAAAACTCTTACTTGTCCTCAAAAAATTTAACTTGCTCTAAAAAAACTTATTTGTCCTTAAAAAATATGAACTGAATTGTCCTCAAAAAAAGTCGTTATAGTCTGGCACTTGTGGTCGTCCGTAGTTTTGTGCGAAATTTTACAAATTTTGTGTCATATTAATCCAATTTAATTGAATCAGGAAATTGACTGGTTCTTAAACCTCGTTTTGATGTTTGAGGTGGTTTAATTCTGGCTTTACTTTTTAACAAAATTTTGTTCCACTTTTTCACGATAAATTCTATCGTTGTGATTTACAAAAAAGAATGGGATGATTTTAAATAATTCAGGTTTACCAATAGCACAGTGAGCAATGTTATGGCTAACATAGAGTTGTCTCAAGCAAGGGTCCAGTATTTGCTGTTTGTGAACCCTAACCCTGGCGCGTAAATTCTTAGTGTCAACAATTATATTCTTTATCACACCCGTTGCACCACAGTTTTCCAAAAGAAATCTCAATTATTGAAAATTCTACCAAAATCTGTATATACTAACATTCTTATTATGCACATTAGGTTGCCCTTTGTTCTGGCCGATTGTACTTTTGCCCCCAAAAGGCTTTTTTCCTGGGCCACCTAGAAATGCGCTTCCTTCTTTGTTTGAACCCTATCCTCCCTAGGCAGTGCAACTTCTATTTTTCAAACTGTAAGTTGGTTAAAAATTCGATTTCCTCTTGGTTTGGAAAAGTTTTGATTTCAGTGGGGGACACATTTTTTTGTGCTTACTTATACTTTTGTCTTTCTGCTGGCAAACTGTCAGATCTCATATTACTAATATGCTTAATTGCAAATTAGGTTGACCACAGTTCGGCTTCTCCTACTGAGCCTTATAAACGATTCAACCCGAAAGGCTTTTCCCCTGGGCCACCAAGAAACATGGTAAATTTTTTTAATCGAGCCAGTTTCTTTTCTTTTTGTGTGTGAAAGTTTTGAATTATTTTGGCTTTAAAAATGAAATAACATTTCAAAGAAAAGGTAGGTATATTTTTTGTTCATTTTAATTTTAAAATTTTGCTATTTCATAAGAGTCTACAAAGTTTAAAACAAAGGGAGAATCGCTTCCTTGCTTTTGCCTTCACCTACTAAAATGTTTTTCGGCTTAAATTGTCTGTATTCTAAATGTAGGAAATCTTGAAATTTTCTCAGTCTTTAGCTAAAATATTGATTAGGCAAATAACCTAAAGACAACTTTTCTTTACATGACATTAAAATATCTGTTGTACATTCTCCAGAATATCCTTTGTTCACGTTCACGTCTCTTCATTTCTTTTGAGGTTTATTTTCTTCCCCTCTGCTCACAGGAAAAATTGAAGTTCAGACTTCATGAAAATGAAGATAATGACAATGGATGATGATTATGATGAAGATGACAACAGCTATGCTATGGAATGAATATTTGGGTTCCCTGGAGAGAAATCGATTTCTCCCAGGGTCTGCTCCTATAAATTTGTTATAATTATGTTGCTCATTATGTTCTTATTTTTTCTAAAATCTAATTCTCTTAATGGGTCCACTTACTGTACATCTTTACCATTACAACTAGCTTTTTGACTTGACGCCCGCGATGCGGGTGAGCTTTTACCTTGAGATCCACGATAAGTGTGAATATTAGTACCAGTTTAGCTTTGGAAAGACAAGATATCACTGAGCTGCCTTTTAACTTGCTGCCTTTTAAAATTTTTTCAATTTTTTGCAGCACCAAAAATTGTAACACTCATATTAGTTGCTCGTATCAACCCCCAAGAACTGTTTTCAAAATTGTTCTTGATTATATCTATGAAAGGTGTATTACGTATGGATTCAATAGTTGATTCCATTTCTTCTTTACTCTTTATATCAAATTCCTGAAGATGAATATTACTACTTTCATTTATTGAAGATTTTAAATAGTGTAATTTGTAATCTGAAACAAATTAATAGCGCAATTCTTTAGTTTCTTTATTCTGGAGTATAAAAGCAGATAAACAACCATGCTAACAGGAAGTTTATCACAGACTTCATGGTACTCATTCCGTAAATACTCTAGGGGCTGGCTCTCCTTGAGTATGCATTGTCATGTACCCTAAATTTCTTTTCATATTATGTTTTATGATGGTATAAGGGCTCAGAAAAGCTTTGGCACATTATTCACTTCCGGTGCAAAAGGCATTGTATTAACACTTTTTCGGATAACGAAAGAAATGCATCCTCTGCGGAGGAGCTACTGCTTTATAAGCTTTTTTCAGTGGTAGAAACACGGAAAGCCGAATTATTATATATGTCATGAATGTTACTGGGTTTTTTTAGGGTTGAAAGAGAAAATCGGATGATCACATGATTCAAAATGACGCCATTTTCCATATTTGGAAAAATTTGCTAATAGTAATAGGCAAGCAAAATAATGTCACGCTATTATTTTCATCAGGTTTGTTTGTCATATTTGAGCTATTAAAAGATGTACAGCAGTTGAATTGAAATAAAAACTGTTTTATTATCGTGTGTTTCTACACTCAGAGCTCGAATTGCACTTGCAAAACTGACAATAAGGTATTCCTTTTCTTCTACATAAACATATGGTTGACTTTGCACATTTCACACAAGTGCAAAGTAACAGGAAATCTTCTGGAAGCATTGACCAATCATTAAACAACCGTGACAAAGTTTCTTCATCATAAATTTATCCATATTTCAGAGGGTCGATGTTGACACTTCGATGTTGACAATTCAAAGCCATGCGAATGAAAGGAAAATCAAAGAAGCTTTTCGATAAAATAAGTAAAAACAATACTGGAAGTCAGGTAAAAAAGATTGATGTTCAGAGGGAAACTATAGATGCTATGAAGTATATAGAAATTGCAAGGTGCAGGAATTATGACATCCACAAGCTGCTGAAGTTTGAACTCACTGGTCAGTGAGTATACCTACAACAGTCTCTGAAATATCATAAATCAAGCCTTTAAGATCATCTATACATTTTTTTAGTAATAAACTTACAGTCATTGTCTATTTCAGCTTTGTTAATTAACATAGATTTCAAAATTTCTTCTTGAAAGCATTTTTCAAGTTTGGATTTCTTTTCATTGTACTGTAGATTCAATTGTTGATGTTTGACATATTTTTCTTGCTATTTGATGTTTGCTATCTCTTTCTTTCAATAGCTTTTTAATAGTAAATTCACAAACCCACTGCTCGTGAAAAATGCACATCTTTCTGTATGTCTCACTATAATTCATTATATCACATGCATCATGTCTTCTTTTTCTTTTCATATTCTTGAATCCAATTTTCTACCAACATGCCAATTTTTCGAAAATAAGTTTCAAAAATGATGTTTGAAATTTTTTTGTCATCAAAATCAAGAATCTTTGATAGTTTCGAATTTGACTCTTCCAGTCCATTTCGAACATAATATTTTTGGCATGTTTGGCAATTTGTTCAATCTTTCTCCTTATAAGAACAAAACTAAACTTATATAATCCGGTATAGGTGTGAATTTTTTGTTCGCCTCCATGTCTTCTCCTTCCTACTGAGGGATTAGTGTATTACATGATTCAATTCGAGATTTAAATAATTGTTTGCATTTAAATACCATCATGTATATTTCTTTATAACTCCCACACATTTGAATGTGATCTCTTTTGCAAATTAGATCTTTTTCCTCTTATTTTTGTCACCAAACACAGTCTTAGTAGCATATTTTATTTATATTTTTGTTCATAAGACTCATGTTCAAAATATCCTTGACATTGCAATATGTTGATAATCTTGATTAGAATACAGCGAATTCCCAATACAGCAGGGTATAGATACTCAGCTATTGCACTCTACTTAATTGTTTAGTGAAAAATAAATTTATAAAACTTTTCTCTTTACGCTCTTATTTATATGTTAAATAATGAGTGGTTGGTATGTTTATTAAAACATTGATTGATTGATTGACAGTTCTATTGTTTAAAAAAGCATTATTGAACCTGTCACCTATAAACAAAATATTGATTGTAAAAATGACTTCTTAAGCTTGGTTCCCACTAGACACAAAATGCGTCAAAAATGCGTTTAAAATGCGATAAGAAAACACATCAAATTTTGACGCCACTTGTGAATTGAAATTTTTTCTTAACGCATTTTCCTAACGCATTTTTATCGCATTTTTAACGCATTTTCTCAAGTTAGCGTGCTGAAATGGAATTTTTTTATTCCATTTGAACACATCAAGACATCTTCAAAGACATCTACGAAATAGACGCATTTTGAACATGTGATCAAGAGGAAAACATGGCGGACAACAAGCCGGTTTGTGGACTGTGCTAAATCAAGATGAGAATCTTGCTAGAAGTCAAGCTCTGTCAGGGAACCATAACTCATGAATAGATCAGCCATAACTCATGAACAAAATGGTGATACTCTCCCAGTTCCAATGTTTTTGTGTAAATCCCCTGTTCCCAAAACCTACGCTTTCTACACATCTTTGTCCTTACTTTTCTTTTTCTGCAAATTCCCCAAAATATTATGGATTATTATCAGCAAAAGCAACTTTTTAATATCTATAATAGTATCTATTTTCCATCTTGAGTAAAGGAAAGCAAGTGAAATAATAGCAAAATGCGTAAAATGAAAGAAATGAACCTGAAAGGTGTCAAAATTGAGCTGTAGTGTGAATGAGTGCAATGATTTTTAGTTTTCTTTACACGTTTTAAACGCATTTTCCTATCGCATTTCTAACTCGTTTTAAACACACTTTTTGTTTAGTGGGAACAAAGCTTTATGGAGCTGCAGACATTATCATCAAAGATAAACAAGAAAGTAAGATCTTAGAACAAATATATATTCGTTATTGTTACTATTTGGCTGATGTGTTGCTTTTTTACATTTGGGCTTTTTTGCTTCATGAATGTTTTGAATGGTCTAAAATGACAGACGAAAAAGAAAAATTATTAACACTATGAAAAATCTCAATACAAACATTGTCGATAAAGCTAGAAGAACAAAGACAAAAATTGAGAAAAATTATGGAGTTCAACATGAAGTGTATTCCAATATAACAACAAGCAATATGACTTCTTCTTTTTTAAATAATTCAATAGTATTATTTTCATTATACAATTGAGTGATTCGATTGAGATCAAGAGAGGTGTTCAGCAAGGCTGTGTTCTGTCACCGGACTTGTTTTCATTGTATAGTGAAATAATCTTGAGGGAAGTCGAAGAGCTACATGGAGTGGTTATAAATGGACGCAATGTGAACAACATCAGATATGCAGATGATACTGTTCTGATTGCTGAGACAGAAAAAGATCTCCAACATAGTCTAGATAAGGTTCTAAGAGAGAGGGAGTCCTTGGGGTTGGCATTGAATGCGAAGGAAACATACTTGATGACAGTATCAAAGAAACAAAGTCTGCCACCATGTACGCTTACAGCAAATGGAATCGAAATAAATCACGTCAAAAAATTCAACTACCTAGGAAGCTTTTTAACATCTGATGGCAAATCTGATTGTGAAATAAAGCGAAGAATTGCATTAAGTAAAGGCATCAACAAAAAGAGATCTGTTTTAACAAGTTTAAACATTACCATGTCAATGAGACAGGGAATCCTGCATTGTTATATCTGGTCCATTCTTATATATGGATGGGAGACATGGAGTATCTCATCTGTTATGCAAAAGCGTTGGGAGGCAACAGAAATGTTGTTTTTAAGAAGAATGCTGAAGATTTCATGGACTGATAAAGTATCAAATGATCGAGTACTCACAATTGCTAACGTGAAGCGAAAATTGTTACAGACTATCAAAAACAGAAAAACGACATTTTTGGGACATGTTATGAGGAGAAAAGGCATAGAGAACCTATCGCTAACCGGAAAAGTAGAAGGCAAAAGAGCAAGAGGCAGACAGAGAATGTCATATTTGAACAACATCAAAGAATGGACTAACCGGAGGAATTGAAATGAACTCATTCCAGCATGTCAAGATAGAGAAGTTTGGAGGAGCATGATCATCAAGGCCTTAGCGCATGACACATAAAGAAGAAGATCTCTCACTGAAATATCGTTTTCTTCTCGCATAATGTACATTAGCTGCTTGTCAAAACTTCAGTTGACTTCATTATGTTTATAATTTTTCCATGCCCCGACATTTATTTCTACCAACCAATCATTTACAGTTTAATACCTCAGAATCACTACAACTGGAATGCATTTTTTTATCATATTCACCATAGTTAAAAACAATCTTTTGCAAAGCTACTTGCCATCCATCAATTATTTGTACTGTGCGCAAATCATCTACTTTCAATAAACTATAGCGTATCTTTAAATAATTAGAAAAGTTGCTATCATAATAACCTTGCAATGAAATTTATCTTGATTGCTTCTAAAGGAAGTCATATTTCTCCAATTTTATATACTGCCGGATCAGTTGTAAATAATAACTCAACTTTAAAAAATGAAGGATTAAATACTTCATTTGTTGAAATATTGCATAAATATAAATTACACTGTAATTTATTAATAAATGCACAATCCTTGAAGACAATCTGATTTTGTGAATATTTGTAAATATTCCCTTTTATATTAACTCTTTTAACTTGATAATCAGATCTATTAAAAAACATATTGCCAAGTAAAGTTGGAATATTAGTAAGTGTTTGATCTCCGATTTTCAAATAGTCGAAAAAAGGATTTAGATTTAACGCTTTATTCTCAACTAAATCTGCACTACGTAAATCTAATAGGACATCAAAACAATCATCTGAAAAATTAAGATAGATTTCACTCCAAGGTTTAGCTTATTATCTTTATAACTTTTATATAATACAACAAGATTTCTCTGCTCCCTTGAAATTAAAGTCCCTTTACTAACATTTTGAATTAATACTCTTTTTGTCATCTTGGGGTTATATATAACTCAATTATAGTTTCTCCTCCAATTTTTGTGCACGTATGAGAGTGAATAATTTTCTCTTTATAGCCTATATCAGATGAATTTGGAACAAATTGCAACCAGAATGTTTGAAATACATTTGTCTGAATTGAGGAATATGATAATTCTTTATATTCTCCAAACTGATTCAACCATGAAGTTCCTTTATAACCATTATTATTAAATTGTAAATATAAATTTGCTAAATTTTTATCAGTTCTTCCAGATGTTAAATTTGGCTCAACAGTATTACATCTAAGTGAATATACCTCAGGTAGGTTGCTAAATAAATGATTTGCTAGATCCATTGGAAAGCCCCTTTCCATTCCTTTATGAGTTGGAACGGGATAATTTTGATAATATAAGGATATACTACTTTCCCCTGCTGCCAAATTTGTCCAAAATAAAGTGTCTAAATAATCTTTTGTTAAGTCCATATCACTCCCTTTATTATAATTTCCATATTGGTCTTCTCTTCCGTCTTCATCACCACTTTCAAATTGATTTAGTAAATCTGATCTAGTAGCACTTGTAGCCCCTGGAGGATGAGTAGGAGTTTCACCTCAACTAGATTCTTTTTGTTCTTATATATTCTTTGGGATCCTTATTTAATAATTCTTTAATTTTTTATCTTTTTCTGCTGATCTCTTTAAATATCTCAAATTCTTTCACTACTTGTAATACCTTTTTTAATAGGAGCATTTATTCTTTTTTTATTCCTTCTTTTTTTTTAACACTAATATTTCTTATATGATTTTGTAGAGATCTTGGAAAATCACTAATTGGCATTCCTTCAGAAATTAAAGTTTCTGCGATTGGAATCAATCCTATAGGAGGATAATTATAAGATTTTGGATTATTTAAATATGCCACCATTTTAGTTAATGAAGCACCATTCTCAATCGTTTTTCCATTTATAAATAGTGATCTATCATCTTTAGAAAAACTTTAGTATTTCTAAAGAAATATCTTTAGTAAGTTTTAGTATTCCAATTGGCTTGATGAAGCAAATTCATACTTTCTTTACTCAAGCCTCCTTCATCGTTAATGAATTGTTTCCTTTCTAGTTTCTTCTTGGTATTCTAGATTTCTAATTACTTCTAAGAGTCTTGCAATTCTTTTATTTTTGAGTTCTACAGAAATATTTCTTTTTTCACTTATTGCATTTACTTTATTTCTCAACTCTTTAATTCTATTCCTATGTACCTTGCTTGAAATTTGTTCATGCACATCAAAATTACTTCCTTTTCATTTGCTTCTACAAAAAATGTAACAAGCTTTCCTAATGTTCTATGTTGTTAATTATTTTTAATGTAAGATATATATCATCAGTTGAATCTCTTTCGTTGTCTAATTGTTTTATCTTTTCTTCAAAGATATTTGGTACTTCTTTTGCTTTCATTTCTTTAAATTTTTCTCAATCTTTATAAGGAATAACTACCCAACTATTGCACAAATAATTATTGTAATGTGTTGCCTCACTTTGCTTATTGTCTTCTAATAATTTTCCTTCTTTGTCTTTGGCTTCAGCCATTATACTAAATTAAATTTTCACTACTATAGGTTTGACTAAAATGTGGTGCTAGCTAACATAAACTCCCCAAATGCTTTCTTTTTAAATCTTTTTAATTTTTGTATAAATAAATTTTCTTATTGGAATTCAAGTTTCTACCTAACCCATTTTTTTACCAAACCATCTTTGGCTATCAAAATCCAAATTATATGGTTCAAAGTGCTGCTTAAAAAACTTTCTATAAAACTAATCATTAACTTATATACTCTTTGGTGTACCATAGAAAGCCATTGCAATAAAGAACTCTTCTTCTTACTCTCTCCTTTGATATAAAACTCACAAAGGGAGAAAATTTATGCAGTACACCATCAAAACCAAACCTATACATCCACCAATATGCAGTTTCCAGCTTTTGCAAAGAAGCCATCAAATAATCATAACTCGTTTTCAGATTGCTATAGAGCAAAACAAACCTTCGTTGTCCAAAAACATCATCATAAAGTTCAGCATCATCATATTCATCTTCAGATTGATCTCCTCCATTCTCCTCAGCACTAAAAATCCACGTTAAGATGTCTTTTAATACTTCAATCATGATTTTTTCTTCATCATCAAGATTTTCTTTCTCCATAGATATACATATCTTCTCTTAATTAACTATATTCCCTCATCTTGCTGTTGAATTTATTGCTCATTAACTGACTGTTCCATTCTCTGCGATATTGTAACTAAACTGACTTGACACTTTTTATTAATTTATTATATACCTTATGTCATTGACACCTGTCAAATAAGATTAATTGATTGACATTTTTATGCCAAAATATATACTGAATAACAATAACATGTCACTTACCATCTTTTATTCATTCATTCATCTCTCACTTCACGATAGTAGGTCTTTACATCTTGTAAATACTTCTTTCTTGATATCAAACAAAAAATTATGATAATAATGATGATGCAAACAAAATCAGCGTATCACTTGTAGATGGCTTTTAACTCAGCTTTAAGATTTAAAAAACAAATATCATTCACCATCTTTTATTTGAACTCTCTTATATTTCTTGTGAGAGCTTCTAATTACCCAATATATCTTTCACTTCTTACTTCTACATATTTACTTGTTTCCCATTCTAATTCATCACAGAATTGAAGATATTCCGATAAAACATCAGCCTTATGTAATTTTGTAACATTAGTATGAACTTTGAGATTAAAATAATCCATTTCTTGTGCCCCTAGTTGTTTTCTAGTCTAGTGGCTCTAACCTTATTGTTAGGCAATATTTGTATTGTCGGGTGTGATTTTTTTCCTATTCCTCAATCCTATTCCTCAATACTGATGTCTTAGACCCATGCTTTGTGAGCAGTGCCAGGTGGAGAAAACAACTTGTCAACATTCCGTGCAGTCTACTTCTTTGTCAAAAACTTAAATACTTGAACTCAGTGCTTTTTCAGGGACATTCTTGCCTAGATCAAAGAAGGGATTATTACCCCAATTACCCCAGAAACGATAGCAGAAACTTGAAAAAGAAGGTTCGATGGCAAAACTACACCAGAGGTGGGTGTAATCTTTTTCCTATTCCTCAATCCTATTCCTGGATACTTATGCTGTACATCCATGTTTTGTGAGCAGTGCCAGGTGATGAAAACAACTTGTCATCCTCTCCTACAGCCTACTTCCTTGTCGAAAATGTAAATAATAAAACTCAAAGTGTTTTTTCAGGGACATTCTTGCAACTGGAAATTGTATTTTTAAATGAAATTTCATAAGATGAAGCCAAAGGGAAATGATTTTGATAAGAAACAGAACGAAAAGTAAACTTTAGACTTTCGTCTGCAAGACATCCAAGAGGTTCCCCTAACCTTAAAAAATAGTATACAAATCTTGTTCCAATCACGGGATTCCCATTGATTTCGAATTCTTTATTTTGTCAATTTGATTGTACTGGAAATTAAATTTGAACGACATATATACGTAATAGAAACAAAATAGAATGATTTCTTAGTGTTTCTTTGGGGAAGAAAATTATAGGAAATAAATGGTTTTAGTATTCTTTACTTGCCTATCCTTTTTACAGAAATTTTTGTTAATAAAATAAAAAATAAACAAAAATAAAAAGCAAAGATACTCTCTTCAGGGGAATCGATCACCTGACCTCATTTTTTCAAAACAGGATAACAAACAGGCCGAGCTAAGCAAAGTGTCGATGTGTAAAGAAAAAGGGATTAATCCCGCAGTGAACATGTTGTTCTTTTGTTTTTATTGGCACCAGACTGCCAAGATCAAAGAAGGGTTAGCCCCAATTACCCCAGAAACGATAGCAGAAACTTGAAAAAGAAGGTTTGATGGCTTAACTACATCAGGGGCGGCAGGGAGAGGTTAAAGAGTGAGCACTGGATCTTGAAAACCCTAAGAGGATGATCTTGGACAAAATCGGTCTCCATGACTACTCCCGCTTTAGTATAGAAAGACTAGCCCTTGCCCGTGTAAGACCACCGCCTCACGAGGACCACCGCCTCCGATCAACTTCCACCTAAAAAGCACTGTGTATTGAGGTGGCTATATTTGCTGTTAATCTAATTCTTAATATTAATCTTAACGTTAGTCCAGTCTTAGTCTTAGTCTTCAAGTTGAATGCAATCTTAATCTTAACTTCTACCTGAACTGGAATCTTAACCTTAATGTTAATCTGAATGTTAATCTTAATCAGAATCTTAATCTTAATCTTAATCTTACTCTTACTCTTAATCTTAATGTTAATCTTAATCTTAGTCTTGGTAAATCTTGAACTCCATCCTAATATTAGTCTTAGTTTGTGTTAGTCTTGGTCTAAGTATCAGTTTTTCATTTGGAACTTAAACTTAAAGTTATTCTTAATTTGTAAACTGAAGCTTATCTTAAATAAACCTTGATCTTAATATTATTCTTAGCCTTAGTCTTAATCTTAGTCTTCAACTTAAATGGAACCTCGATCTTCAATTTCACCTGAATTTGAATCTTAATTCTAATGTTAATCTTAATTGTAATGCAATGTTAATCTTAATCTTAATTTAGTCTGAAAATGAATCTTAATCTTGAACTTAATTCAAATATTAGTGTTAGTGTTAGTAGTTACTCTAAATTAGAATTTTATTCTTATTCTTAATTTTAATGTAAGCTCTTTAGTTCTTAGTCTAAGGTCCTATTTCCTTTTACCACTTAAGGTCCTGTTCGTTGGTGTTAGTCCAGGGTCTTTAAGCAATGATAATGGGTCCTGTTTTGGCTCCCTGTCCAGGGTTCCCTCCAAGGAAAGGTCACATTCCCCAGTCCCACTTATCTTCATATTCTTTTGCGTTAGTCCAGGATCCTTAAGCTGGTAATGAGTCTAATTTCCTGTTCTGTGTGCAGGGTTCGCTGTCCAGTCCAGGGTCCTGTTTCCTGCTCCAACTCAAGGTCCTGTTCCTTGGGCTTAGTCTAGGGTCCTTGGTCCACGACAATGTTTCTTAGTCCTTAAATGATTGATCCTTGTCAGTACCTTTCCTTCCATCCTTTCATTTCTATTCTCTGTTGTGCTCCTCAATCTTTATATTCTTCATGTTGTCCAGTCCTGTTAATGAGTATTGTCCAGGGGCCTATTTCCTGGTCCCAGTGAAGGTCCTGTTCCTTGGTCTTAGTCCAAGGTCCCTAGCAAATTCTTACCTGTTCCTTGGTCTTAGTCCAAGGTCCCTAGCAAATTCTTAAACTTCATTAATGTTCATCTTAGTGCTGGCTCCAAACCCAAAGTCCATGTTATATCAATCGTAACTAATGTAAATCTCATTCTTGGTCTTAGTGCAAGTCTTTAACTTAAGTATGAAATTTATATCAACCTTAATCATAACGTTAAACTTTACCTTAATCGTAATCTTAAGCTTAATATTAGTTTCAGTGTTAGTCTTAGTCCAATTCATCATCGTAAAGTTGAGGTTAATCTTAAATGTAATATTACTTGTAACCTTAAACTTAAATTTAGACTTAGTCTCAAACTTAAACTTCATGTTAATGTTAGTTGCAAACACAAATTTCATTCACTAGAGACTTAATCTTCATCAACATGTTAACCTGAAATTAAGAATTTACTCTTAAGTTTAATCTCAATCTTATTCTTAGTCTTAATTTTAAATTTTATCTTAAATCTTCTCCTTGTGTTAATATTGATTTTCATGTCTATTTCCTCAGTGACGTTCATATTCTCGAGCTCTATTTCAAGTTGGAGTATGTTAGTCCTATAATTGTTTATCCTATAATTCCTTAGTGCCGTTCCTAGGTCTTGTTCCCGAGTCTCTCCATGGTTTATGTTTCATCTATTCCAAAAAGGCTCCTCAGTCCAAGGTCCAGTTCATTAGTCAAGGTTTTATCAACGCTCCTTACTCCTGCTGTTCTATCTATCAACACGGTTACGAGAATTCCCTTTGACAGAAAACAGGTGTAAACAACAACGTTAAAAGATGAAATTTAAATGCAAAAACATATATAATTTTCGGGTTGATCATGTAAAAAAGCACAGGAAATACAGCATAAATAGAACTTGTAGTCAGATTTAATATCACTGAAGTTTATTTTCTTATATCATGCAAGCAATTTACTTCAAGTTATTCCGCAAGTTAGGGTGAAATAATTTGATAAAAAAAGACGTGCATCAAAACAAAATCTCTACATTTCTTTATTCGTCTGGAAGGCGGAAGTCACGCGCAGTGCATGCACAGACAATGGTTTACTTCCATAAAAAAAACGAACTCCTCCTTTCAACAACCTATAAAATGTGTTAGTGAAAGAAATTAAAAGAAAATATTTTTCCATACGCAAATACATGGTAACGAAAACAGGCGATTCTATATTGGAAAATTTTAGGCTGCATCCTTCCCGATCGAGAGAATTTTTATTAACCCGCAAAATAATTTCAAATGGAGAGAAAAACGAACCTGCATGCACCCAGGGATCAATGCAGCTTGACCGAAAATTACTGTAAGCCTGCGTTGTTTACAAAAGTAAAACAACAAAACGAAAAAAGGAAATGAAAATTAGCAGCTTTTCTGTCGAAACGAACTGGAGATCGCATTTCACATAAAATGTGTCAGTGACAGAAATTGAAAGAAAATGTTTTTCCTTAAGCAAACAGTAATAAAAACAGGTTATTCTATGTCGGAAAATTTTAGGTTGCTTCTTCCCCATGGAGAGAATTTTTATTGGCCCACAAAAGCAAATTTAATTTTAAACCCTTGAATATGAAATCACTGACAACTACTGTTTATTTTCAAATGGAGAGAAAAATGTACCTGCATGCACCCAGGGAACAATGCCGCTTGCTGACTGAAAATTACTACACTAATCTATTTTGTTGCAACATATTTTAATTTCTGCGTACAGTTATGTTGTTTACAAAAGTAAAACAATGAAACGAAGCACAGAATACAAATCAACACAAACGCGTTCCCGTCAAAACAAAGTTAAGATGGCATTTCATACTTCCCCTGGATGCGGAAGTCATGCCGGCCGTCACGCACGCACGAGGCAGGCAAGCTAAGAGGTAATTCCCCAAAATGTCATCCGAGAAGTCGCAACAATGTGGCGATTGCCCCAAACGGCACCAAAAACAGCGAGGCAACAGCGAGGCAACACAAAAGAAGCGGGTTTTTCCCACGTACCCCAGTAGCGTCAAGGAGGACTACCGAAAGGGCAAGCGATGGCTCACCTGCGAGGCAGCGGACATCGAAAGGGAGGGAAAGGGAAAAGAACGGAGAGGCAGGTCGGGCGAAAATACTGAGACAAAGAACAATGGCGTCTGGCTCATTAGCATATTCATGCATTAGGGTATGAGACTAGCTCTTGCCCGTGTAAGACCACCGCCTCATGAGGACCACCGCCTCTGATGAACTCCGCCAATAAGAGCTTCGACCTAAAAGACACTGTGCATTGAGGGGGCTATATTTTCTGTTAATCAAAATCTTGATCTCAATCTTAATGTTAGTCTAGTCTTAATCTTAGTCTTCAAGTTAAATGGAATCTTAATCTTAACTTCTACCTGAATTGGAATGTTAACCTTAATGTTAGTCTAAATGTTAATCTTAATCTTAATCTGAATCTGTATCTGAATCTAAATCTGAATCTTAATTCTAACCTTAACCTTAAGGTTAATCTTAATCTTAGTCTTAGTTAATGTTGAACTCCATCTTAATATTAGTCTTAGTCTTTGTTAGTCTTGGTCTAAGTATCAGTATTTCATTTTGAAATTAAACTTAAAGTTCATTTTGAAATGAGTCTTTATCTGAACCTTGATGTTAATCTTGATGTAAATCTGAAATAACGTTGAAACTTGAACTTAATGTTTAGGTTGTTCTTTATCGCCACATGCAATAATGCCATTGTCAAACTTTATCATCATCTTAATTCATCTTCATACTCTTAGATGCCAAATAAACGTCCTCTGGTTTATTAATTTTGAGTTTTCCCCACCCACAGGGCCTTAGTAGGACCCCCTATTTATTAATTTTGAAGAAACAATTTCACTTGTGATAGGATGAAACTACGTTTGTTAATTGCCGACATTGATTTGGACCCCGTTGGTATACCTAATGGTATTGGCATTAATGTAAATATTAATAAAATTGAAATTTAATATAATTTATAATTTAAAATAATTTAATATAATTCTAAATTCTTCAGCTACAATTAAACTTTAAATTAAATGAAAGATGAAATGAAAATGAAAATAAAATCCAAATGAACATGAAAGTTAGTGTCAGTGTTGAGAGATAAATTGAAAATAAAGTTATAATTGAAAAGATATGAGTAAAAATAGATCTAAAATTTGAGTCATTCCAAAAGCCTTCTTGTTTTGTGAAAGTGACTTTTGTTATTAGAAAAATTGTAAAATATTTAAATCACAAAACAAAAACACCAAAAATTGCCTTTGAGGGACTGCCATATTTCTTAGTAGAGGATAATCTCCAGATGGTCCTAATATTCATAGAAGGGAACAACAAAACACGTTAAAAAATAATGTCAGAATCAAACTAAAAAATTATACCCAAAGCAAATTTTAGTTCCCAGACATCTCCTCGGACTTTTGAAAACATTTCCAACACAAAAACGACAGAAATAAATTGAAAGTAAATTTATAATTGAAAAGATATGAGTAAAAATAGATCTAAAGATTTCAGTCATTCCAAAAAGCCTTCTTGTTGTGTCAAAGTGACATTTAGATATTAAAAAAAAAATTGTAAAATATTTAGATCGCAAAAACAAAAATACCAAAAATTTTGCCCTGGAGGGGACTTGAACTCCGGTCTCCCCGGTTTGCAAGCGAGCATTTAACCACTCGGCTACACAGACGTTTGCTTAGTGTGCAACAATCTCCTAGTGGTCCTAATATTCATGGAAGGGAAAAACAAAACACGATAAAAAATTATGTCTAACGAACTTAAAAATTACACCAAAAGCAAATTTTAGTTACCAGACGTCTCCTTGGCCTTTTGAAAACATTTCCGACACGAAAATAACACAAATAAAAAATTTCGAAAAGAAAAGTCTTCCACTGCGGGGAATCGAACTCCCGACTCCGCATCACAGCTCACGAGACACGCCGCCTTACCGACCGTGCTACCGTGCCTTGTTGCGTTTCAGTGATAATCCTCATGCAGAAAACAATCGGGCGATGGTTAAAACAGGCACCAATGACGCACTTCAAAGAAGGGTTAGCCCCTTTTACCCCAAAGACTGCAGCAGATAGGAGAAAAAGCAAGGGCGATGGCTCGCCTACCCCACGGGCGGCCGAATCGTGGGAAAATCACATCCCGGAAGCTCACACAACCCGCTCAAACAAATCCGTACAAAATTTTCACTAATCCGATTCCTATTTTAGTATAGAGAGATTTAGTGAATATATTTGCAAAAGAGCAAGAGGAGGAAGAAGACGAGGTAGAAGAAGATGATTGCATTGATGAATCTTGCACGTCAGCTTCATCAAAGTCAGATAGGCCTGCCAGGCAAAAATACAAGAAAGCTCCTAGAAAGGCCAAATAGAGTGAATCTTGCACAGATGATTTGGTCAATATAATCTGCAAGCCCAAGCACTAAAAAAAACTTATTTTCTCCTACGTAAAAACTGGTAACTTGATAACTGTCTCTTCTCAAAAGTTCTCAACAATAAGCTGGCACACCTCAATTATGATGCCACACAAAGTTGACTCTCCGATGGCAGAAAGCTCTGCAATTGTATAGAGATAGTCCCCTCTTCCAAGACAATACAAACAAACTGCCAGATAGCTTTCAAGACTTATTGGCTCTTCTGTCACTGTCTTTTGCTAAGTAGCCATAAAGCCTTCCAAGGATGTACTGAAACGTGTCTTTAGATACAAGACGAGTCTTTTTTAACCTTTCTTCGGTGTAGGTTGTCCAACCAAATCCCACCATCCACTGATCTTAGGCGCGGAAAGGGTTCAATTTCTTCAATAATTTTCTGCAATTCAAACCGGGTGCTAGATATTTTCAACATCATGTGCTGTTCAGTTTTATCATAAACAGAACTGCCTTTTGCACACGCAGTTGATCTCTTTCCCTGTTTACTCTTGTGGGAAGAGCCAGAATTTTTTTTGCATTCAAATGACATCATTATTGGCCTATGTACCTAAAGCCTAAGCGGTATTTTAAATTTTATTGCATCCTGCCAGAGCTTTGTACTTTCAAGAGCTTTTAAGCTATTTTAGAAAAATATGGAATGGCGAGGTTTTTCAAAAATTACTTGCTTCTTTATCCTGAAATTTTCCCCCTAGGGTTGTGTATGCCTTGAAAACACATCTGAGTAGAAATTAAGGTTTGGAGTCAATTGAAGGAATAACAAGGCCATTCCATATTTTCGAAAAATATGGAATGGTGAAGTTTCTCAAAAATGACTCGTGGAAACGCGCATATTGTTGACGAAAGATACATTGCTTAAGTTATCATTCAACAGTTGCTGCATCACTATTTCGAACATTTGCGAACGTATTGGTATGTCATTGTTTAATATAGATTTCGAGTGTTGAAAGCAACATCGTGCAACCCATTAGATGAGTTGAAAGAACATTATGAATTTTTAGAAGAAACTGTGTTAATTGAATGTTAGTTAAAGTTTCAGGAATGTAAAGAAATAACTGTTTTTCTTACAATAAATATAAATTTAAACATTTAAACAACTGGGATGAAAACATGAAACTAATTAATAAGTGAAAAGATAACAATTTAATCATTAAATATATTAACTACAACATATGATCTAAAATAAATCTAATGCTTAAATTGTCCTCCTCCCACTTATTCATTAATCGGATGTCTTCATCCCAGTTGTTTGTCATAAACTCCAAATAGAACCTGAAAAAAATAAATAAAACATATAAAACAATATGATACCTTATTCGGTTGTTATTCCTCCTTATCTGCCTTAAAAAATTATTTTCAAGGCCTTCTTATAAGAATATACTTTGGTATTCTCTACCATTAGTTTCTTTTCTGTAATTAAAATAAGAAATTAGATGTTTGAAAGATGTGCTACTTTTTATTAAAAGTGCTTGACGAACGTTTTTGAGTGGTTTAAATTGTTTACCTTCCTATTTCATCAAAAAGATCGAATAATAAGACATAAACTTAACGGGGCCTTGATGAGCAGCATTATCTGTCTATCAAGGGACTCCTGTGTTCAAGAATTTCTCATACATGGAATAGTCTTCAGCCACCTGTTCTGAAGCTCACCAAATGGTTGTTGCAACAAATAGCCTACTCTCCCTTCTGAGAGGGCTGGTGTTAATTAGACGATAAGAATGACGAACATTGTTTAATGTTATTAGTTTTTTTTAAAAAAAATGGAATTTTGAAAAAATTATTGAATTGTCTGAGTGGTCCAAGTGTTCACGTGGTTCGAGTGTTTGTGTGCTCTGGATTATGTTCATTTAAACTGGGACTGAGCAAGGTCTATGATAAAACACATAACTGGTGAGCCTCAACATAATTTTAGGATTGTTTGACCACCTTGAATGTGGCTTCAATTACCATCAGAAGTGAAGGCTGCAACCCTTTCTTTCAATCATTGATAGTCGGAAAGACATGTTGTGCTTGAATATGAAGAAAGTTATCATTCAATATATGTATAAAGATATGAAAATTGATGAAACAGTGCAATTAAAATGGAGTCAACAAGTAATTCATACCTATTCGATTCCAGTAATCTGGAGAATGAAGAAATATAAATTAGAAATTTATTTGAAAAGAATTGAAACAGGAGTTGGATAGGAGAATTGAAACGGGAGTGAGATAGGAGAATTGAATCTAGAGCGGCAAATTAAAATTGAAGCGAGAAATTCAGAGATTTGAATTTGAAGATAACATTTAATTTCTACTTACTACTTTCTTTGACTTTGTGAATTTAGAAAAATGAATAAATATAGATTAGACTTTGAAATTAAATCGAGCGTTTAGTTTGAAAAGAATTGAAATGAGAGCCAGAAAGGAGAATTGTGTCGAAAGCGGAAAAGGAGAATTGAGTCGGGAGTGTGACAGGAGAATTGTGTCGAAAGCGGGAAATTTAAATTGAAGCGGGAAATTTAAATTGAAGCGGGAAATTCAATTTAATTTACAAGCTAATTATAAATTTAAAGAATTAATTTACAAACAAATTATAAATTTTAAAGAATAGTACTTACCACGTTCACTCTCAGCTTGAACTAATTAAGTTCTTTTGTTTGGAGGAGAATTTACCCCTGCAAAAGGGGAATCTCTGGGAATCCTCTTCACGTGCGGTGTGGCTTCTGAGGTCTGCGCTGGGAATCTGAAGCTGGGGAGGAGTCCTTAGTAATTAAACTCCTGTAAATCTTTAGTAATTAATTTTACCTTGACGCCCGCGATGCGGGCAAGGTTCTTGACACCCGCGATGCGGGTGTGATTTTTACCTTGACACCCACAATTCCAGTACATATTAGTACAAATTTAGCATTGAAAAGACAAGATACCACTCAGCTGCTTTTTCATTGCACCCTGATACACAGACAGCCAATAGTATGAGATTAGCCTTGGCAAGACAAGATTCTTTTTTCCAACATTTCATTTCTAGCACTACAGTCACTTGATCTCCAGTGTGTAGGATTATGTGATGCGATGACTCAAAAAATGCTGAACTTTTGCTAGAGTCCGGGAGGTTTGGGGAATGCCAACTGGACTAAAATGTACGAAACTGGGTGTCAAGGTAAAATCACACCCGCATCGTGGGTGTCATAGAAACTCGCGCATCGCGGGCGTCAAGGTAAAAAGCTAGTCTGCTATTAATCGGGAAGACCTTTTAGAACACCTGCAGTAGAAACAAAGATAGAAAAGTAACACGTTCTAAAGTAATACTTTTCAAAGGTGAAAAATAAAAATTTGAAATTAATAAAACGGTTAAAAAGCATGTAGAACAACAGTTTCCGAAGGCCACTGTTGCGCCCACAGAGTTCAGAGAAGAACAATTGTTCGGAGTATGTTATTGATAATATAGAATGGGAAACCCTGTGATTAGATATTGGCGCCATGAATTTGGTGGGAAAAGGGGACGTTTAATGGATGGAGGCGGTTTGTGAATGGTAAAGATTATATCAGTGTTTCTTACTGTAAACGTAGAAGGTATGAAAGAGCCACAGGCGCCAGTGTCTGACAGAAAAAATCGTTAGAAATTCCTAATTGGTTGGTGTGTGTTCCGTTGCAAAGCCTAGGGCACGACCCCTCTCCTAAAACTGTAGTCATTGATAAAACATAAACTGACGTCGGGTTGAAACAAATTATTTGAAATGAATTAATCGCTTGCTGTATATCCTTAACAGATTCATTTGAAATCCCTGGGAAATCCTGTTGTTTCAACAGCTATGGCTAGCCAATAGGCTCTATTGTCCATGAGTTTAAAATAAACTGACTTCGACTTGAAACAACTTCTTTGAAATGAGATGATCGCTTGCTGTATATCCTTAAAGGATTCATTTGAAATCCCTGGGAAATCTTTTTGTTTCAACAGCTATGGTTTGCGTATAGTTTGTATGGTTATCCTTGCAATTTTATTTCTGAAATATGTTGGGGGTCAGGGGAAATTCACTCCTTGAAATGAGGTTCACGCTTTTGTGACAATGCAATAACATAAAAATCTCTCCCTTTATACGCGAGTGTTGTAGTAATAAATTTGTGTTCCTTATTAATTTCGAACTGCATTTTATCTGCGTTTGTAAAAAAGCCGTCATATAGACAGAAGGCAGAGAATTGAATTTACATGGTTTATGGTGCAAAATGGTTATAGCTAAATACTGTGGGACAAAAAATTATAGTTAATGCATTTAATGTTCTGTAGTAATGTTTGAATCTACGACAGCCAGCTCATCTTCAAGTGCTGCAGCCGGCTCATCTTCAAGTGCTGAGGGAATGTCGACCGTTTCAGATACCTGGACCTGGCTTTCTTGAAGAGACTTAGCATCATCCAGGTCCATACTAATAGTGTCCATCGAGGTGATGCTATCATTCAGGTCATTATTTAGACTATCGTTTATAGCCTTTGAAAACTCATCATCTTGCAGGTTGCTGATTGTAGCTTGCAACCGAATATGAATGTTGCGTAGCCTTGACTGGAGAGATAAGATGTCCGATTTGCACTTACGTATGTATTTGTGCGATGCGTTAAGATCTTTCAATATCGCTACCAATTCTTCGGTATGACTCATCCTAAAATAGAGTAATAGATTAGTAAAATACTATTAAGTTCTCACAATTTATTGGAAATAAAATGAGTATCGAATTGTATAGGTCGAAAATTTGGAAAACATATTATCCGGAAAATATTTTATTCAGTTATACTCACTTGACTGCAGTTTATCGCGTAGATCTCACTCATGCAAAAATGAACACAGAAATGAGATAAAATGAAGAGAACGAAGTTTATAGCGCCTTTACGAATGTGGGGATCAGGTGACCCCCTACGCATGTACCAATTTGCAAGTATTTTTGGCACTTGGGCAGGAAATGAAACTCCGCCCCACAAATGACACACTGACCAACAACTGAATGGGGTAGCACAGATTGAAATCTAATGAGAAAGGACTTATGTATGGTAATACTATACTTGCTATTTCATTTTATTTATTTCATGTATACATTGCCGTTTTATTATAAATATGAACAGTCGTCTGTCCTTTATTAGCCTCCTTTTGTCTTTTTAGGTGTCCTGGGTTCCTTCACCTCCTTCACGTAGAGTTTCGTTTCTTCCCTAAAGAAAATATAAGGAAAAGATATAGAAATGAAGGAAGAATCCTTAATCATAATGAACTGAAATGGCATGAGGGAAGATTAACATGGATGGAAATCGTAAAATTGCCGAGCAAAATTACCGCCACACAGAGATTAAGTACTGGAAGAAGAAGAGTAATTAATACCTGATATGACGGAGCACCACTCCCTCCTTGTTGGTGAATTTAAATCGCATCTCTTTCGAAAAGTGAAATTTCTTTGCCACACATCGCTTAAAGGTTGCCACTGTCTGCTCGGCTTTCCACTGAATTCTCTAAAAAAGAGAATAGAAGAACTTCAAATCTAAATTCAATCTGATGTATTCGGTACGATGTGATGTGCAGAGTATTGATTATCAATAAAATGTATCATGACTTACGTGACATTTATTTTGGAAAATCACTTTCATTTTCTTTCTTTTGCTGCGAGTTGTTTCTGTCGTAACCCTGTCCTGACTGTATGTTCAACTAAGTGGAGTGGGGCAGAAATCAGAAGGATGGTTGATTGACAGCTACTGTGTCATTTTTGAAGTTGACTTGTGTTTGAACTTTGACTTTTTCAAGGAACCCAAACAAATTTAGGCGTATTTGAGTTTAATTACGTGTTTGTTTTGTTTACATTGCGTGCACTGTGTGTGATTTAAAATTTTTTTAACTGTGTTATTAGTAGAAAAATTTTAGACGAAACTGAGAGCAAAGCACAACTCTTACCGTGGGGATTTCTGAAGCTTATCAAAGCAAGAACTCTTCTTGAAACCCGAAAGAATGCGGGTAAAATTTCTCGTAAGATTCCAAAATAAATTAAAGCGTCTTTTCACCTGTTTTTCCTCTGACTAAGAGGAAGAAAATCCAAAGACAGGACAAAAGAGTCGGGATGCGTGATAAATCATGAGAAATAATCGTGGAATCGACAGTAGAAATAATATCCAACTTTTTGAAGAAACTTTAGGAGATATTTACAGCAAGACTTCTGAGTAAAAACTAGAAGTTCGGCAATTTCCTCCATTTGAAATACTGAAATAATTTTAGGCGAACGCCAGCTCAGCAACATCAACAAACAATCAAGAAGAAATACTTCCGCAGGACAAAAGAATCACTGTGCGTGTGGTGAGAGGAACAATAGATGGCCGCCATGAAAATCAAAACTTTTTCGAGCCGAAGAAAATCGAAGTTTTAACCAACTTATAGGTTTCAAAACGCTTAGCAAAATCTTAAAACAGTGTCCGCCAGAAACGGATCGATTAAAAAGAAGCGCATCTCTAGGTGGCCTAGGGAAAAAGCCTTTCATGTCCGACCGTTTATAAGGCTCAGTACGGGAACAGAACAATGGCCAACCTGATTTGCATTTAAGCATATTAGTAATAGAGATTATCTGGCGTAGCGGAATCTCCGGGAATCCTCTTCATGTGACGTGTCGCAACCGAAGTCTGTGCTGCAAATCTAGCGCTAGAGAGGAAACTTAGTAATTAAACATTTTCAAGTATCATGATCTTTTTTAAACATCTTCAATTAAAACTAACATTTTTATAAACATTGGTTATATATAAACAGTCAACGACTAGATGGACGGCTAACTCTTATCATTATTTGTTTTGGGAAATTCCTCGCCACTCGAGCTATGATTTCTTTAAATTCTATCATTTGAATTAAAAAGTCAAAGTTCTCATCACTATCATTTGCAAACCTCATTATTCTTGCCAAAATAAAAGATTGCTCTCTTCTAGCTTATTACAAGGTCGGTGAATAAATGCATCGTAGCTCTCTTCGGTAATGTTATCAACATTGTCCAGACTATCTTCGCTATCATAATCAGCAACAGGTCTAGTAAAATAATAGTCACCACCACCGATACCTGTGTCAACATTGTTGATGGTGTTGAATGCTCGGTCTGTTATCTCTTGAAGTGCTGTTTACGCCATTACATCACGCACCACTGTAGGTTGTCCTAACGCAGGTTGCAATATCACAGGTTCTGGAGATTGTGTTGGTGCTTGAGCAGCAGCAGCAATCTAATAATAAAGAGAATATTTATATGAGAAGATCTTTCCAGTCTAGTCAGTGTATTTATATGAGTATAAATTATGCTTGTACAAATTACCTCTAGTATATCAGCATTGAATGGTGTGAGCCTACATAAAGGGCATGAATTCATTCTTGAACGCGATCTGAAATAAAGAAGAAAGAAATAAATACATGAAATGAATGAATGAATACTTGAATTAAATACACAAAATAAATAATCTGTATAAACAAATGTTTGAAACAACTTACTGGCTTATACATCTGCTATGAAATACTTGCTTGCACTGTCGACACTTCAAATAGTAAGCATCATTCAACTCAGATGTCAGACAAATGGAGCAGTTGTTCTGAAATACTGCCTGCCCTGGTTGCAGCCTGACAATTGCCTGCAAGCTGATAATTGCTCTACTTGCTCCAATCATCCTTTCTTCAAGATACGCAACTAAGCACACACAACAGACTGAAGTAGGCTGAAGCAAAATAAAAGCCTTCAAAAAGTTCTAGAAAGTTCTAACCAATCAGATTATTCCGGGTTTTTCCTGCTTCGGGGCTTTCCCGTTTTCTGGGTACTTTCCCGAAAAGTCTTCAAAAATTCTAGAAAATTCTAACCAATCAGATGATAGGATTATTATGTCATTTAGGACCTTTCCTTGGACTCTTGAGAACAAGGTTGGAGAAACCATCGTACTAGATCCATAAAAACTGTCGCACTATAGCACGACCTGATGACGTTACTGGTGGAGTCGGACGCCCATGGAGTCGGACACCCCATTTGCTACCTACTTTAGTCCAATTGCTCCACAAAGATGGCTAATGGAAGGTGAGTTTTAAGCTCTAATACATTTTCATACATATGTTCTGTTGATAAGAAAGAATGTGTATTTCACAACTAATCCATGAAAGTTTGTGACAATAAAACAAATTGTATCCATTTTGCTTTTCTCCAAACCATGGCTCCTGCTACATGTGAACTGCAATATGACAAAATTGTTACCTTTGATCTGTTTGTCTACAAAATTTTCAAAAGTTTTATATGTACATTACATACAAATTTATTCACAGATTCTATCCCATATCAAAAATTGTCCAAAGCATTAACTGACAAGAGGCTATCTAATTGTATTAAACAGGTGTCTAATGATGCACAAACAAGTTGTTTAGAAGGTTTTCATTCCGTTTTAAATCAATTTGCCCCAAAGATGATCTGCTATTCATATCCTGGCATGTACTGCAGGTATGCGAGAGAAATAAATCTTATCAAGGTAATTTTGAAAATAACACCTATAATGGTGATAGAGTAAATTCTAGTACTCAGTCATCTCAGACTGATGCAAGTCCACAAACATCTACATTTTGTGGGATCAATAATGAGGAAGCTTGTACAAATAGAGGTATACTGTTGCAAACTGCATTTGTAGTAGCCTCAAACCCCCAAGAGCAATCTAGAGCAGTAAATTTAAGAATAATACTTGACTCAGGGTCTCAAAGATCCTATATCACAGAAAAAGCAAGAAATGTCTTAAATTTGGCAACATTAAGGCATGAAAATATGGTTATTAAGGTCTTTGGATGAAATGAGGGGGAAACAAGGACTTGCGATATCATTAATGTGGATCTATGCAATCGAAAGAATAAATCTAACATAGGAGTTGAAGCTCTTGTCGTACCTACTATTTGCTCACCTGTTGAGGGTCAAACTGTTAGATTTGCAAAGGAAAAATACCATCATTTGAAAAATTTGCATTTGGCAGATTTCCCAAAGGAAAATGAAACTGATTTAAGTGTTGATGTATTGATAGGAGTGACAATATTTGGAGAATTTTAACTGGAGAAATTATTGAAGGGAATCTCATGAAGAACCTGTTGCAGTAGGTACTAAATTTGGATGGGTACTTTCAGGGGTAGTGTCTAACGTCCCCAGAAATCTGTTATCATCAGTAAACCTTGCAACAACGCACATTTTGAGAGTAGACTGCAGAAGTCCTATTGCTTATGAAAACGAATCCCAAAAGGTTGAAAGTGAGATGGATAAAAGGGTAGAAGAGCTTTTCCAACTTGAAACTTTGGGTATTAATAATGTTGATTCTGTTGATGAGCAATTTTCTAAAGATTTGAAATATGAAAATGGTCATTATATAATTTCTCTGCCATGGCGCGATCACCATGATATTTTGCCAGATAATTATGAGCTTTGTGTAGCTAGACTACATTCTACCTTGAAACGCCTTCGCAAGGAACCTGATCTTTTGAAAGAATATAATAATATTATTGAAGAACAGCTAAGGCAAGGTATTATTGAGGAAGTCAAACCTAACTTATTTGAACCAACTGTAGCCGGTAAAACTCATTAGCTGAGTCACCATGCAGTTGTACGAAGGGATGCAACAACTACGAAAGTGCGAGTAGTAATGGATGGAAGCGCAAAAATTAATGCTGATTCGCCCAGCTTAAACGAGTGTTTATACACAGGTCCGAGCTTAAATCCAAAGATACTTGACATTCTCCTACGATTTCGATACTACAACGTTGCTTTGATTAGTGATGTACGGAAAGCCTTTCATATGATTCACGTCAATGAACAGGACCGTGATGCTTTGCGATTTTTGTGGATAAATGACGTGGAAACAGAAAATCCAGAAATTGTCATCTTTCGATTTACATGAGTTGTTTTTGGACTTAATTGTTCGCCATTTTCGTTAGGGGCAACTGTGTCTCATCACATAAAAGGTTACGAGTTTGAAGATTCGAAAATCGGTGAAAAGTTGCAGCAGTCGATTTACGTAGATGACGTAGTTTTCGCGAAGAGAATGCGACGGAAGCTTATAACTTGTACAAAGAAACGAAAAATTGTTTGTCAAAGGGTTCGTTTCAACTGCACAAGTTTCGATACAGTGACCCAGAAGTCCAAAAAACTATTGAAAGAGAAAATGGAAAGGATATTCAAATAAAACCGGAATCTTATTGTGAAAGTGACCAAACAGCGCATCCTAATATTATTTTAGGCGACGATTCACCTTTGGAACTCACTGAAACAAAGGTTCTTGGAATGAAATGGGACTATGAAAAGGACGTTATATTACTGAAGTTTGCGAAATTTGTGGAACTAGGTAGGCAATTGTCACCAACGAAAAGAAACCTATTGAAGCTTGCAGCATCTATTTTTGATCCGATTGGGCTAGTTTCACCAGTCGTTGTGAAATTAAGAATATTGCTCCAAGAAATCTGTGAGCTTAAATTGAAATGGGATACACCCCTACCTGAAAATTTGAAAGCTATTTGGTTAGAAATAGTCAGAGATCTCGATCAAGTCACGAAAGTTTGCGTGTCGCGATGTTATTTTGTTAAAGAACAACCGAGTCATCAGAATATTGAACTACATGGATTTTGTGATGCATCTACAAAGGCATATTGTGCGGTTATTTATATTATTATTCGCTCTGACAATGTCACGGAAAGAAAATTGATCGCTAGTAAAGCAAGAGTGGCACCTTTAAAGAAGCTAACCATTCCAAGACTTGAGTTAATGGGAGCGGTTATACTGGCAAGATTGATAGAAACAGTAAAATCCGCTTTGGAAGGTCAAATATTATTTGAATCAATTAGATGCTGGACAGATAGCACAATCGTGTTAGCATGGGTCAAGAACAATCGAAACTTCAAGCAATTCGTAAGTCACAGAATGAAGGAAATTTTGCAGCTAACAACACCTGAACAATGGCAATATTGTCCTACGAACAAAAACCCTGCTGATATCGGTTCCAGAGGACAATCCTTGGTTGCACTCAGTGAAAATAACCTTTGATGGTATGGACCTGAATGGCTTATGGGGCCTGAAGAAATCTATCCAAAACAACCTTCTTGAAACTTCAACGTGTTTTGAAGAAATACGCAGTGACAACACAGTTTTACTTGTAGATTCACAAGAGCAGTTAAAACCGAACTTAGACAGTATAATCGATATAAACTGATTCAGTTCCTTGAATAAATTGCTGAAAGTTACTGCCTACGTGTTACGTTTCATTTCGAACACTAAAGCGAAAATTAGGAAGCAAACTACTGAAATCGATGGCATAACAGCCAATGAAATAGAAAGAGCAGAATCTTTATGGGTAATAACCGTTCAAAATTCTTTACAGAAAGAGGAAAATTTCAAGCAACTTGAAAGGCAATTAGGTTTGTTCCAAGATGAAGCTGGAATAATTAGATGCCGTGGACTTATAGGCAATTCTTCATTGAGATTTGAAACGAAATTTCCTGCACTTTTGCAGCAAGGTCATCATCTTACGACGTTAATCATTTATGACGCACATGAAAGGAGTTACCATAATGGAACCAAATCAACTTTGAACGAGGTGCGTACTAAGTATTGGATTCCAAGAGGAAGGCAAAGAGTACGTAAGATTTTACATGATTGCAATTATTGTCGACGATTCGAGTCACAAGCCTACAAATATCCGTCATCGCCACATTTACCTGAATTTCGTGTCCAAGGGACTACTGCATTCGAAAGTGTTGGTACTGATTCAGCTGGACCACTATTGATTCGTTTCTCGCATAAAGAAACCACTTATCGTAAAGTTTGGATTGTGATATTTACGTGTACTTTGTCGAGAGCTATACACCTTGAATTAATGCAAGACATGAGTACTGAGCAATTTCTATTGGCGTTAAGGCGATTTATTGCTAGAAGAGGTGTTCGAATCTAATCATCAGTGATAACGCTAAATACTTTAAGAAAGCAGAAAACTTCTGTCAAACATATTCAAAGATCCCGAAGTGAAGAAGTATTTGACATCAAAGAGAATAAATTGGGCATTTAATCTAGAAGAAGCACCTTGGTATGGAAGTATTTATGAACGGCTCATTAAATCAGTCAAGCGATGCTTGAGAAAGGTTCTTCAAACGCGAAACTAACGGCTGATGAACTGTATACAATTCTCGTAGAAATCGAAAACACTTTGAATAACAGACCGTTAACTTATCTCAGTTCAGATGAATTTGATATTGCTTTAACACCATCGCATTTGATTTGTGGACGAAAATTGAATTCGTTACCTTACTTAGCGAGTAATGATACAATTGGGAATTCTGATAGAAATGGCTTGATTAAGAGACAGAGTTATATATTAAAGCTTCTAGATCATTGGTGGAAACGATGGAGAGATGACTACTTGACTGAATTGCGAGAATCACATAATTTGAGCCCGAATAATCGTGGAGAGCCAACTATTAAGGTTGGAGATGTAGTAACTGTTCACCAGGATAAAACGCCAAGAGGATTCTGGAGATTAGGAGGAGTTGAGAAGCTGATTACGAGCAAGGATTCGAAGATTACAGGTGCAGTTGTAAAGGTCGTAATTACGACGGGCATGTATCGTTGATTAATCGTCCGATCAAAAAATTGTTTCCAGTTGAAATACCGAAAGAAATCCAACGAGCTTACTTGAATCTAATGATAATGAAAATGTAGAAAAGGAAACGAGAAGATCGAAACGCATTGCTGCACTAGATGCAGATGTTATACGAAGACTCAGAGAGTGATGTTTATTGTATTTATTGTACATATTGCTACAAGGAGCATGGACCTGACAGAATTATCAAAAAGAAAAAAAAAATGGATTCTTGACTTGCGCATTTTTAATTTTTGCTTATTACTGACTAGCAATTTCTTATATCGCAAGTGCTTAACACTTGCAAGGGGGAGTGTTAGAAATTGTCGGACATTTTCTTTATGCTTACATGAAGAATTAGAACATTCAGATCATATGACCATCATGTGATGTCAGAATTGGACATACTTGGCGCATAGGGCGTGTTTGCTTGTTCGTTTTTTTTTGTGAGAATTAGAATTGGAAATTTAGAATATTATACAGTCTTCTTCGAATATGGATTGAAATTATACTTAGAATAAGAGCCTGAAATCTAATTAAAGATTTTCTATGTCTCAATTCTATTACCGTGGTGAAATAGAATAGATCCGCCAGTGAGAAGTTCGCCAACATGGCCTAATTACAGATGGCTTTTGCATTTTTTATATGGTCGAACCGAACCGGATTTGAGAATTTGATAGATACGAAGTATTTGATCTTAGAAAGAAATTAATTATGTCTACAGATACAGATAGCTCAGGAAGTTCCGCTAATTCTGAGATAACAAAGAAGAGAAGAGTTCGTGGTGGTCACATAATGTGAATCGTGCAGTTACGAAGATGGATGGCTCTCAATGTATAAAGGTTGATTATCGGAAGCTTAAAAATGGAATGGCAACAGTTAGAGATGTCTGTGTAGCACAGAATTTTGGTACATTTTTAGCACTTTTTGTTTGAAAAATAAGCTCTGCTTTGTCATTCTGTCCAAAAACTCTTTGAGAACAATGAATGTAAAACACTATCTGCATTATTTTCTAGATTATGTAGAGATATCTGCCAATTTATCATCCATACCACGAAGACACCAGAAAGAATGAAAGCAGCTAAAGCAGAACTTAAAAATATCACACCATCTTTTATGAACACAAAAGATTCATCTGCTACTGCAATTGAAACCCACAAGGCATGGAAATCTTTGATTCCTGTCAATGTACCTTCAAGGTATATAGTCATGTTGGCTCATTTTATTCTACTTTATATGTATCTTTATCATATCTCCCTAATTTGGTATTCTTGAAAAACACCTATTTCCAATGAATTTTCATTGCAGTAAATCAATTGCAGACATCTGAGAGTCAACAAAGATCAAAACCTTGTTGCTCTGTTTGCAAAAACCCTATGAAAGGACACAAGAATATTAAAGACCGTCCAAAGAATAAGTAGTTTTTATTTATTAAATTCTAATCTGTGACCTTTTGTTGTTAACAGCATTTATTGAAAGCAGTATTTACTCAAAGTACTGTAATGTATTATACAGTGTTTGTATGTACTGCATATAGTGAAAAGGGATAACAACACAGTGTTATATTAGTAATCAAAGGCAACACATCACAGTGAGCATGTTAAAGACCATTGTTAGTTTGACTTAAAGAGGATTGCATTTATTATAAACTCAAGTTTAAGAGGGGAACTTATTCAAGAGTTTAGAAAAGGGATGGTTCCAAATCAAAGTAATATGATCATATCATTGAACTCAAAATAAAAGGACTGGAACAATTGGATTAAAACAGTTGGATTTTTAACATCTTTACTAATCACAATATTCTTTTTATTTATATCTTGAAATAATATCACTTGCGTCATTTTGTTGTCAAATAAAGTTCTACTATTGTTTCTCCTCCAATTTTCGCTCTGGTATGCGAATGAATAATTTTCTCTTTAGAGTCCAAGTCTGGTGGATTTGGTACGATTTTTAGCCAAAATTGTTGAAAAATGTTAGCTTGAAGAGTAGAATATGACAACTGTTTAAATCCCGTCATTTGATTAGACCAAGCAGTTCTTTTATAGCCATTATTATCAAATTGTAAAAATAAATTCGCTAATGTTTTTTCAGATCTGCCAGATGATAAATTTGGCTTTATAATATTACAATTAAGCAAATAAAATTCAGGCAAATTGCTACACAAGTGTCTAGCCGAATCTAATGGAAAACCTCTTTTGATTCCCTTGTAGGTTGGTGCGGGATAATTCCGATTGTATAAAGGCACGCTGCTTTCGCCAGGTGCTAATTTTGTCCAAAACATAATTTCTAAATAATCTTTTTGAAAATCAATATCACTTCCTTTGTCATAATTCCTATGCAGAATATAATAACCATATAAAGTTTCAGGATGATTATTTTTCATATAATTCCAAAACAGTTTTACAGAGTGATCATAAACAACAGCGACCTTATCATGATACTCTTTGACTGCAGTAGGAAAATAATCTTCTTTCAAATTATCCAATTAAAGCCTCTCAACTACCATTCTACTGAACCTACATGTTTGAAATTGCTGACTTTGATTGTATCCCATTCCATCCACAATATTCATTCCGCGAAAACCCAAATCAAAATATTCTTTATCATCTTGATGTTCGATATACACTATCGATTGTTGAGGCCAAACGTCAATACTTTTTTCCCAACCTTTAAAATCAATTTTCAATCTAAAATCTGAATTCAAAAATTCATTCATCTTATTGAAATCCCAATCTCCATCATTTTTCCAAGACTCTGCTTCAGAAGGTGGTAAATATATACTAGGATATGAATCTTGATCAGCTGTCCACAATCTTGTTTTATTTTGAGTATTAAACAACATTTTGTATCTGTATTTTTTTCCAGGTTCTTCCATTTCTTGATTAACATCAAAATTATTTTTGAAAGCATTTTCACAACTAAAAGGGCTACTCAATCTTTTATACCAAAAGAATTTAGCAAATTCATCCTTTTTTCTAGCTGGCAGTATAACTTTTGTACATACCATACAGCGGGTACCCGCAAATAAGAAACCACTTTTTAAATTGAGGCATCAGAAAGTTTCTTATCTAAAGAGACCTTTTCATGATCAGGGTCAAGGTTTCTTATACATAGGTACCATCAAGTCAAGGTATATGACAGTACCGTACATGCATGTGTATTGAACATTATTGGTAGTAGTGTACAATACATACTGTAAAGTACAATGTTCTGATATCAATAGAATGCTTTATGCATTGAAGATCAACACTTCATTGAAATGCACAGGAAATACCTTTGGGGTTCTGAAAATGTTAAACTTATGCAGTCGGATTCAATCAAACAGAAATGTTCTGGAAATGTCAAAATGTTTTTAAAATTATTCCAGTAGAACCAAACAGAAATTTAATTCATCAAACAAATGTCTGAGAACTCATGTTCATGTCGACCAGTTCAGAATTGTCAGTGTTCTATTCCTCCAGGTTAAACTAGTATTGCAAATGAGTACCAGCAAAAGTTTATTTCTATGTGTAGTGGAATAATTTAAAGGTGTCATCGCATTCTGCAAGTATTTAGCATTTTCAGTTACATTTCCTAATTTCTGTTATGTTTGCGTTTTAAAGAATATCTTTCAAGCTTTTCCTCAGTTTGCTCACATATGAACAGGTTCCAATAAATTTGATGTCCAATGGGACTTCTACATCCATGTTTGTGCCATTATTGTATCTTTTTCCAACCACTTCAGCGATTCCTTCACCACCATGAGAAAGAAATTTATGAATAATTTTTGAAATTTCCAATGGTATATGGCCAACTAATTCCTCATTTTCTCTCTGGATCATGATAGGAACAAAGCAAATGGATCATGTTCATTTTGTGGCTGTATGTCACAGAGCAGCTCTTGCCCACGTGTCAATGGTATGTTTATATAAGCATGATAACCAGGAAGACTTATTTCTGCATAAAAGTGATGCTCCATCATGAATTTCCTGCTAGAATGCTTTGTTTTTTAATCCCTGATGCACTTCACGTTCAGTTCAGTTGCCTCTTTGAAATTATTGATCACTTTAGGCCTGATCAAAAACTGTTGTTGTGTTGTTCAATCAACACTAAAAAGAGATTGAAGCATGACCTTTGTTGACCCTCGGCCTAGCCAGTCTACCTCAGGCCCTCAAGAAAAGAAAACATGGTGCGGTGAGTCTTTCTCAGCCTCCAAGAGAAGGATAATGATAACAAAATGGGTAGGAGCTGCATGGGAAGAAATGAGAAAGTATAAAAACTACAGACAAAGATTATTTGGGAAAACTGGCCTCCTGTCATGACTGCAGACAGCTCTGGTGACAAGTTGATCAGCCCACAGTGTTAAAAAGACTATACCTGTATACATTCTGACAATTAAAAGAAACATACAATTTGATTTAACTGTTACAGCATTTTTCAGTACAGCACTGGTTAACTTTTTAAAAACCAGAGATTTATACTGCAGTTAGCCTTGTTACATTTTTGTTGAGTGGATCTTCAATTTTGAAAATGTTCACTCTGGTTTGAGAATGCTATATTACATTGCAGTTATTTATGGGAAATTATTTTGGCATTTAGGAACAGACCATGAGAAACCTGAAAATAAGAAACTTTTAAATTTCAGACCTAGAGTTGTTTCTTATAAAAGGAGCCCCTTTTGAAGAAAATGAGGCCTGTTTCTTATACTAGGGGGTTTCTTATTTGCGGGTACCCGCTGTAACCCATACTAATGACGGGTCCAATTGTACAATGTCATTCAATTGTACATGAAAATTTGTATTTGTGTCATATATAGATTGTTCTGATGACGATATAGCAGTAATTCTCTGAGATTTCTTAGTGTAAATCCTTTCTCCCATACTTATTTTTCCTCCTCCTGCTCTTCACTATCAACAATATCTTCACTATGCCACTTTATGCTACTCTCATTCTCTTCTATTTCAGATTTTAATGCTTCAAAAAAACTTTGCTGTGAAATAAAATTATTTATTTGTATTTTTTTATTTCGCGAATCTCTGATACGTACTTCTTGCAGCTGATTTTTTGTTATCCAGACTGGCTTGTGATATATAAAACATTTAACTAAATACCATAGAATTCCATCAATTTTCTGTCTTTTTAATATCTTATCAATTCTAATCATTGAAGGCATGTGAACGGCTTGTAATTGCTCAGCATAAAATTTTCCTTCAATAATTTGTGAACCTAAATCTTTCAATATATAAGCAAAAGGAGAATGAAAGGAGAACGATTTGAAAAATCTCATCAGTCCATTGCTTTTGAAAACCTCTTTTGAATACTTTGTTTTTTGAAGCTATATGCACATACTCTCCAACACTAAAACAAGTTTTTATTTTTCTCGAAGATGGTAATTTAGTCTCTTGCTTAGCCCAATATTTTTCAAAATTTTCTCTTACTAACAGATAATTGTTAAAATTGACCTCATTAGGCGCCATACCTATTATTCTATGTTTTGTGTTATTTATACTCTCTACTAACTGCTGCAATACATTGATATAATTGTAATCTCCTTTCGATTCTCTACTATCCAGGTACTTTACAATTTTTCCTTTCAGTGTTCTATTGTACCTCTCAACAACAGCGCATTTAGGATCATTATTCGAAAAGATTAATTTGATGTTATTTTTCCTTACAACATCACGAAAAGCAACATTTATAAATTCAGGTCCATGATCAGCTCTCTTTAGTAGACTCTAGAATACTTTGAAAAGCCAATACACTAGATAAACCGGTTTTATTATTTATTGGTCTCACCCAAGCACTTTATCAAATTGATCTATACAACAGAATAGATAACACGTTCCAGCATTAAAACGTGGTCGGAAAATATTATCACTTTGCACATCCATTAAATCAATTTCCCAACAATAATCCTGTCTATCAACTTTAATCGGCGGGTGAATAAACTTCTTTCGAACAGGTTTAAATTATCCATAAGTGTTATTTGATTTAGCCCATTCATTTACTTGCTGTCTAGTTAATTTTGGCAATTCTTTTTTTGCATACTGATAAAATTTATTTAATCCACCCAGAGAACCAGGAAAAGCTGGATTATTATATAAATCATTCAATTGTTCGAATAATGCATTATCCATCTTTGTGCATTAAACAACTAATATCGTAAACTTAATGTGTCACAGCGTTTTTTATCATATAACCTATTTTTTTTTTTAATTTTTATATTTATAATCTTTTTGTATTCGAGAAATATTTAATTTTATAAGCATTCGGTATTTCAAACAGCCACTACTCACTTACACGATGAATATTAACGCAGCTTTTGAATGCGATCATAAAAACACATCTGTATACGGCAAAGTCATCTGCCTATTAGAGAAACATTATTTAACGAATTATAATGGCTATATATCCAACTCATGTCAACGAGAAAGAGCTGCCCGTAATTTCTGGAATGATTTGGATGAAGAAACAAAGCAAGAAATGGTTGAAAAATTGAAAAACTGTAAAAACTGTTGTTATTATAATGATTTTCAATTTATGATTACAACTGAACTAGCTGGACTCAATGATGAATATTATAGTAAATTAAATACAACTTAAATCTTTCTTGAATAAAATACTTCAAGTTTCAATTAACAGTTGTTTTATCTGCCTCCATAAATTTTTTTTTCAGAGACTGCATTGACTTCAAAAATTTATATTTGTTCTTATTCATTTTAGACCCTTCACTTTCAGCTTTTTTCAAAAGTTTCATGACCTTTTTACCAAACAAAGATTGCAATTTCAAATCTTTTTCTTTGGTTTGTTGATCTTCATTTTCCGATCCTTCTTCTTCCTCAATGTCAGTCTTGGTCTCTTCACCTGATGAACTTGAGAAACCGGACGAAGATGAAGTTAAAAATTCACTATCGCTAGAACTACTTAATTCCAATATCTTTCTCTTCATTTTTCTCTTTTTGTTGTTGTTCAATTTCTTTTTCTTTTTTCTAGTATCAATTGCCTTAGCAATCTTATAAGCAAGAACATTTTCATCAAATTTCTTACTCATCCTCCTGCGTTCTCTGAAACTTATATCACTGTCTTCTTCTTCTTCTCTATTGATGCGCATTCTCTTTGCTGCTCCTAGACTTTGTTGATCTTCACTGTCATAACTTGATAAGTCACTATCACTATTCAAGCTTCGTCTTTGCTTCATAGAATCTCTCATTAGCACCTTCTTTAATGATTTTTCTATTTGATCTGCAAACATTCTGTTCACCGATAACTGACCAGTACCACTCAAATCTCCTTTCTTAGACTTTTCATTTTCTCGTCTTAATTTTTTCACTCTTTCAGCTATAGTACTAGTATATTTTTCTTTATCACCTTCTTCTTCAGTATTAGCCAATCTATTCAATAAATCTGCTCTAGAAGGTCCTGGAGTTGGACGAGACAGTGTTTCACTTGTGCTGGCTGATGTCTGTTGGGTTTTCTTTCTTTCTTCACGAATAAGCTGTAAAGGTGTTTTCACTTTATCTGTTGTGCTGCCTGATGTCTGCTGCGTTTTCTTTCTTTCTTCACGAATATGTTGTAAAGGTGTTTTCACTTTACCGGATTTAATAAGCTCTTCAATATCAGGTCTACTAGGAGTTTTTATCTCATTTTGTCACTAATTTTTTTAAATTCACTTTCTTTCTTTCTAAGTTGACGTTTTAATATTTCTGGAAATGAGTTGCTTGACATACCCTCTTATATTAAAGTTTCAGCAATAGGAATCAAGCCAATAGGTGGATTTCGATTTAGATGCAACTTATTTAGCCTATTAACCATGGAGAATAAAGTAGCCGCATGATCGATTTTGTTCCCATTAATAAAAACAGTTTTGTCACTCTTCGAAAAGCGAACATGCTTACTAGCTCTTAAATATCACAAAAATTCTCTAGTCTGCCAAGTAGCGTTATGTAATAATCTTCTAAGATTCTCAGTGCTTATTCCACCTTCCGGAGTTATAAATTGCTTTAACTTAGTCTCTTTTCTATTCTCCTCCTGAGACTCTAAATTTTTAATAGCCTCTAAAAGTTTCTTTACTTTTAAACTCTTTACTTCACTACTTAAATTCTTATTCTTAGCCACAGCTTTAATTTGTTCTCTTAATTCTCTAAAAATTATTTTTGTGAACTGCTGTAGTTATATTTTCTTCTACATCATAATCCACTCCTTTTTCATTAGCCTGTATATAAATTTTCTGTAACAAACTTTGATAGTGATTAATTTCATCCATTATTCTTATCTTACCATTTATATTGTCTGTTGCGTCTCTTTCTTTTTTCAAGTCTTCAATCTTTTGTTCATATTGATTTGGTACCTGTTTTGCTTTCATTTCTTTATACATCTCATAATCCTTAAAAGGGATAAGTACTCTTCTATTATAAACATCACTATTATATTCTGCATCAGCTTCATTCTGTTTATTTTTCGCTAACAATGTTTCATCATGATCTTCATTTTCACTTGTTTCATTCCTCGACATGATGTAAATTAGACTTTTATTATCGCTGGCTTAACTAATGATCTGCTGCTTGCAACTAAGAATGGTCCAAAAGACTTCTGCTTACATTTCTTTAATGCCTTTTTATTTCGATTTAAATAAATTTTTTTATTTGCACTCAAATCCTTACCCAATTTATGTTTATGATAATATCTTTGACTGCCAAAAGCCAATCGATAAGGCACCAACTTAAAGCGTATTATTTTCTTGTATAGGTTTCTATTCATCACACCAGTTGCTAATGGCGAATAAGACATCATGAATTATGAACTGTCATTTATTATATTTCTCAAACAATGTTTAAAGCTGCTACATTAAAGCAGCTATATATCAATGCTACTAATTAATCAAACCTATTTAAAAAAAAATTGTTCAGTTCATAATTCAGCATATGTTCAGTTCACTATATGTTCTATGCTCTGATGAAGGCTTTAAGCCGAAACACAAATAAACACCTTGGCTGTGGAAGAGACCTGTGGCTGGAAGGACCTCGAGTTAGGCTGGCTACTTCATTGCACTGTTTAGTGCATTGGAGTAGTCACCTGGCTTGTTGTCCAGAAGGTCACTGGTTCGAATCCCAGTCAAGGCAATTATAACAATTGTGGTAGCCCACTTGTGATGAATAAATAACCTGTGTCAGCATATGTTCAGTTCACTTTTTTTTTTAAAAAATTGTATTATTTCAATCTTTTTTTACACTTTATATAATTTTGTACTTCAATTTCTAACAAACTTCGTTTGCATCTAGAGCAAAATAATGTCATTTGCTCATCATCTGCACAATAAACATCTTCAAATAATTTCTGTAAAAAGTCTTTCATACTTTCTAAGGAGTCTTTAAAACTTTTTTCATCTTCTCCTTTGTTTCGTATTCTATCTATTTCAGTCTGAATGCTATTCTTAAAACCTTCTTCAAAAAGTTTTTCTTCTCCATATCTCTTCAAAAACTCTTTACAAAGCCATTCATTGATACTGCCGCTATTTTCAATAGCATTTTTAACGTCTGGATTTGACATTTCTTCATCTTTCAATTGCAAAATAAGCTGGATATTTTTTTCTGAATTGACATCTAGAAAAATATTTCTTACTTTCTCTTCAATAAACTCCATCAGCTTTTTTCCTACCATGTCATTAACTCCTTGCATAATATTCGGCACCTTACTCCATTGCGGTTCTAGTCTCAAAAGAGTACATTGTTCTTGTAATAATTGTAGTTTTTTATATTCCATAATTGTCAACATTTCCAATTTATCATAACGACAACAGCTCACAACACAACCAAACTCTGCCAACTTAAGATGCAATTAATATTGAATATAAATATTAAATATTAAATATCTCATCAGTTGGGTCACTAGTTGCAATATCTTCAATTAACATCTCCCTGTTCTCTTCATTCACGCCAGCTGTAAAAAATAAAATCGCTTGTAACTCTCCTTCTGCTACTTCTTCTTTGCTATTGCTTTTCTTCTGCTGCTGCTCTGGAATTGTGTTTGGCTTGTTTTCTTTTTACAACCGTCACAAGCTTTTTCATTTCTTGACTCAATTCAATATCTTTCGAGTTTAGAGTCAACATCTTCACAACTGGATACAAATGCTCCTTTGCAAAAACCATACATTTATCATAACATGCCATTAAGTTCTCATCACTAACACAAAATTCTCCTTCGTCTCTTTTACTATCCTTTATCAGGGGGGGAGCGAAGTGAGGATGGGCATGCGCACAACGATTGCCTCAGAGAGAGGCTGGCTGTATGCAGTCTTACTTTGCCGTGATCGCGAGAGGTTGTCTTTGGTTTGTTGGCCTAAATTCTTTTGCGAATATCTTAAAAATTCTTTGCAATCATGTAAGAAATTGTGATTGTTTTTACAAAAGTTATCATCTTGAAGTTTATTTTGGATTTTAAGATGGGTATTCGTGGTCTTCTTGGATTTTTAAACGAATATGTAGAAGAGATCAGTTTGGAGAGTCTTGTTGGTGTAGATGCCTTTATCTGGCTTTATGGTGCACAATGTTGTCCTTATCAATTGGCAATGGAGATTCCATGTTCATTGCATATTGATTATTTTGAAAGACAAGTGGAGAAGATGCTGAAGTTGGGTGCAAAGGGCGCAAAACCAATCCTGGTTTTTGATGGTTGTGTTCCATTGATTATACAATATTTGAAAATACAAAAGGTAACTTAAAATTTGAAATTTCAAAAGGTTAAACTTTCAAATTTTAAGGTATCTTTTGTATTTTCAAATATTGTATCGGTTTTTTGTAAATTTGCCAATTAATTTATTATAAATAATCACACCGTGTAAACGTTAATTTAACTGAAGATGGATGATGAATCCGAAACATGTCTTGTAAGCTAAAATCTGTTGTCGTTTTTTTTAAATGATCTCAAATTATTGATTAAAATAAGTGTCCTCTTGGTTTCATTGGCTATATAAGAATGTTTCTTGAATACAATAAGTGTCCTGCTGGACTCTTTGGCTATATAAGAATGTTTCTTGAATAAATTGTTTCTTGAATGTTTCTTGAATGTTTCTAGATGGCTTTCCAGGAGTATTTCCTTTGGGAGTGATGCTTCGTTTCTGCATTCTCAGACTGAAAGGATAATCAATCAATTTATCATAAAAAACTAGGTTCTACTTCATTTCAGTTTATTTCCTATCTTCACATTTTCTCATTTTCTGCTTCTAGGTATAATACCTATATATAGGATGTCCTACAATACACATACACGCTTTTTTTTATAAAGAACCACTTTATAAGGAACCTACATGTAGAAGGCCTGAAAATTTAAAGAACTTATACTACTAAAGAGAAAATCATTATGGGACTTTTCAATGTTTGATGCTTTTATCACTACAAATAATCAAGAATTAGAAAGCCGGTTCCATTCATTTGCAGTCGAAAATCACATAAATTGTACATTAAGCACGTATCCAATGTTTCTTTGAGTGGTCTCGAGCTTTGCTCACACGCAAATGTCTCTCTTTTATTGTTAAGACCACTGTATGTGCAGTTAAAATTAAGGAACTATTAAGGAACTTTTGGAACTACAATTGCCTCAAAAGAGGCCCAAAAATAAGGAACTTTAAGAACTAGGCCTTGAGGTAGGTTCCTTATAAAAAAAAAGCGTGTAGTCTCGAGCTTTGCTCACATGTAAATGTCTCTCTTTTATTGTTAAGACCACTGTATGTGCAGTTAAAATTAAGGAACTATTAAGGAACTTTTGGAACTACAATTGTCTCAAAAGAGACCCAAAAATAAGGAACTTTCAGAACTAAGCCGTGAGGTAGGTTCCTTATAAAAAAAGCGTGTACAGTCTTATTAAGCCTGGGCTTGCAAAAAAATAACTAGCAGAAATTTATGAATTATCAAGACATTCAGTTGTAAACAGATGACTTCGCCCTTAAATTAAACCAATGACGACGATCTTGTCGTGAAAAAACGATTATGGGACATTTTGATAAGCCTCGGCTAAGTGCCTGGGCCTTAAGTACAGCGAAAAAATGGCGGCTCACGTCAAAATTAGGCCAAACTTTACGGTTCGATATCTCCATGTATCCTTGGGGCGCTATGGGGCGCGAATTTATTCTCGTGAACAGTAACGTTTCTTCTATCTATTATTATCTTTTTTTCCCATAGCGCCCCTTAAATATGTCTAAAACAGGCTCACTGAAAAGTACCACTTTGGGCCTAGGATCCACTCGCAAAAAAGTACTCGATTTCAAGTCTACATTTCATGGCTATAACAACTGCCTGAGTCATAAAACAGGGTACCAGCAAATAAGAGAAAACCTGAATTTTAAATTACTGACGACTATTTAAACTTCGATTGCTAAATTTAAAAGACACTTACCTCTGAAATTGGCATGAAATTTCGACCAACACTCCACCATGAGCTTTTCAACAAAAAGCAGTCATCTACGCATGCGCAAGCTCACTTCGCACCCCCCTGATCCTTTATTATGTAATTTTCAGCTCCTCCTCGTACATAAAAGGGATATAACTTTTTATGTAAATCACCGACCTGTGAAGCATAATTTATAAAAAGAATTCTCTTCGAGTGAGGCATCAAATTCCAAATGTTGCTTAATAATAATATCTTATCTCTTTCCATAGTACCTTCAAGAAAGGCTTTAGCCATGATCTGAACAAAAAATAACATTGAGCCCGCTGCTTTATTCTATAATATCCAATCATTACCTTGTCTCTCCTTTCAATAGTCTTACAAGCATCTAACCTTTCCTTAACTCGTACTGCTTCATCTTTGTCATGCTTTGATATTAAACCCAAGTCGATGCAACAGTGATTCGGCAAGCATCTAAATCCCTAAAAATACACTTCTTCTTGCAGTTACCACGTGGAGATAAGAAGCTATCGCCAATATTACGAGTATGTTTGAAATGAATCACGTGCTTTCCCCCATCCACATATAATAACTCTCGTCTCACTGGTCCTTCCATATTTTTAGCAGTATCTCATTTGATGCTCGATTGTAACTGAACTTAAATATTTCATATCCCTTTTTTAAAGCTTTCATAACAATAAATGTCAATCAATCATTAAATATTGACAGATCAATCAATCAAACTAACTGTCATTCTTATAAACATCACATCTTCGTCTATAAATCCCTTGTCCCACAGATCTTTACAAGAAATGAATTTTGACAACCAAATGCTACATTGGCTTTTTTATTCTCTGCTGGTCGTATAAACGAGTTGTTTAATTCTGAATTAAACTCTTCCCATACTGTAGCTTTTAAATCACGTTGATTTATTATTTCAACTGCAAATTTTGCTTTCATTGGCCATTTTAGTAAAGGATGAAAAGGCCCTTTCATTACTCTTATGAATAATGAAACCGAATTACCTTTTCCTGGACCATCTCCGTTCAAATAAATCAAACCTTGAATTTTATAGCCAAACTGCGATGTAAAAAATTGTGGACTGACAAATTTCCTTAAATCATCTTTTATAGCAGTAGTAACTTTATTATAAACATCATGAATTCTCCAAACAAAAACTCCAGACTGACTGACTGTATCGCTGGGCGTCGAAGGTGGAAATTGTAATATTTCATTCTTATTTCCTTCTTTTTTTTGTTTTAAAATGTCTTCCTCGATAATTTTCTTCAATTCATAATAGCCTATCCTTAGAGCATCTAACTGAGCTTTATTCTCCTTATCAATTTCGTTATCCTTATTCGGCAGTACCTCTCCAACTTAATCATTCAAGTCAGAATAAACAGCTTTTAATGCCTCTACTTCACCTTTCAAATTCTGTATTTCTTTACTTACATTTTCTTCCACTTTCAAAAGAACAATTTCTTCTTTAAATACTCTAATCTCGTCCGTTAAATAACAACATTGCATATTTACCGAATTAGCATCTGTACGCAATGCTCTCAGCCTTGCAGCTACATTTTGCTCGTCAAAGTTATTCAATGACTCCATTGTTTGCGCATTCTGCTCGTTGAGCTTATTTAATGACTGCATTGCAAATAACAAAACCCATACTACAAGCGCTTATATATTAATTTTTATGACACATGTCAATCATCTAAACTTTTTCGTGACATATGTCAATCAAAAAAAGACAAAGCAAAGGTCAAGCATTCAGAGACAATATGTATCAGATTTCATGTTTTATTCTCATAATTCAATTGACTAATTTACATTACATTTGCTTCAAAAATCATGAAGACTTTTTCAAATGTTCATTCATTATTGCAAAATTATCAGCTTCAATCTCATGCAGAACTTTCCTGCCATAAGCAACTGTGTCATCTAATCCTTTTACCTCTTCTTTTCCAGCTGCAGAAAAATTTGAAATAGCATCATGGTATATTCTTTTATCTACATATTAAATTTTTCTAATTTCTTCTGGCGTCAAAGCAGCAGCTACCCACTCCATTACGCTCCTGGATGAGTCACTCAAGATTTTATCATCATCGGTTAGTATATATAATATGATTTGTTTTCCAAGACCCAATTCACTAGACAGTTGTTTTATTTCTAAAATTCTCCTTCTAGAAGCTCTTTGCAATAAAGAACTTTCTAATTCATCAGCTGCTTTTTATCAATTACGCGTATAAATAAACTAGTCTCTTCTGCCATCTTGACAGTCTGATTTCTTAATGCAGAATGACTAATCTAATCTAATCTTTCTTATATCACTTTATTTTTTAAGCTTTTTTTAATATTGATAAAAAACGTCTCCAGTCCATTTTACAATAGTAACTCTTCTAGAAGGCTGTAGTGGAGCAGGATTATATGCCATACGCCTTGCTGTCTCAGGAAATGGAGATAAAAATTTAGCCCTATGTTCTCTGTGACAATTATGATGATGATGATGATGATGATGATGATGACGTTTTTGTCTTTTTTTTACATTTCTAAAAGCCTTAATATTTCTTTTCCTACCTCCACCTTTCAGTTTATTTGTCATCATTGTCTGCTTATCCATAGCTAATGGTTCATTACCTTCTTTCAATACTCTTCCAAATAAATTGGCTCTCTTATAAAGCTTCATCCTTAATGCTCTTATTTGAATACTCTATTCAAATTCCTACTGACTTGACATCTTATAGCAAAGACATTAAAATTCGCAAATACGCTAGGCCAGTTTTTGCTATTTTCCTCAAAATATTTCTTCATTGCTGAGTGAGGTTCCCTAGATCTTTCTCCACCTCCTTCTAATTGATGACATAAAGTCTTCAATTGATTACTTTTCTCTGGTTATCGAAAATTACTTGATAATCAGTATTAGTAGCAATATCACAAGCTAAACGACCTTGTTGAAATGGTGATTGCCATAATACACAAGCAGAAATCGATTTATGATGAGAAGCTTTTGTAAATAAAGCAGCTACTTCTTTATTATGAATAGTATAACCAGAAGCTTAAACATTATTATTAGAAAACAAACGAGAGATGACAATTGTTTGTTTATTGACTGTATATTCGACTGTACTTTCCAACAGTCATCATCAGAGTAACGATATACTTACTGCAACGGTTAAACATAGAATTCGAAATTTGAAATTACACAATTGTTGTCATAGAGACTTTACTGGATTACTAACAAAAGGGGAAACCTGAATCAAAATGACGTAAATAACGGTATTAATTGAAAAGTTTTAGTGGTATTGATTTATCTTGCTTGTTCAATGATGGTTTGAATTTCTTTATTTCCAAAGCCTCTGATATTTTCCTTTTATAATAATTGCGATGATTTTTTGATAGTAGCGTAAAGTCTTCCAAATTAACAGTATTATGTCCAGAAACCATTGAGTGTTTTAAAACGTGGGAATTACAATTTCTGCCGCTGTGATCTTTAACTCTTTCAATCAACCGTCTTCCCATTTCTCCAACATATGATTCATTGCAATTTGGATTCGGGCATTCTACTTTGTAGACGAGATTATGTTGATGTTCTATGTTAGTTTTATCTTTTATGCTTAGACAGGACCCCAGTTTTGTCCCTGTAAATACAACTTTAAATTTTCCGTTATTTGGTATCGATTTCTGTATGGTTCGTTTTAATGATCTAATTACTTTATCACCCTCTTTTCCTTGATAAGGTAAAATAAGCATGCTTCTCTGGATTCGTTAATAACATTCTCATCATTAGCATTTTCATCATTATTACTCTCTTGCCTTTCGATATTATTGCTACCTGTTTCAGACTCCTGTTCCTGTTCTTTCTCAAGCTGATCTTTAACTTGTGAAATAAGCCATTTGGGGTATCCGTTTATTTCAGTAAATACCTTACTTAAGTGTTCAACTTCTTTGTTACGGTACTCTGTGTTGGAACATATTTTATAAGCTCTGTGAAAGAGGGTTTTTAGTGTACCTCTCTTCCATGCTGTTGGTGTAAATGATTGCCAATGTGAATAGACATCATTGTTTGTCGGTTTCCTATATACAGTAGTATCGATATTATTATTCGACCGGACAAGTAGAACATCTAAGAAGGAGATTTTTCCATTTTGTTCTTCCTCATTTGTGAATTTAATCTGGCTGTGGAAATTGTTTAACTTCGAGGTGACCAATTGAATTGCATCTTTTTCAATAACTGTGATCGTTTCAACAACATAACGTTTCCAAGGTACCATATATTCTGATAGTTGAGGCATTACAGATCTTTCCAACTCTACCATGAAAATTCCAGCAAGCACTGGCCCAAGTGGGGAACCCATCGCTACACCATCTGTCTGTCTATATATTATGTCATTGAATGTAAAATGGACATTTTTTGTGCATAATGTTAACAAGTTTTTCATATCTTCTTTAGTGATATCAGTGTTAATCTCTTGTTTATCATAAATTCTTTTTAGGACAAGGTCAATTGTATAATCAAGCGGTACGTTTGTGAATAGCGAAGTCACATCAAATGATACTAATTTGTAGTCTTCAGGGATCTTCATTGTCTTTGTGTATTTGATAAAATCACTTGTAGAACTTACTGTGTATTCTGAGATGCTTAGTGGTGACAGAAGTTTCGCTAAATATTTCGCTGTATGGTAAGATGCAGTTCCAATGTTTGAAATGATAGGTCGTATGGGGAGATTATCTACCGTGTCACCTTCTTTCAATTTATGAATTTTGGCTGTTCCATAAAACTTTCCTGGTGCGGAGCCTGTAGGATATAACAAGATAAATCAATACCACTAAAACTTTTCAATTAATACCGTTATTTACGTCATTTTGATTCAGGTTTCCCCTTTTGTTAGTAATCCAGTAAAGTCTCTATGACAACAATTGTGTAATTTCAAATTTCGAATTCTATGTTTAACCGTTGCAGTAAGTATATCATTACTCTGATGATGACTGTTGGAAAGTACAGTCGAATATACAGTCAATAAACAAACAATTGTCATCTCTCGTTTGTTTTCTAATATCTTTGAATTCCTCAATTTCCAGCTTTCTCTTTTGCGCTTTCTCCTTATTTTCTTTCGACTTCTCATTCTCGCTCTCACACTCCCTCTCTTCAATCTCACTAGCACTAGGCAATTCCTCTTGCACACACACACTCTCACTAACTCCCTCTTCGACAACTTCAATTTCACTCTCTTCTCCTTCCCCTTTTTCTTCTACTATGGATTCTAACGCTTTGACTAATTCCTTTTGTCGCTTCAACTCTCTCTCTTTTTTCTCTTCATCTTCTTTATCCACCCATCTCTTTTCAATTTCCTTTATACTAATTGGTTTCTAGCTATTCTTGCCTTAGGAATAGCGACTGGCAGCTTTTTTCTCTTCTTATTTTCCATCTCGCCTCTCTTCTTTTCCTCTTTGCTTTCTATCAACTCATCTACCATGTCTTCAACGGTCGATAGAGACGGCGGTTTAGCAGAATATATCGCTGCATTTGCAAATTTAGTCATCGGTTCTTTCAATTCCCGCTCAGATGACTCTATAATTTGTTGCATATTAACTATTGCAGCCTCCATGAATTCTAAAAAAAAAATACAAAAACATATACCCATTTCAATATTACATTGAAATTTCCAAAAGTGCAAAACAAAAATGAACAAAAATGAATTGCTTAAAAGCACATACGATCTCCTATCCTTATAATTTTTCCATCAAATTCGAATTTATCATAACAGCCACCCTGTTTCAATGCGCGTATATTTGAAATTTCATCTTTAAATTTTTTTTTGATTGACAAATCCATTATAAAGCAATTCACCTTCTTCAGGCTGTAATGTCGCCGGACTCAAAATCTGAAACCCGGTGGGGTTATTATCAATATCACCTATAAAAGTAAAAAACACTTTTAATAAATTTTCTACAAATAATGCAAGCAAATAATAAAATAAAACTCATAATTTCTAAGACTTGCCTAACTTCTCTGAATTAGCGCACAAAACATTTTCTTTTGGATTCTCCAACAGCTCTTCAAGCACTTCGTCGTCATCATCATCATCATCAACAACAACTATTATACAAAGAAAAAGTTATGAATAAAAAGCGACAAATTTTTTAAGAATAATATAAATACAAATTAATTGATTAAATTACATTTACCTTCAATCTCTTGATCTGACTCAGTATCACGACGCTGATGAGTCGTCTTAGATTTCAGATCGAATTGCGTTTGCTTTTTCAACAAGTTGCATATCTTTGAATTAAATTCGAATATACCAATCATTTGACTTTTTATGTCACCTCTTCTCAAATTCAATATGCTCATTACAAGCTTTTTTAACTCTCGATCTTAATCCTATAAAAGAAACAAAACTCTTTACTTATAAAGCCCGCATATTAATTTTTGATAGAATTAAAAATTGTAATCTAAACATTAAACTTACATCCAGAAACACTCCATCCTTGAAAACTCGGCCTTTACTTATTTTAAATCCAAGCAAGGACATATTATGTCTACGTTTCTCAAAACCGAATGGAAGCAACATTTCCGATTCACCATAATCAGAAATTTTGTGAGTGACATTAGTGAATAGACAATCAATTAGATTGTCTTTTTGAGCAAAGTCGCAAAATAACAGTATCCTCGCCTCTTCAGTCATTTTAGACAGTTTGTTATAAGCAGACTCTTCTTCCTTCAAAATATCTTGCAGATATAATTCTTTCGCCATGTTAACTAAAGTAAAATGAACCTGAAACTTAAAAGAATATGTGTTTATATATTCGAATATGAATGATTGACAGCTGTCATCTTTTATTATTAAATTACATATGTTATAAGTAAAATTCAAAAGAACTTGTCTTATATGATTGATCGATAACTGACATATTTTTGATCCAATTACATATATGCATTTTAAAAGCCGCGGGAATAGACTAGAAACTTCAAAACAATTTTGTCAACACAAAAAACCGAAAACAAATCATTTTCATCGTGCTTCCAAATGGACAGAGATTTCGATTGTGATGTGATGATAAAGAACTCTGTGACTTCAATGCTCATCAGAGATAAAATTCAGGACTTGGGCACAAGTTCCAATCTGTCGTGTAGCTATATTCAGTTAGAAGATGGTCATCAATGCTGTAGAAGGGTAAATATCGAAAATTTAATTTTTCTTTCTTTCTATATTAAACCCACTTTCCGAGTCCAACAAAATATCGAATAATCAAACACAAACTTAACGGGGCCTTGATGAGCAGCATTATCTGTCTACCAAGGGTCTTCCGTGTCCAAGAGTTTCTCATACATAGAAAAGTCTTCAGCCACCTGTTCTGAAGCTCACCGAAAACGGTTGTTGCAACTAACGGCTTACTCTTCCCGCACTGTATGAGGGTTCTACACAGCCTCTCTTGACATTGGCCAGAGCGTTCGTCAATAGCCTTTTGAGTCTGAGAGGGGTGGTGTTGATTAAACAAATATATGTTGAACAACTTAATAAATCCAAAAATTAATAAAACTTTTTTTGTTCTTTCCTTATCTAGTTCACTTTTCGAATACCGAATAGAGCTGAAGAAACAGTGTATGACTGTCATTTTATTAATTGAAAGCCTTCAATATCGACTGTTTATGGTGCGGAAGCACTTGCACAAAAACATTTATAATCTTCAAGTTTCTTGAATTTCTATTTGAATGGCAAGGAAATGCATCATTCCCGCCGTACTAATATCAAAGGGCTATAAGGTCCGATCTATGGAAACTTTTTAATTGCCTGTGAACACGAAATAGATAAATTGAACTTTATAAAGTCAAACAGTTATAATTTTTTCTATATACTTTTAGATTTCTTAATTTTTCATCCAAACATCGTATCTTTAACATATTCCATTCTCCTATTTTTTTTGACTCGTATCTCTCCTTTTTTCTAACTCAACATGCGCATAAAATTGAAACAAAAAAAGACGTAAAATATGAAACATAGAATAGAAATAAAATTACTATAATCGCTAGTAGAAAAAGCGCAGAATTAGAATTACTAGAATCACCAGCCCAACCACTTTTCCCAAAGACGAATTAGAATATGCTAGTTTCACCAGACGTACTAGACAAGCTAGACAGACTGGGAGTGACACGTTTTTTCAACTTTCTAGCTTCGTCAGGAATTGCGGTATTGCCAGTTTTCCCAGCAGAAAAAGCACATAATTAGAATTACTAGAATCGCCAGCTCAACCACTTTTCACAAAGACGAATTAGAATATGCTAGTTTCACCAGACGTACTAGACAAGCTAGACAGACTGGGAGTGACACGCCTTCATATTTAGTTGGGCAACGTTCCGGGAGAGATCCGTCTCCCATCATCAGGGAATGAGAATTGTGGTTTCTTGCCTATTTATTGCAAAGGTCGGATCGAAAGGTGTGAAATTAACCGGACCTGCGAGGAAGCTCGGAATTTTTGGCGCTCAATTTCTAAAATTTGTGGCACCAAATTGCGTTCAGTGCAACTTTTGATGTTATTCAACCAGATTTCTGGGATTGAGTAAGATACTTGATTGATACAAGGAGTTGATAGAACTGAGTGAATGCTCTTTTTAACAAGTCTGTTTTTCCAGTTCTTATCTTCAGCAATCACTGAAATGTTATCCCAATCCATCTGGTGTTTTTCCGTCCAACAATGATTGGCAAGATCACTTTTGTCAGTTCGACCATGGGTCACATTCGATTTATGTTCTTTGAGCCTAGTTCCTGTCTCTCTTTTCGATTGTCCTATATATGATTTAGGAAAATCTCTACATGGTATTTTGTATACCACGTTTGATTTTTCAACATCGTCAACTTTGTCTTTTGGCCTTGAAAGCGACTTTTAAGGGAAGTGTATTAAGGGATTAAAAAGTACACCTTATATTTTGTTTAGACAAAGATCGACGGATTTTCTCACTTGTCCCTCTGATATATGGCAGGTTCATAGAACATTTAGGCTCCTCTTTGTCAGCCTCAGTATTCTGTCTGGGCTTTGAGATTTTTCTCGTGACCTTGCGTATGTCTTCTTGTTTATATTCATTGGCCTTTAGAACGCTTGAGATCCTTTTGTACTCATTATCTAGATCATCAAGATTGCTCGTGATAGATTTTGCTCTGTTGAAGAGAGAAGATACGACACTGTTTTTGACACTGTCTAAGTGATGCGAGTTCTCATTCAGGTATTGGTCAGTGTGAGTGGGCTTCCTGTACACTGATACGCTTAGACTTTTATTGGAATTCCTTTGAATCTCCGTGTCAGGGAAGGCTAGTTTTCCATCATTCTCTACCTCTGTAGTGAACTTCAATTTCATATGTAGGGAATTGATGTGCTCAAAGAAATCTTCCATCTTGTCCCTCTTCATGATCACGAACACATCATCTACATATCTCTCCCATACTTTTGGTTTCTCAATGTATGAATCAAGGGCAAGAGATTCTTTTTCTTGCATAAAGATCTCAGCAACAACAGAAGAGGCAGGTTTTCCCATTGCTACTCCATCTGTTTGTGAGATAAACTTCCCATTGAATTTGAACCAAGTGGTGGTTAAGTCGAATTCTATCATCTCAATCAACTTATCCACAGGTATAGGAGTTTTTTTGCTTAGATCTCTGTCTTTTCGAAGTAAATCTCTTATGATTCTCAAAGAGTCCTTAATAGGTACGTTGGTGTATAGCGAGGTGAAATCGAAAGATATCATCATTTCATCGTCTTCTATCTCAACATTACGGATGAATTCCGAAAATTCTTTTGAGTTCTTTGCATGTCCCCTTTTCTTGATGTAGTGTTTCAAGATTTCCGCAATATAATTTGAGAGGTTTTCTAGTGGTGTACCACTACAGGACACTATAGGTGTGATAGGAAAACCCTCTTTGTGTATTTTGGGAAGTCCATAGAAACGTGGAGCATGAGAATCGGAAGGTTTGATATTCCGATATGTTTCATCTGAAATTATTTTCATGTCATGCCAGCTTTTAATAAGCTTCAGACCTTGGCGCTTAATTTTGTTAGTTGGATCGGATTTCAGATATTCATAAGGGCCATTCTCGATGTGCTGGGTGCACTTTTGAATATAGTCCGAGCTGTTGAGAAGAACAGCCGCTCGCCCCTTATCAGCAGATAGGATCTTTATGCTATTATCTTTCCTTAGATCACTCAAAGCCTTCCTTTCTTTTCTAGAAATTTAATCTTTAGGAAGAGCAGAATTCGTTAGGATGGTGCATATTTCTGCTCTTACGCAGGCTCCATCACTTACCGACATGGTATCTGTTTTTTCGAGATAATCTAGTTTTCCTTCCACTTCTGCTATCCCCAAAAAGGATATATTGCAGAAATCTTGAAACACTACATCAAGAAAAGGGGACATGCAAAGAACTCAAAAGAATTTTCGGAATTCATCCGTAATGTTGAGATAGAAGACGATGAAATGATGATATCTTTCGATTTCACCTCGCTATACACCAACGTACCTATTAAGGACTCTTTGAGAATCATAAGAGATTTACTCCGAAAAGACAGAGATCTAAGCAAAAAAACTCCTATACCTGTGGATAAGTTGATTGAGATGATAGAATTCGACTTAACCACCACTTGCTTCAAATTCGATGGGAAGTTTATCTCACAAACAGATGGAGTAGCAATGGGAAAACCTGCCTCTTCTGTTGTTACTGAGATCTTTATGCAAGAAAAAGAATCTCTTGCCCTTGATTCATACATTGAGAAACCAAAAGTATGGGAGAGATATGTAGATGATGTGTTCGTGATCATGAAGAGGGACAAGATGGAAGATTTCTATAAGCACATCAATTCCCTACATGTGAAATTGAAGTTCACTACAGAGGTAGAGAATGATGGAAAACTAGCCTTCCTTGACACGGAGATTCAAAGGAATGCCAATAAAAGTCTAAGCATATCAGTGTACAGGAAGCCCACTCACACTGACCAATACCTGAATGGGAACTCGCATCACTTAGACAGTGTCAAAAACAGTGTCGTATCTTCTCTCTTCAACAGAGCAAAATCTATCACGAGCAATCTTGATGATCTAGAGTACAAAAGGATCTCAAGCGTTCTAAAGGCCAATGAATATAAACAAGAAGACATACGCAAGGTCACGAGAAAAATCTCAAAGCCCAGACAGAATACTGAGGCTGACAAAGAGGAGCCTAAATGTTCTATGAACCTGCCATATATCAGAGGGACAAGTGAGAAAATCCGTCGATCTTTGTCTAAACAAAATATAAGGTGTACTTTTTATTCCCTTAACACACTTAAAAAGTCGCTTTTAAGGCCAAAAGACAAAGTTGACGATGTTGAAAAATCAAACGTGGTATACAAAATACCATGTAGAGATTGTCCTAAATCATAGATAGGACAATCGAAAAGAGAGACAGGAACTAGGCTCAAAGAACATAAATCGAATGTGACCCATGGTCTAACTGACAAAAGTGATCTTGCCAATCATTGTTGGACAGAAAAACACCAGATGGATTGGGATAACATTTCAGTGATTGATGAAGATAAGAACTGGAAAACAGACTTGTTAAAGAGAGCATTCACTCAGTTCTATCAACTCCTTGTATCAATCAAGTATCTTATTCAATCCCAGAAATCTGGTTGAATAACATCAAAAGTTGCACTGAACGCAATTTTGGCGCCACAAAATTTAGAAATTGAGCGCCAAAAATTCCGAGCTTCCTCGCAGGTCCGGTTAATTTCACACCTTTCGATCCGACCTTTGCAATAAATAGGCAAGAAACCACAATTCTCATTGCCCGATGATGGGAGACGGATCTCTCCCAAAAACTTTGCCCAACTAAATATCAAAGGCTTGTCATGATAAGTGGTGACTATCATGTCTAATACAGTGTCAGAAACAGCCTTGATAAGTCCCAATATATTTACTCTGGGAGTGACACGTTTTTTCAACTTTCTAGCTTCGTCAGGAATAGCAGTATCACCAGTTTTCCCAGCAGAAAAAGCGCAGAATTAGAATTACTAGAATCGCCAGCTCAACCACTTTTCACAAAGACGAATTAGAATATGCTAGTTTCACCAGACGTACTAGACAAGCTAGACAGACTGGGAGTGACACGTTTTTTCAACTTTATAGCTTCGTCAATAGACCTTTTCAACTAAGGGCCTCGTTTTCAAAAATTTTTTAAATTGTGTCACAGAAGCATTTCGACATCAGATTCGAATTCAACACCTTTGTTTTAGTGTTTGGGCAAATTTTGACGCTTCTAGCTCTTACAATGTTGATTTTATGGCGATTAAAAGCTGAAAAAGTTTTAAGGGATTTGACTGTGAAAAATGATTGAGGGTGTAAAATTTCACCATGAGCGCTTTTTCACGGTCAAATCCTTTATAAATTTGTAAACCTTTTGTCACTATAAAATCAACATCATAAGGACCAGAAGCGTAAAAATTTGCGTCAACACTAAAATGAAGGTGCTGAATCTGAATCTGGGGTCAAAATTTTCGTGGGAACAAATTTTTGTTAATTTTGAAAACGTGGCTCTTAGTTGAAAAGGTGTATTTGTTACAATCGAAATAGAAAAAGCTTCTCTTGTTACATTTTGTGAAAAATACAGAGGAAACCCCTGAAACGTTTTTACATTTTAAAACTTTTTAATTATTTGAGAAAAACTTGGAATTTGCTTGATTCAACGGCGCTAGCAAAAGACTAAGAAAAAATTATTCGACCAAAGACACAGAATTTGCTCCATTTAACATCCCTACCCTATAACCTGAAAAAAATTTCAAATTATTCAACAAAAACATGGAATTTGCTCGTGACAAAAATCTGTAATTTTCATCCTAAATTCAAAAGAGTTCTTTTGATACAATTTTTTGCCCTTATCCCTAATGGTGACCTGCCAAGGTGACCTGCAAAATGTGACCTGCATTTTACACTAGCCATATTAAGTCATGGCTCAAATAATGATTGAATGACTATTACATGGATCAGGCTTTCTGTTGGGGTCTAATCTTAGTTTTAAGATCAAAACATGATGAGATCCCAACATCCCATTTTGGAATTGAAGATTGAAGAGAGATAGAGAAGACAAGATTTAATAAATGATTTATGCATCTTCAATTACAAACTTGGACCTAAAATTCCCAAAGATTGATCCAAAATTCCATGCTTAGATCTTTTGAATCTTAAAGTAGACCATTTCTATCTCTTGTAGAATACGCATTTATTTTATATTGCAACTCCTTTATAAGGAACTTGGATGATAACTTGGAATCACTTGTTCCAAGAAAAAGATAGTTTTGTACAAATAACAGAATAACAATATATTTCCCATTGTTCTTCACAAAAAGACTCCATTTATTGTTAGAAAATGATGCAAGTTTGCATCAATTTGCAGTAAGAATTAGTATTCAAACATATCTCACAACAAGGAACTGTATAAGGAACTTTCAGCCTCATTTTTTTTTGAAAAATCAAGGAAATCCAGCCTCATCTCAGACCAAAGGTCCTGACGACACGGTAAAGGTCCAAATTACTCTACCTTATGCAGGAAAAGAAGGAGAGAATATTGCGAAAGAGATCAACAAGCACATGAAAAGAGTTAAACCAAAGTTAAAAGCTAGAATTGCCTTCAAAGCCAAACGTTTAGGATCTTACTTTAACATCAAGGATAAAATAAAAAAAGAGCACGAACACAACTTGGTTTATGAAACAAAATGCCCAGATTGCGACGTCACGTATGTTGGCGAAGCCGGAAGAAGGTTGTCGGTCAGGGTCAACGATCATAGTGCAAAAGACAAAAAATTCACATGTCCTGAAGCATTCCATTGAAATGGGTCATAAGAGAATTTCTCTCAATGACACGAAAATTCTCAAGAAAAACTTTAACAATTATTATAAAAGAAAAATATCTGAAGCCTTGTACATTAAACTAAAGAACCCTATTTTGAATATTCAAGACAGTTCGGTGCCCCTACAACTTTTTAATTAGTCTCTGTAGCTGTGCTTGCTAATATTTCCACTTGGGAAAAATCTGTAATAGAATTTAATTTTTAAATTGTAAAACTGAGGATAGCTAGTGGACACTAGCTGAAACGTCTTTTTAGTGATTTTTTAATGAGTTGTAAATATGAAGCTTCTGTCCTTTTTTTTATTATCAAACTGATAGCTCAGTCCAAGATTTTTACAGACCAAAGATTCCTTATAAAAGAAGAGTGCATTGCAGTTAACAAGTCACATGATTGAAAATACTGACAATCCTTTCATTTTAACATTAGGCATCAAAAAATAAAATTTCAGACAAGGTGGCTGAGTCTGATTTGGAAGAACCTCTTGAAGAAATGCTACCAGATTATTCTCTGATGGTGATCCAACACGAGGTATATTTTTAATTTTTTTTCCCACATTATATTAGGGTATTTTTGCCCTGTTCTTTTCAGTAACTTGAATGAGCTGAAATGAGCAGTAAATTTCTTGAATGAGCTGAAATGATATGAAATGACCTCCTGAAATGACCAAAAAATGAGCTGGCCAGACTTGCTTCTTTTTATTTAGATCTGTTTAAATTTCATGACTGTGTTAAAAAGACAGAACCAGTATTAGAATCTGAAAACGTAAATCTGGGAACGGCATCTAAGATTATTGTAGGCTTCTTGAAAAGGAATCAGGGAATGGAGTGTGGAAATGGGAATCTGGGGATTGGAATCTGAGAAAGGGGATTTGAGAAGGGGAATCTAAGAATAAGATTCTGGAGAAGGAATCTGGGAATGGGATTCTGGAAATGGGAGTCTGGGAATGAGAATTTGAAAAGGAATTTGAGAAGGGGAATCTAAGAATAGGATTTTTGGGAAGGTCATTTCAGATCATGTCAGCTCATTTCAGGTCATTTCAGGTCATTCAATATTTTATCAATAATGCTTTGAATTTTACTTTTTACCCAATTTAGATAGCCAAGAAATGTGACCCCCAGAAGGAAATTAATTCTCCGGAAGAGTATTTAAGCGAAACTGAGGTACAATTTTTTGAGTGATTTCAAAAAACCAAAAATGCTACCATCGCTTAACCGTACTTTGTTAAATTGAATCCACTCTCTTTATGGGGACATCTTGGTCTTTGCTGTATTCCAATACACCTTTTCAACGAACCACGTCCTCGATTTCGCGCGGAGGCCTGGGCCGAGATTTGGGGTGAAAGATTTCGCTTGGCCGCGTTGGCAATGTTGTGTTTGCGGTGAGTTGGAAGTTTGATTTTATGATTTTCTTGTTTCTTGTGGTCTGTTATCTTTGGAACAGCTTTCTTAAAAGCACTTGCAAGTACTTAGCTCTGGCAGACCACAAATTTTGCTTCCTTGACGAAAGCTAAACGAAGAATTGTGAGAAAATGGATCTGGATCAAATATCGAAGATGAAGGTCGACGAGCTAAAAAATTTCTTACGTCTTCGTGGATTGAAAGTAAGCGGAAAAAAAGAAGAACTTGCAGCAAGAGTGTTTGAAGCATATGAAAACAATCTCCCTATAAAGAAAACAGCTGAAGAAGTTGAAAACGAGATAGCGAGTGAATATCAACAGAAGTTGCTGATAGAAGATGATGTTTTGATCCCTGATCCTCTGACTTAAATTCTGGCAATTGACATTATACCCGGATATTTTCAATTTTCTGGCCTTTCATCCTAACGAGCTTGCCAGCAGTGATCTATCAGATTATAAGACATCAAAGGCTTATAATTATTATTCACAAGGATGGCTTTCTCCTCTTCACTTTCATAACATAGAAGGTGACAGCAAAGTTGCCTCCTGAAGGGGTCATGCAGGCCTTCTCAGCGCATTAGTGACACCCATCATAAATTATGGATTTGTATAGCAAAGAAAAGTGGAAAAATCTTAAGAGCACATTGTACATGCATGGCAGGCTTATCGCAGACATGCAATCATGTTGCTGCAGCCCTATTTCGCATCGAAGCTGCAAGTAGGATGGGACTGAATAACCCTTCCTGCACATCACTCCCTTGCCAATGGCTGCCAAACAACAAATTAGTCAAGAACATTAAAATAAAAGATCTGAAACTTGCTAGAAGTGATTTTGGAAGAAGAGGTAAAAAGAGAACAGAAATAAATTCCTCTCCCAAAAAGTCTTATAAAGCTAATTCTAACAACAACCATAGTTTGAGCTTAGGAGACATTGTATCAGCCCTAAACAGTGAATGCAGTGAAACTCCGTCAATCATTAATTCTGCAGTAACAAATGATCAAGTAAGCCTACCTAAGAAAGAACAACAGTTTCTTGTGAATTCATTTGATGATCATTTGCTTGCAGCATCTGATGCAGAGGAGTTTAAACGATTCATTTCAGATATAAAGGCTGAAGAAATTTGCAGCATAGAGCAAGCAACAAGAGGCCAGTCCGATAATCCTGATTGGTTTTCCTACAGGAAGCATGTGGTAACTGCTTCGAAAGCACATGAAATTAAAACAAAGATGGAGACTGCAAATCGATCCAAGACTATTTCTATAAACTTTGCAGTCATACTGGAGAAAGTTGGAGGTCACTCAAACATAAGCCCAGACATTCCTGCCCTCAAGTATGGACGTTCAATGGAGGAAGAAGCTGTAAACTGCTTTTCTGAGATTTACAAGAAGGGGCACAAAAATGTAAAGATTGAGGAATGTGGGCTATTTCTCAGCAGAGAATCCCCTTTTATAGGTGGTAGCCCAGACCGTATTGTCAGATGTGATTGTTGTGGGTCCTTCTGCTTAGAGGTGAAGTGCCCATACTCAATAAGGTATACGTCACCTGTAGATGAAAATGTTAGACTTCCTTACTTAAGGCTGGAAAGCAATGGAGTAAAGCTCAATCATAACCATAAGTACTTTACCCAGTGCCAAGTGCGAATGGCAGCAACTGGACTGAACTACTGCTATTTTTTTGTATGGACAGCACATGGTTTCCATATGGAAAAGTTGGAATTTGATGCAGTGTATTGGTCAACAGTGAAGGACCTTATTGAACAATTTTACAATTATATTTACATTCCTTCTTTATTTAATTAGTATTGGTTCTCTGTATTATTTTGTCATCTTTTTATACAGAATTATGTTTATTAAAAAGAAGCTTGTTCTTTTCATAAGTATTGGTCCATTTTCAACAACAAAAGCCATTTGTTTGAGAGCATACAGATTACACAGGCAGGAGAGACCTTTTTTCAAGGGCACAAAATTTGTTGCTCCAAAGTAAGGTACAAAGATCAGATACAAAATAGGACAACAAAATTTGTTAATATCCAATTATACATATTTATACAACAGATAAAAAAAAATTAGCAGTTTAGATTTATTTGTCTTTAATTAATGGAGCTTGTATGTTGCACAAGGCTGCACAAGTGTGTACAATGTCATCAATTAATGGCAACATGTTGATTGCCAGAGTGTTTTTTAGAATTTTGAAGCCTTTCATTCTATTTATTGCTTGTTCCACATGTATTCTCAGATTTGCAACTTCTTTGGTGTGTTGGCATTCTGAAGACGTCATCTGAGATTTCATTCTTGCACCTGGAGGAACACTTAATGTGCAGTTGTAATAAAGGAGGTCCTCCATTATCTGAAAGCCACGGTCAGCCATAGCTTCATCTCTGCTTCTCAGGTGACTATAAAAAGCACTGTCCTGGCAGATAAACTGGTCTGATGCTCTTCCTCCATAACAGTCAGAGACATACATTATAAAGCCAGATGGAGCAATAGCGATGAGAAACTTGACAGTATTGTGCTTTTTATAGTCAGACCAAGTTGCTGCTTGAACATCTAATGATTTTGGCCTCTCTATAAAAACTTCAGAACAATCAATAATGCAGCTAGTTCTCTTGTGCTTTGACAAAAAAACCTTTGGAAGGTTGTCTTTGATGACATTCCTTGGGAGCCAAACCACCAAAGCATTGCCTAATAGGTCACTCAGCAACCTAATCCAGGTAGCAAAAATGCTTGAGCAAGTCCCAACTAAAATACAAAATCTATCAGCTAGATCCTCAACCATTAGCCCAAGTCTACGTCTCATCAGTGTTAATAAAAACTGGTCCTTTTGCGAAAGCTTGTGCTGTCTCCAAATATCTGTTTTCTTGTATTTTGTTGAAACAATGTGCTTGCTTCCTCTCCAAAATACAAGTCCAGCAAGTGAGGGCTTTATCAACCCAAAAATCACGTTAAACATTGTAATAGTCTGGATGCCTGTGTAGAACTTCATTCTTGCATCTTTCTTTATTCTAGTCCAAGTAAATGGTTTGACAGTATTTTTTTCCCGCTTGACATTATTTTGCAACTCTGAAACCTCTTCTTCCAGTTTCTTTTTTTCAAGGGTCATACCAGTGAGCTGAGCTGTTAATGATGCTATCATTGCATCCTTGTCTTGACAGGGGCTACAGACTTCTAATACAGGCTCCACAAAATTCAGTTCATCGTTAATTTGTTCATCATTTATTGATGTAGCTTCTTCATGTGGGATATTGATTTCTGTGACCTTTCTACACGTTTTTTTTGCCGCAGGTTGGCGAAATAAAACTCTTCTCTTTCTGGGAGCTGTCTTTTCATACCCAAGCTTTAGAGAAGGATCTGGGTTATTCAGAGTTGGTTTTCCATCGACAAAATGCTCTGAGCATACCATGTCGCTGCTCCCAGGAGTCCAAGCAGATCTCTTTTCAGTTTCTCTTCTCATCAGCTTGACCCACTCTTCTCTTCGAGCTGAGTTCAGTAAAACACTTGGAAATCTGTGAAGACTGAATGGCTGAGAGCAAGTGCACTCTTGATGGGTTAAGCCCTGGTGGATTCTACATGATTCTTTCCTGCACTTTTTCAGCCTGTAGTTGCTGTTTTTGCAGCCAAAAACCGCACAGTTTCCATTCACCATGTCAGCTGCTGGATAGGCCTTGATTGAGCTTATTCAATTCTTCGTTTAGCTTTCGTGAATGAAGCAAAATTTGTGGTCTGCCAGACCTAAGTACTTGCAAGACCTTTTAAGAAAGCTGTTCCGAAGATAACAGACCACAAGAAACAAGAAAATCACAAAATTTATCAAGATAACTAACGGGAACTTCACCTTCAAACTTCTAACTCACCGCAAACACAACGCTGCCAACGCGGCCAAGCGAAATCTTTCACCCCAAATCTCGGCCCAGGCCTCCGCGCGAAATCGAGGACGCGGTTCGTTGAAAAGGTGTATAATACTTTGTTTAACTTTAATTTTTAAAAATTTTGGTCGTTGCTCTACTCTTATAATACTTTCACTAAATTTAATCTCACTCTTTTTATGGAGACATCTTTGTCTTTGCTGTATTTTCATAATACTTTGTTCAATTTCATCTCCCTCTCTAATGGGGACATATTGGTCTTTGCTCTACTCTTATAATACTTTGTTTAATTTCATCTCCCTCTCTTAATGGGGACATTTCGATCTTTGCTGTACTCTTATATTTTACCCAATTTAGATAGCCAAGAAATGTGAACCCCAGAAGGAAATTAATTTTCCAAGATCAGCGACATCAAAAGTAATTTGCTTATATTTTTTCATCTTTTATCATACACAGCATCATTTTACAACTATTGCAATATCAATGGCAAATTGAATAAATGTTTATCTATTTATTCTCAAGCCATTCCAGATCATAAGCAAAATTGTTGAAGATTTTCCCTTGCCTGTTGAAGATATTCTGAAACCCTGATGAACATTTGATAAAGCTACCTGAAGACCAACATTTCAAAGCACACTGTGAGGTAACTAATCAAATCTGGGCTAGTTCTTTACGATAATCATCATACTGTAAAAGATAAAAGACACACAAGTATTTCAAATTTGTTTTCCTTTGTACTCAAATAAAATCCGTTTCTTTCAGGGTGCTCATCGGAGAAAAATTTTTCGGAAACTAAAACTAATAAACTAAAACACAAGGTGGTGCCGTGGATCGATCCAGCGACCATATAATCTGCGTCACGCGTACTAACCCACTGAGCTACTGTAGTGCTGGGGAAACCCGGTGATTTTCTTGATGTGATGAACAGAATATATAGGTGGATATTGTTGCTGCATTTTACTGATGCAAAACAGACAGCCCCATTTTCACCCTGAACCCTATTTTGGCCAGGCTCTATTTGGGAACAAGGAAGACGGGGTACATGTGTGTGAAGCTCCTTGTATCCCCGCAATTTTTTGCAGAAACATGTTTAAAGTTAAACAGAAGCTAAATAACGAAAAGTTCGGTCATTAATATCTCGGATCTTAATTTCTTGGATCTTAATATCTCGGATCTTAATTTCTCGGATCTTAATATCTCGGATCTTAATATCTCGGATCTTAATTTCTCGGATCTTGGATCTTGGATCTTGAATCTTAAATTATACCATCCCCTCTTTCAGGTTGTACATTCTACACCTCCGCATAATTCTCCGTAAGAGTATTTAAGCGAAACTGAGGTACAATTTTTTGAGTGATTTCAAAAAACCAAAAAATGCTACCATCGCTTAACAGTACTTTGTTAAATTGAATCCACTCTCTTATGGGGATATCTGGGTCTTTGCTGTATTCTTATAATACTTTGTTAAATTTAATATCACTCTTTTTATGGGGACATCTTGGTCTTTGCTGTATTCATATAATACTTTATTTAATTTCATCTCACCCTCTTTATGGGGGGACATTGTGGTCTTTGATGTATTCTTATAATACTTTGCTAAATTCTGGCTCACTGTTTCATGGGAAGTTTTTTTGAGCTTTTCTGAGAGATTTTCATTGCTGCAGATTGTCGTTTTACTATATTATGGACACTTTATGTCTGATCTTTGTTAATTGTTAGCTTATTTATATGTTTGCTTCTTTTAATCTTTAGAATGTATGTTTGTTTTTAGGAAAGCATTCATAATGACTCTGGAATCAAAAGAGATTTCGCTGATTTTTCCCATACAAATGCTTCTGATGTTGCTTCTGAAAGTTCACTCCAAGTATTTATACCTATTTATACCTATCTTAGAATAAATGAATATAACTATTTTTACCAAGAATAAGTTCAGTAGACTAGAAGTCAATCATAAGAATTTATAGACTACTGATGAAGTGTTATGCCTGATACGTTTGTTTGCATAACTTATTCTTGGCATATACTGTATAGTTATATTTGATAATTATAAGATATTTATTTCTTAATATTACCATAGGTAAACAATTATTGGTTTCATAATTATGCTAATGTGATCAATGCAATTTTGAGATAAGAGGAGTAAATGAGCCCTATCAAAACGAAATTGGGATACGAGGGTAAAGTCAGTACCTGTTAGATGTAATTTATATATAATAAATAAATCTGGCACAGTCTTTCTGTAATTTGCTAAAATGTTTGCATCATGTGAACCCTCGAAGTCACAAAATGCAATAATTGTTAAATTATTTCTAATTTGCCAATGGCAACATGGTAAATGGGGGGGGGGGGTTGTTGACATTGTTCAGTAACAGATAACAATGCATCCAATGTTTAATTACTTTTTTCATTTTTGCGTTATGTGCACATCCCCAAGCATTTAATCTTATTGAAAGAGCTTCCATAAATACCCTCCTTGCTTGAATTTCTACCACTTTAAAGGATAATGTCAAAAGTATTATGTTATTACGTTTTTGGTGACCCTGGCAAAGTGGTTGATGTGGATGTCAAAAGGACATTTTCAATTTTTGACATTCTTTTGCCAATTGATGTTATACAAAAGCAAGGACAGGACAGGATGCCAATGAAGAGTCTACCTTTGACTTCGAATTCATTTCCTTTTCTAGAACCCTTATAGTGATGATGAAGAGTCTTGGTTTGATTATATGCCAGAAAATGAGGATGAAGAGAGTGGTGATAGTTCAAGTAGTTCGAATCGTGAAGATGAAATGGAAGAGAATAAATATCAAAATAATTACGGTGGTGCTGATGATATCGTCAAAATTGTGAACAAGAGCTCTAGTCAGTCAACAAACGGGAAGAAATCAAAAAGCCAGAGTGAAGAAAAAGCTGATATTCAAAAAAGAAATCACAAGTCTGGAAAAAATAATATGCCTGGTACGTTATGTCAAATATTACTTTTTATTTGGATCACAGATTTATTGATTTTTCAGACAGTATTGCATTCTTCATGATATACATTACTCAAGTATCCATCTCCTGATTGTAGCTTTCTAAGACAAGCAGTTGATTTGCATGAAGAAGTTAATTGAATGTGTATACTGTATCTCGATCCTGTGCTCCAAGGATCATCATCTTATATCTCATATGCACTTGTTTCAATAGTTTTTTTAGACTTTAGTAGTTACCAAAATTTCTCAGCACTATGAGACTTGAGATTAACGCTTACATTGTGTGATTATTTATAACAAAATTATTTGGCAGATTTACAAAAAACCGTTAGAATATTTGAAAATACAAAAGGTAACTTAAAATTTGAAATTTGAAAGTTTAAAAATACAATAGTAGCTAATGACAAACTAACCAATAGCAAAAGACACATTATTTGTACAAGGCACATGAAGAGCAACACAAAAACAACACAGGGAGGAAAATTAAAAGTTCAAACCTAAATTGACATGAAACAATTGTTTATTTAAATTCGGCTTTTCCCAGAGAATATGGAGAGAATCCATGAATATGAGAATCCAGAGAATATGGGGTATCCATGGGCTAGCCCTTTGCCCCTGTTCTAGCTAATCTTTTCATGGGGCACCAAGAAAAGGCTTGGCTTGACAGGTCCGAGGGCCCTCCTGTGCTTTATTATCGTAGATACGTGGATGATACTTTTTGTCTATTTAATTCAGAACAGCGTGCTTCTCTGTTTTTTGATTATATTAACAACCAGCACCCCAACATAAGATTTACCATAGAGAAAGAGGTGAATAATAAGTTAGCTTTCGGCTATCTCTAAAATATGGATTATGGAATGATGGAGTGGAATGATGGAATGGAATGATGGAATGGTATCAAAATGCATAAATGCAAAAGAAAAGCAATTTCCAAACACATCGCGACAATATTTCTAGTTTTGAAAGTATAATGAAACAAAAACAGAGCCATTCCATATTTTAGAAAAATATGGAATGGCGAATTTTCTCAAAAATTACTCGCTTCTTTTTGCGGAAACCTTCCCCTGGGGTTGTATATGACTTACAAACACATCTTAGTAGAATTTATGAAGGTTTGGAGTCAATTGAAGGAATAACAAGGCCATTCCATATTTTAGAAAAATATGGAATGGCGAATTTTCTCAGAAATTACTCGCTTCATTTTGCTGAAACCTTCCCCCTAGGGTTGTATATGACTTACAAACACATCTGAGTAGAATTTATGAAGGTTTGGAGTCAATTGAATGAATAATAAGGCCATCCCATATTTTAGAAAAATATGGAATGGCGAATTTTCTCATAAATTACTCGCTTCTTTTTGCTGAAACCTTCCCCCAAGGGTTGTATATGCCTTACAAACACATCTGAGTAGAAATTAACAAGATTTGGAGTCAATTGAAAGAATAATAAGGCCATTCCATATTTTAGAAAAATATGGAATGGCGAATTTTCTCAAAAATTTCTCGCTTCTTTTTGCTGAAACCTTCCCCCAAGGGTTGTATATGCCTTAAAAACACATCTGAGTAGAAATTAACAAGATTTGGAGTCAATTGAATGAATAATAAGGCCATTCCATATTTTAGAAAAATATGGAATGGCGAATTTTCTCAAAAATTACTCGCTTCTTTTTGCTGAAACCTTCCCCCTAGGGTTGTATATGACTTACAAACACATCTGAGTAGAATTTATGAAGGTTTGGAGTCAATTGAATGAATAATAAGGCAATTCCCTATTTTAGAAAAATATGGAATGGCGAATTTTCTCAAAAATTACTCGATTCTTTTTGCTGAAACCTTCCCCCAAGGGTTGTATATGACTAACAAACACATCTGAGTAGAATTTATGAAGGTTTGGAGTCAATTGAAGGAATAACAAGGCCATTCCATATTTTAGAAAAATATGGAATGGCGAATTTTCTCAAAAATTTCTCGCTTCTTTTTGCTGAAACCTTCCCCCAAGGGTTGTATATGACTTACAAACACATCTGAGTAGAATTTAGGAAGGTTTGGAGTCAATTGAAGGAATAACAAGGCCATTCCATATTTTAGAAAAATATGGAATGGCGAATTTTCTCAAAAATTTCTCGCTTCTTTTTGCTGAAACCTTCCCCCAAGGGTTGTATATGCCTTACAAACACATCTCAGTAGAAATTAAGAAGATTTGGAGTCAATTGAAGGAATAATAAGGCCATTCCATATTTTAGAAAAATATGGAATGGCGAATTTTCTCAAAAATTACTGGCTTCTTTTTGCTGAAACCTTCCCGCTAGGGTTTTATAAGCCTTATAAACACACTCGAGTAGAAATTATCTCAAAATCGAGAAATACAGGACGGAAGCTTGAAACATGATTATCAAGGAAGATACTAATTTCCAAGTTGAGCACTGCTGTACTGGGGGGCCATAACCACTGTGGTCTGGTCTGATTGATAATTTGACGGATCCACTTGAAAAATTCAGACTAATGGCGACGCAAATATGCAATCATTCATATCACATTTCTAAATATGGTAGGCTATCTGCAAAACAAGGAATCGTAAAATTATTGATGCAGTGCATAAGTTAACTATGCTAAAACGCATAAATCGAAAGTTTGACATAAATAATGTTCGAATTCGATGACTTGATTTTGCAAGTTTTTCTCACTCGCATATTCTTTAACTGAGCAAAAAAATACCAACTTTCACAACTCGTATAGGTCCTTCAATCTACTCCAAACCCTGATTATTTATTCTGAGATGTGTTGGAAAGTTTTATTTTACCCCTGGAGGAAGGTTTCAGGATAAAGAAGCAAGTAATTTTGAAAAACTTCGCCATTCCATATTTTTCTAAAATATGGAATGGCCTTATTATTAATTCAATTGACTCCAAACCTTCATAAATTCTACTCAGATTTGTTTGTTAATCATATACAACCCCTGGGGGAAGGATTCAGCAAAGCGAAACAAGTAATTTTTGAGAAAATTCCCATTCCATATTTTTCTAAAATATGGAATGGCCTTATTATTCCTTCAATTGACTCCAAATCTTCTTAATTTCTACTCAGATCTGTTTGTAAGGCATATAAAACCCTAGGGGGAAGGTTTCAGCAAAAAGAAGCGAGTAATTTTTGAGAAAATTCGCCATTCCATATTTTTCTAAAATATGGAATGGCCTTATTATTAATTCAATTGACTCCAAACCTTCATAAATTCTACTCAGATGTGTTTGTAAGGCATATACAACCCTTGGGGGAAGGTTTCAGCAAAAAGAAGCGAGAAATTTTTGAGAAAATTCGCCATTCCATATTTTTCTAAAATATGGAATGGCCTTATTATTCCTTCAATTGACTCCAAATCTTGTTAATTTCTACTCAGATGTGTTTGTAAGGCATATACAACCCTTGGGGGAAGGTTTCAGCAAAAAGAAGCGAGAAATTTTTGAGAAAATTCGCCATTCCATATTTTTCTAAAATATGGAATGGCCTTGTTATTCCTTCAATTGACTCCAAACCTTCATAAATTATACCCAGATGTGTTTGTTAGTCATATACAACCCTGGGGGAAGGATTCAGCAAAGCGAAACAAGTAATTTTTGAGAAAATTCGCCATTCCATATTTTTCTAAAATATGGAATGGCCTTATTATTCCTTCAATTGACTCCAAATCTTCTTAATTTCTACTCAGATGTGTTTGTAAGGCATATAAAACCCTAGGGGGAAGGTTTCAGCAAAAAGAAGCGAGTAATTTTTGAGAAAATTCGCCATTCCATATTTTTCTAAAATATGGAATGGCCTTGTTATTCCTTCAATTGACTCCAAACCTTCATAAATTCTACTCAGATGTGTTTGTAAGTCATATACAACCCTAGGGGGAAGGTTTCAGCAAAAAGAAGCGAGTAATTTTTGAGAAAATTCGCCATTCCATATTTTTCTAAAATATGGAATGGCCTTGTTATTCCTTCAATTGACTCCAAACCTTCATAAATTCTACTCAGATGTGTTTGTAAGTCATATACAACCCTAGGGGGAAGGTTTCAGCAAAAAGAAGCGAGTATTTTTTGAGAAAATTCGCCATTCCATATTTTTCTAAAATATGGAATGGCCTTATTATTCATTCAATTGACTTCAAATCTTGTTAATTTCTTCTCAGATGTGTTTGTAAGGCATATACAACCCTTGGGGGAAGGTTTCAGCAAAAAGAAGCGAGAAATTTTTGAGAAAATTCGCCATTCCATATTTTTCTAAAATATGGAATGGCCTTGTTATTCCTTCAATTGACTCCAAACCTTCATAAATTCTACTCAGATGTGTTTGTTAGTCATATACAACCCCTGGGGGAAGGATTCAGCAAATCGAAACAAGTAATTTTTGAGAAAATTTGCCATTCCATATTTTTCTAAAATATGGAATGGCCTTATTATTCCTTCAATTGACTCCAAATCTTCTTAATTTCTACTCAGATGTGTTTGTAAGGCATATAAAACCCTAGGGGGAAGGTTTCAGCAAAAAGAAGCAAGTAGTTTTTGAGAAAATTCGCCATTCCATATTTTTCTAAAATATGGAATGGCCTTATTATTCATTCAATTGACTCCAAATCTTGTTAATTTCTACTCAGATGTGTTTGTAAGGCATATAAAACCCTTGGGGGAAGGTTTCAGCAAAAAGAAGCGAGAAATTTTTGAGAAAATTCGCCATTCCATATTTTTCTAAAATATGGAATGACCTTGTTATTCCTTCAATTGACTCCAAACCTTCATAAATTCTACTCAGATGTGTTTGTAAGTCATATACAACCCCAGGGGAAAGGTTTCAGCAAAAAGAAGCGAGTATTTTTTGAGAAAATTCGCCATTCCATATTTTTCTAAAATATGGAATGGCTTTGTTTATGTTTCATTATACTTTCAAAATTAAAAATTTTGCCGCGATGTGTTTGGAAATTGCTTTTCTTTTGCATTTATGCATTTTAATACCATTCCATCATTCCATTCCATCATTCCATCATTCCACTCCATCATTCCATAATCCATATTTTAGAGATAGCCGTTAGCTTTCCTTGATGTTTTAATCGACAACAAGGATTCCGGGGATTCCTCCACCCCCATAACATCTATTTACCGTAAGAAAACCTACACGGGCTTGTTAACTAACTATTTTGGTTTCACTTCTTTCTCCTACAAATTGGGTCTTATTCGCACCTTGGTGGACAGAACGTATAAGATAAATAATACTTGGTTAGGCTTCGATGAGGATTTAAAGAAACTTAAATCTATTTTACAAAAGAATCTTTTCCCTACTAGATTATTTGATAAAGTCGTTAACAAGTATTTGGATAAAGTTCAAGTCTCCGAGCAAACGGCTACGCCTCCTCAAAATTCTGAAGGAACCACTCTGTATTTCAAATTTCCATATTTGAATTTGTCTAGCTTTGCTAAGCGTAAAATTTGTAAATTACTCAGAGATTATTGTAAGAACTTGGATATAAGGCTAGTTTTTTCTTCTTATAAGGTTAGGAACTTGTTTATAGTGAAGGATTCTATTCCTAAATCGCTCCGTTCTGGCGTTGTTAACAAATTTTTTTGTGCGGGATGTAATTCCGTATACGTTGGTGAAACCAATAGCCATTTCTCCGCACGAGTTCGTGAACATTTATCTAGGGACAAGAATTATCACGTATACAAGCATCTGCAGGGTTCTGAATCTTGTCGTAGTCTCTCAAACGAGAACTGCTTCATTATTCTGGATTCTGCAGAAATGTTTTACCAACTTAAGATAAAAGAAGCTCTCCATATTCTCTGGGAAAAGCCGAATTTAAATAAACAATTGTTTCATGTCAATTTAGGTTTGAACTTTTAATTTTCCTCCCTGTGTTGTTTTTGTGTTGTTCGTCATGTGCCTTATACAAATAATGTTTCTTTTGCTATTGGTTAGTTTGTCATTAGTTACTATTGTATTTTCAAACTTTCAAATTTCAAATTTTAAGTTTTCTTTTGTATTTTCAAATATTGTAACGGTTTTTTGTAAATCTGCCAAATAATTTCGTTATAAATAATCACACAATGTAAGCGTTAATTTAACTGAAGATGGATGATGAATCCGAAACATACGGTGGCCCATAACTGTCACATCAAATTTCATCTCTCACGTCAAATGTAAGCACCTAACATCAAAACTAAGACCAAAAACTCACATCAAATTTGAAAACTCACATCAAATTTGAAAACTCACATCAAATTTCAAAACTCACATCAAATTTCAAAACTCACATCAAATTTCAAAACTCACATCAAATTTCAAAACTCACATCAAATTTCAAAACTCACATGAAATTTCAAAACTCACATCAATTTGACAATTTGAGTATTTGAGAATTGAATTTCACGAGAGAGAGGCTTCATGAGTACGAGGCTACACGACACGAGGCATTTCAAGTTTCAACACTTTTCAATGCTATGAAGAGAAGAAGCAAACCTGTCACAGTAGGCCGTGCTTCGTTCAGTTCAGCATGTATTGCCCAAGCTGTGGCACTCAGTGCACAGAAGATGCAAAATACTGTTCGTTCTGTGGTAGAGGTGAGTGTGGCTCATGTGTTTCATTGTTATTTATGTATTTTAAAAATAACAGATGGGGGAGCCTAGCGAAGAAGAATGGCCTAGATAGCTATTAATACATAAAATGGCGCCCAATGCAAAAAATTAGCATCATATATTCATTTTCACTTCCTTTCCAAGTAACATCCTATTTATTTATTGGTTTAGATCTCAGACTGAATGCTACATCAAACATAACTTCAAAAAATTCAGAGAAGAGTTCCACTGCAAGTTCGACCCTGTCAAGGCCAATTCCAGCCATAAAATCATTCTTTGACTACAAGTCACAGAAAGGGAAGCAGTGGGCAACAAAAGTTAAAGAAGGGAAAAGAAAGGAGGCTGAAGTTGTGATTTATGTCAATCTCTTAGAATGGCATGATAAATCATCTTCATTGAAACCAAAACGTGGGAAGCGATTGGCTCTAAAGGTTGATAGCAGCATAGGGTATCATGATTTATTGTTAAAGGCTGAACAAAAGTGGAAGGTGTATAACAGTAACCTTTATGATGACTGTGCAATTTATGACCTGTGTTATGAGGATGGAAAGATAGCAGACCATCTTCCTGGAAGTGTTGAGAAATTCTCCTTGTGTCGATACAGAGATGAAAGAGGTCAAGATTATAATAGAATAACATTGTATTTGTGTAAGCAGTTTGACCAGAACTTTATGCACAAAGGACTTCTTTCTACAGTTGATGATACTGATGATGATGATTTTTACTTTCCACCGTTGAAGCTTAGGAAGGAAGAAGTAACAAAAGCCAATCCAGGTGATGTATACCTTGAAGGTGATGCTGTTGCCAAAAATATGCAGATTAACGATGACGAGAAAATTGCAATCGAATTACAAAAAAGCATCAATGAAGAAGAACTACTAGAAAAAACTTATATCAAGTGTGATACCGCAGCTGCCTCTCTTGATTTCCTGAATGTAGAAGATATTATAAAGCATCTTATTGGTAAAGTGGACAATGCAGACAGCACGTTTCTTACTGTACGCCGGGCAGCCCCATTATCTTGTATCTTGTCTTTGTGGCAACGTCAAGTTGTAAAAGGAAATCCCAAAAATCCAGTGAAGATCCACTATGCTGGAGAGTTTGGTATCGATAGCGGTGCTATTGCTAAAGAGTTTTTCACAGATGTTGTTGATAAAATTGGAAAAGAGCTGTTTCCAAATGGCAGCCCATTGTGCTCTAAATTTCAGGTGCAGAATGGAAATTTCAAGACAGCTGGACAAATCATTGTTGCAAGTCTAGTGCAAGGTGGTCCTCCTCCAAAGTTCTTGGCAGAGTGTGTGTTTGATCAGATGATAAACCCATTATCAGACATGACTCTCCTTGATAATAAAGCCTTAACTGAGCACGAGCAGCACGAAATAGATAATCTATTAAATGATCTGGATGGTAGCCAGGACCAAATTATTGACCATGGATACACCGGTAAAATTGAAAAAGATCGTGTTCCTGAAATAGAGAGTCCTTGATGGTCAGTATGGTGAGCAGAAGAGTTATTTATTTGCAAGAATTTATGGCTGGTTTGGAGCATCTAGCATTTGCGAAAGAGTTGAAAAAACACCCAGATCTTTGCAAACCACTTTTCGTGAAAAGTTGTAAAGGTGGGGAAGTTGATGCAGATTATGTATTTTCTTTAATCTGCCCAAATTATTCAGAAAAGGGCACTACAAGGAGGGCTCTTGAAGAGGATATCGTGGATCACTTCCAAGATTATTTACTTCACTTAGAAGATGACCAGGATAAAATACAAAGCTCAGAGTCAGCTATTGCATGGAACTATTCTGAAACACAAGGTGAACAGGACATACAAAGTTTAGCTCCTGAAAGATTTGAGGAAACAAAGCCTAGTCCCCCTGTTGTTTTGAAGTGGTTGACAGGCACCTCAAGCAAACCACTTGATGGAAGTGATAACAGCATCAAGCTAAATTTTGACCATGATTGCCAGAAAAGAAACCCTTCCCACAGAATATGTTTCCCCGTCATTAGTGCTTGTGCCAGGGAGCTAACACTTCCTGTGCTACACTGTAAAACACTTGCTGATTTCTCTTCCTTGTTTTCAATTGCTGTTTGTAAAGCTCAGGCATTTGGAAGACCATAATGATTTATAGCCAATTTACATTTTAAGAACACTAAAAGAGTTATGTTGTTATTTTTTGCTGGTATTTTTACTTGGTGTAAGACATTTTCTTATACCTTTTCAACTACAATCATTTTATCTCATCAGTGTACACACAATAAGAAGATGTTTGTTATTACCAAAGATTCTTATATAATATAAGAACAGTAAAGATTTTGTTATGTTACATTTAAAATATCGGTTATGATTATGGTTATTAAAAAAAGCCTAATTAACATCCTCAATTATATGCATCAGTTTTCTGTAAAGTTCATATGCATCCTCCCAAGAAGATGGTTTTTCAGCAGATATTTCATTCATTACATAATCTATGTATTGTGAGTATTCACATATGTCCTCACTAAGTAATTCAGTTGATGCACACTCTATCTCTGATTCAGAAACAGGGATCATTAGATCTCCCTTAGCACCATGTATCTCTGGTAAAAAAAAGAGAGAATCATGACGACCGCTTGCTGCATTATGTCTTGATTTCCTGATGCAATGTGTGTTCCAGTGCTCTCTGATCGAATTACATTCATCCTGAATGAGCCCACTAAAACACTGCCATAAACATGCCTTGCTCATTTCAGAAGCTAAATTTATTGCTTCTGTATATTCCATATCTTTGAAAAGGTTCCTCCACCATATTGCGCGAGATTTGCTGAAGTGTGACCACCAACATTCAATACGTTGGTTTCTTGTTGAAGGAACATAACGATGTGCATCAGAATTTTCCCTAAAGTAGCAGTGTATAGCAGCTGTGAGGCCATTTTCAGTCCCAAGGTCTGAAATCAATTCAACAGGGCAACCGCCAAGTTCTAGTACTGTTTCCAAGTAGTAAGCAGCAGGAATGCTTGGTGATTTGTTGGAGCGACAGACATTTAGCCACAAGATTCGACGGCTGAAGCCATCGATGCACCCATGTATTGGGAACCCCCATGGCTTCAGCTTGTCGTATCCATCCATGTGCCAAGCAAAGAATGGACCTGGATTGATGTACTCACGTTTTTTCAAACAACGTGCCTTTCTAAGTTCTGTTCCTTCAGGGTCAAGTTCGCGGAGGATTTCTTGCACTGCAATTCTTGGTATTCTTATACCTTCAAGTTCCAGTGCATGCCAAATGCACCGATAGCCTCCGACAGAGCCTGGTCCACTTATGATATCTTGAATCCTTGATCTTGCTTCAACAATTTTTCCATCATTTAAATTATTTCGCTTGGAAAGGTGGTACTGTTTCAGCGGTCGGAGAAGTGTGCTATAGCTAATGCTATAATCGTGATATTTCCGCAAGAACTCTATTATTTCATTGTACCTTAATCCTTTGCTAAAGTAGTACCTTATCAACGCCTCCTCGTCGAAGCGTTTGTCGTCTGTGGCGTCACTCTCATCATTAATTTCATTATTTAAGGCATGTTCTCCTGTGCCAGTACCACAAACCGAACAATAGTTAGCATTTTCAGCACACTGAGTGCGACAGGATGTGCAGTACATGTTTGCAAGCAAAATGAAATGAAACTTCGTGTCTTGTAGCCTCGTACTCACTAAGTCTCTCTCTCATGTAGGATATAGCTCAAATATCCATATATCCAAATATTCATATAGCTCGTGTGTGAATTTGGTGCCAGTTCTGAATTTTGCTTTGTGTTTTGAAATTTGATGTGAGTTTTGAAATTTGGTGTGAGTTTTCAAATTTGATGTGAGTTTTGAAATTTGATGTGAGTTTTGAAATTTGATGTGAGTTTTGAAATTTGATGTGAGTTTTGAAATTTGATGTGAGTTTTGAAATTTGATGTGAGTTTTGAAATTTGATGTGAGTTTTGAAATTTGATGTGAGTTTTCAAATTTGATGTGAGTTTTGAAATTTGATGTGAGTTTTCAAATTTGATGTGAGTTTTCAAATTTGATGTGAGTTTTTGGTCTTAGTTTTGATGTTAGGTGCTTACATTTGACGTGAGAGATCTAATTTGATGTGACAGTTATGGGTCACCGTAGAAACATGTCTTTAAGCTAAAATCTGTTGTCGTTTTTTTGAAACTTTAGTAGTTGTTATGAAGGTATATCACTGGAACGTTTAGTATATGGGAAGCATTGTTAATAAACATATGCATAGACTATGGCTCTAGAGAAAATTTGAATGCAATGTTATGTCTGATAGTTACATAAAGAAATAGGTTATAATCGGATTTTACTGCATAAAATCAGTATTGCTCACTTTTAATGATCAGGAATAACAGATTTCTTTCATGGCGTGACCCTATTTGATCAAGACTTTAGTGGATAATCAGCGAACTTGGTTTGTGTATTGACCCAATGTATTTATTTTGTTTTAGTTATAAATGTTCCAACCATAAAATATAATGTTCATGGCTGCAGGATCTATGACAAGACCCATGCTTGCCTCTTCTGTCAAAAAAACTCTTCCAAAATTGCAAGGCATTGTGAAACAGTACATAAAAATGAACCCGAAATGCTGAAAATAGCAGCCATCAATACATCAACAGATGAAGGGAAAAAGAGGAAAAGTTTGGAGCTTGATTTGATACGTTATATAGGTGACTTTGCACACAACTTGAAAGTTCTGGAAAAATGTGGAGAGTTGAAGGTTTGGAGGCGACCTAGTCAAAATGAAGTAGTAAGCCATGAAAGATTCTCACCTCGCACGTTTTGCCTTGGATTTTTACAGAAACACAAGCTTTGAAGGCATGTTGCAAATTGCCCACTGAATGACAAAAAACAGGAAGAAGATGGAGCAGATGAGAAAACGTTTAATCGAAAAATAAGGCAAGAAAGTCAGATGTTTTAATTTGGGTCAACAAATGAAAGTATCAAAAAGAACTGTAGTGAAAGGTTTTTGATAGATGTGGTCAGCTCTATGTTGGACAATAAAGTGTCTTTTCTTGTCAAAAAGGACTCGTTGATCATGGCATATGGCTCTTTCATATACTCTTCCAGGGGAAAATCAAAGAAGCAATACGTGTTCCAAAAGATGCGAATGCTAGGGAGACTGTTGGAAGAGCTTTTTGAGGCAACAGATGATGATGCAACAGGTCTAAGTGACTTCCTTAAGCCTGAATACTTTGAGGAGATTGTTTCTGCCACAAAGAAACTTTGTGGTTTGACAAGGGATGATACCCCTGATGAGCTGCCCTACTTTAAAACAACTTCCTTAGCTCTTAAGATAGGATACGCCCTGAAAAAGCGTGCAGTTCTCCATAGAGGCTATGCACTGAGAGAGAGAGATGTAGTGGCGCTAGATTCTCTGAAGTATTTTGTTGAGTTGATAGAAAGTGAATGGTCAACTCAGATTTCATCAATTGCCTTGAAAACTGTTGATGATGGAAAATTTAAGGCTCCTGTTGTTCTACCGGTAACTTCTGACTTGCTGATCCTTCGAAATTACCTACTTCTGGAGATGGGCCACTCCATTAAGAGCCTCAAAAAGAGCCATCAGTAGAACAGTGGAGAATTTTATGTGAAGCAACGGCTGCTAGAATTATAATATTCAATAAAAGAAGAGCAAACGAAGCCACAAAGCTGAAAATCGGAGATTTCAATGAAAGACCCAAATGGGAAAATACCAGAATTGAAGAGGTAAAAGCCCATTGAGCAAGAGCTTTGTAAAAGGTAAGTAATTTGCTTTGAAACAGTTTTCATCTTTCCAGCATGAAGCAACCGTAACTAATCAAAGCACTGAAAAATATTTCAGATTCAATAAAATTTAACATTCTTTAGTTTTTGCCACAGTTGTCTCTTACCCTCGGATTTTATTGGTATTACTTTGTTTCTATTTTGGCAAGTTATATAAGGATGATGAAGTTGCTTACCTGAGAGAAGAGTTTGACATCTTAAGGAATTCAAGATTCAGATAGAATATTACATGCCAGAAATATTTATTCACTGATCAATTATATACTTGATATACTTGATATCAGTTTAAGAATGAGGTAATGTATTGTGTGAAGTATATTTAATAATGACAGCAATTGCTTTTGTCTCTTTGCAGACTAGATTTAGTTTACGTGAAAGGAAAAAGAGGCAACCAATGCCCGATACTGCTGACAAAGGAAACACGTCAAGGAAAAGCGTAACGATGTTGGAGTGAATGAGAACAATAAATATATCTTTGCTGCACCTGCTCAAGGCTCATTAAATTACTTGCATGGCAATGATTGTATTTCTGCTGTGACAAAACGATGCCCTGGCTTAAAGAACCCAGAAGGATAAAAAGTACAACATTGAGAAAATTTGTTGCTAACGTTTCTCAGATAGCCGACTTGAAATAAAATGAGCTTGGTTGGCTGGCAAAGCACATGGGGCATTACATAACAGTACATCGACAGTACTATCGACTTCATGAGTCTACTTTGGAGTTGGCAAAAGTCAGGAAGCTACTAATGGCTGTTGATAATGGGAAGGCAAGTCATTTGCTGGAAAGAAGCTGGACGATATAACTGTAGAAGGTTTGTAATGTTGGTTTTTCACCTTGAACTTATTGATCATGTGAAGGTTTGTTTACTTGAGATATATACTGCATTTCTCCACAAAAATTTGTGCTATTATAAAGTTACTCATCTAGTTAGTTGGTTACTATTTGGTTGGGTAGTAATTCCACAATAAGGTCTGCAAAAGAAACCCCTCTGCCTCCCATTAAACCATATTGATTTCACTTTAGGTTTCAGTGAGTTTCAGTGAGTTCAACTTGGAGCAAAATAAAACAAATCAACATTTTTCGCAGGAAGAGAGGGGGCAAACAATTGAAGCTTTAATCCTAGTTTAAAGCTGTGTTGTTTTCTACAGGGAACCAACAGTCTCTGTGACTTTGGCAACATTAGATTTTGCATTGCGTTGTTTGTTTTAAGTTTAACTCTGGAATTAACAGAATGGGTTGATTTATCATCTACAGATTTGCCTGAAGAGATCGAAGAGTAAGACAACGGTGCTAACGTCAGTGGCCAAAATAGAGAAATTCAACAAACTGGTTAGACTTTTTCAGACAGATGATAATTTTTTGTTCAACTTAAATCCTTTCCTTTTTACACGGCAAAATTGCTTGCTAGAGTAATACTTTACCGATTATTACCCTAAGCATTTTAGTGTACGCTTCATTTAGCACTTGTCCCTCATTTTCCAGTCATGGTCCAGCTTTCAAGACCATATAAAAATACGCTTTTTGCTGTTGCCCAAAAGAAAACTACTTTGATGTCTCTTTGTATGTTTGGTTGCTATATTGTCCCCATTTTTTAAAGAGTGCTGCAGGCATGTTCTATTCTTGTGTAATTATCGTTTTTACTTAATCGAATCCATTAGTTGAGGTGCTTGAAGTACCAAACTGGCTTCAGCTTTCTTCCCTTCAAAGTAACAAATACCCTGTTAAAGTCTGCTGAGACATCAGAAAGATTTGAATTATGCTCCTTTTTGTCTTTTGCATTAACATTAACATGGATTTATTTTTCCAACAGGTGCAGTGAAAGAAATAACCAGAAAAAGAGCTAAAAAGCAAATTCATAGGCGTTGGAAACCTGAAGAGGTTAAGGCTGTCCTTGATTCCTTTGAGCCTTTATTAAAGCGCCAGAAATTGCCCGATAAAGAGACTATATAGGATTGCAAACAAAACAACCCAGAGGCCCTCTCAGAGAGGACATGGCTTAATATAAAGTACAATTGTAAGCAGCACATCAATAAACTGGAGCTAACATTTTAACTCGTCGACATGAGAAACAAAGTGATATTTTTTTGTATTGCATGTAACATTAAGGCCTAGTTTAGACAGCGCATTATTGGCGCTGCGAATTAAATTCAGCTTACATCTCAAATGATGCGCTGTTAGACTGCTTTAAACTACATGATGGATTCAGACAGTGATTTGACTTAAGAGCGCATTAAATAAAAAGATATAATTCACTTATAATTCACTTGGAGCAGCGCATTATGAGCGCATTTAATAATTCAAGTCCCCTCAAAAAATGGTTGGTTTAAACAGCACATTATGAGCGAATGAAATTGACACTTAGACAGATTTTAGGCAATAATTTAATTCGATGCGCCTATAATGCACTCTCTAAACTAGGCCTAAGTTTTGAATAAAGAACAAGTTATTTTTTAGTGATTTTAAATAGCGCAAAAATTAAACACAACTTTAAATTTGCCCATTGAGGTATTTCATGCTTTGTCATTTGGTGCAACTCATTCAAAAGCTTCAAACTTGAAAACTGTGAGTCATTGTCCCCGCAAATCCAGTGGTTTTTTTTCTACATAAGAACTCACATGTCCCCATAACATTCCCTAACATATAGTCACAAACCTTGTGGGGACACATGATTCTTATGAAATTAATGCCAATATGACCTATTTGCAGCTGTTTCCAGGCTTTGACGTTGTGGGATCAGAGTGAGTGTACCCACAACCCAAACAGTCCCCACAAGGCTGGTGTGTATTTACATGTTTGTTGAAAATTAACAAGCAGGTTGTAAATTTTGTGGGATTTAAAAATTTGTTCTATTATCCATTGTTATACAATGATATCAACAAATTTACTATAAAAGTCTACAATGAGTTGGGAAAAGAGGTACAATTCTACAAAACAAAGACAACATTCTTGCTACACTTTAGAACGAAACATGTATGATTTCCCAATTTACAAATCAACTCCATATTTTTACACCTATCAGCGTGGAAGAGGAGAAGGTGGTATTTTCAGGAAAGCTGGATCTATTTTTAAAAGAGCTGTTAAAGAAGCAAGGTGTAAGAGCTGCCGAGAAAATTTTGAAACCTGTTTTACAAGAAGAAGCAGAGAAGGCAGTTAATCGGATATTAGCTGGTGAAAATTTTGGAGAAGTTGCAAAAGATACTACCAAATCTTCTATGAGAGGAATTAAAAGAAAAGTTACTCAAGAAATTGTTGATGTCGTAAAGAAGACGGCAAAGAAATCTTCTGCTGGTAAGAAATTGTCTGTTGGTAAGAAATCGATTGCTGGTAAGAAATCGTCTGCTGGTAAGAAATCGACTGCTGGTAACAAATCAAGGGGTCATCCTAAAAGATCTATAAAAGAAAGCACCATGTGGGGGATATTCATACCTACGCAGTCGTTGAAGAAAGGACAAGCTAAGAAAGCTAAGCAACGTGATTTGAGAAAAACTTTGTTTAAGAAACTGTTGAAGAAGAAATTGTAACAATGAGCATAAAGCCAGAATAAACTAAATGTCCTAGTGAAAGTTTGGATTTATTCTGCTCACCAGTAATTTAAAACGATGTCAAGTTTTTTAAAGATGTTGAATATTTTCCACAAACTGCTGCTCTGAATGCCTCAAAACAGACTGTTGTGTTTGACATTCCTGCTCAGCCTGATCATATGATTGACTTGAATCATTCTTATTTCGTCTCCACTCTTGCCATCAAAAAAGTAGATGGAAGTGATATTGGAAAAACCACTGCAGAATTTGCTGGAGTAATAAATAACATTGGTCAATCGATGTGGAGGCAGATAGAGTTGGTTTTGAATGACACTCCCGTCACAGAAGCAAATGGAATGTATGCCTATCAATCTTACTTGGAAACAATTCTGACGTTTGATGAAACCAGAGCTAAAAACTATTTGAAAATGACAAACTGGGTCAGTGATACGATTGGCAAAGAAAATGTTGGCTTTTGAAGAACAGCATCATAAAAAATGATGGGTTTAAATGCAAGATCCGCACCATTTGATGATAGTGAAAAGGTTAAAGTGTTGACAAAGCCTCATGTTAACAAGTGCAATCAAAGCAAATACTTGCTGCCTGGTGTTTGTCTTCAATGGCGATTGAGTCCAAACAGTGATGTGTTTTGTTTGATGAAGGAAAATGGAACCACTTCACCCTAGTACATTTTCGAAGTGAAACTGTTGCTAGGGATTGAAAAAAGGCTTAAGAAAACTAACGCAATTTACCCAGTCTGTCAACCTCACCTGGCGAGCTATTTGATCAATACCATAACAACTAGCTGGGTTCAAGACAATGTTTTCAACGGAAAGATTCCGAACAGATTGTTCTGATTGTTTGATTTGACGCTGAAAGTAAACTGCACGATGCGTCATTATATTGGAAATAGTCGCGAGACCTTATTCCCCAATCTCCTGTTCAAGTAGATACCCAACAAACAGACTAAATCTCGAATAAACAACAAATTTATATCATATCAAAACCCGTAGCAAACGTAAATAGGCCTACAGAAAAATACCAACAAAACAAACAAACAAACAAACAAATACAAAAAAACCCTTATACAAACCCACAATCTATCGCTGTCAGTTAATCGCAAATTGTCCTTTACTCTTTCAATATATCCTTTACTTTCTTTCAGTTATTTCTATCAAAATCTGTCCCATTAATATGTTCTTTCGATCTATCTCATCTATCTCACTTCTCTTCTTCCCAAAAACTTCCCCTCTCAACTACCCTATCTAATTTACATAACACAGCAGGTATAATTAAATATTTCAATGCAGCATTTAATATGTAAGGAAATTAAAGAATATTTCAGCACACACTCCCCCCTTAGATTAGTCCATCTGATCTAAGATACGTCTCCTCCAGTCTGAATCAATCGCTGCAGCTCTTCTGTTCTGTCTCTCAGGTAAAACTATAGAATTCTCTCTTACCTGTTTGTCCTCATAGTTACAATTCACCTCCAAAGGATATAACTTCTGCACAGGTCTCTCGATTTCATTCAATCTTCCTTTTCCAGTAACTGTATCAATAACTGCTCCACGTACTTGACCATCTTTACCAACAATCAATTTCTTTACATGACCAAGTTTCCATCTTCCACGTGGTAACAATTCTTCAAATACAATAACCACATCACCTTTCTGTATAAGATGCGATCCATTTTTCTTCTGACTCTTCATATGATGTTCTCTGAGGTCTATTAAATATTCACGATTCCATCTTCGCCAGTAGTGTTTTCTTTTGTTCGCAACATAACGTAGTCGTTTGTGCACGTCTTTTTCGTCTTCTTCATCTTTCACATCATCAGGTATTGAATCAAAACGATATCCGTAGATTAAATGCGACGGTGTAATCATATCTTCTCCAAATTCTGAGTAGTCGTAAGTTAATGGTCGGTTGTTAACAGTTCCTTCTATCTCTGATACTACAGTTCGCAATTCGACAAGCGATAGACGTGCGTTTCCAAGAACCTTTCTCAGAACCCGCTTCACACAACCGATCATTCGCTCAAAAAAGCCACCCCACCATGGGGCACGCGACAGATTGAATTTCCAAGTAACACCACCATCATCCAAATACCTCTGAACCTTTTCATCATTCATTAGCTTCTTCAAAAACGTAGCTGCTGCTCTAAATGTCTTAGCGTTATCGCTCACTATCAACGATGGCATTCCCCTTCTACCGGCGAACCTTCTCAAACAAAGCAAAAACCTCGAAGTTGACAATTCTTCTACCACTTCCAAATGTACCTTGTGACTCCACAAGTAAATAAACACAAATATACCTTCTTCAAACCTTTGCCCTGTTTAACAAACATTGGCCCAGCAAAATCAACACCAATATTACGAAACGGTCTCGACTGTTTCACTCGAAATTCTGGTAGTTTTGCCGTGATCGGAACACTGTAAGGCTTTCCTTCATATCTGCGACAAGTGACGCATCTCTTTATAATCTTTCTGATTTGCTGTCTGCCTTGAGGTACCCAAAACTGACTCCTCAACTCAGCCAACGTCTCTCGAACTCCTCCGTGTCTTGTTCTATCGTGGGCTCTCAACATAATTAACTCTGTCCATCGGTGATACTTTGGTAACAAGATTGGTTCCTTTGAGTCCTCTGGAATATCCGCATTCGACAATCTCCCTTGACACTTTAACAGCCCATCATTTGTTTCTTTAACACATAGCTGTTTCTCTATCTTTTGAAATTTGGGTCTTTCTTGATATCGTTCTGAGCTTTTTTATCAAAAGATTCTCTGCTTCTTTCAACTCTGCTACAGTTAATCTGTCCGTAACTATTTCTTGTTTGTGTATCACAGCCTTTAGATTGTTCTTGAATCTTAAAATGTAAGCAACAACTCTTATTGCCTTTCTTGCTGTGCTATACCTAGTCAGGTCTATATCTTTATCTTCTTGGTCTTTATCAGTCAATAAGAGAACTTGCTCCGTCTCTTTCTTTTCTTCTGTTTTACAATCTTCGACCTCTTCAATCTCTTTTCTGTCATCCCATTTATCTTTAAATGGAAGCCACTCCGGTCCTTTCCACCATAATTCGTTTGCTTTCAACTCTACTGCTTTCTGTCCTCTGGATCCTAGATCGGCTGGATTATCCTTTCCGGCTACATGATTCCAGGAGCCTTTTTCCGTTTTGCTCAAGATTTCTTTTACTCTATTTGCTACGTAAACTTTCCATTCTCTTCTGTTCATTATCCAATACAAAGTGGTCATGCTATCTGTCCATAGGTATACATTATCTATTTCTATGGTCTTCTCGAGCGCTTTCTGTACTGTTTCTACCAGCTTTGCCAAAATCCTAGCTGCTGTAAGCTCTAGGCGTGGAATTGACATTTCTTTGATTGGAGTTACTCTGGTTTTTGATGTAAGCAAGCTTATTTGACAACTGTTAGGTGTGTAAACCGCAAGGTATACAACCGCGCAGTATGCCTTTTGACTCGCATCGCTGAATCCATGTAAAGCTATCTCTGTCACTTCTCCTTTCATTCCTTTCACAATTGATCTTTCCACTTCTATAATCTTGGCTAACTTTAAACTTTCAATCCACTGGAACCACATACCTTTGAATTTGTCTGGTAGTTCATTGTCCCAACCAATCTTTATTTTGCACAGTTCTTGCAACAATATCTTAGCATCTACCAAAATCGGACTAATGATTCCTAAAGGATCATACATTTTCGCAATAATGCTAAGGACTGATCTCTTTGTTATCTTTTCTGTCTCTTCTTTCGCTATTGCTGTAAATTTCTCTGTATCTATCTGTAGCTTGTCTGTTGTTTTGTCCCATTGAACTCCTAGCACTTTGTCGCTGTTGCTAACAACTTTCTCTATCTTTCCTGCTGCTTCTTTGGCTTCACCCATCTCTATGTTTACAGAGTTTTCTTTCAGAATTTCTTCCTGTCTTTTATCCTTCTCAATCATTTGCTCTAACTGACTTTCGTTGCTTTTCCATTTCCGCATTTGAAATCCTCCTTCTGCCATTCTGCTTTGTGTCTTTTTATATAACTCAAATGCTTCTTCAATACTCTTAGTTCCTGTAACGAGGTCATCTACGAAAAAGCCTTTTTTCATTTTTTCGCTGAACTCTGGATCTTTACTTTCATACTTTTCCACGTGATACTTGATTGTTGCGTTCAATAAGAAAGGAGATGGACCTGCTCCAAATATAACTCTGTTTGATCGGTAAACAACAGGCTTTATCTTGTCTTTGCTGACATCTTCAACCCAGATAAACCTCAATGAGTCTCTGTCTTTTTCATCCACTTCTATGCTTAGAAATGCTTTTTGAATGTCTCCAATTAATACAGTATCATAACACCTCAATCTCAGTAAGACATCATACATTAAGGGCGTCAGTGGCGGCCCCACATGTAAATTTTCATTCAAGGATGAGCTTGACTTTCTTTCTTTGGCAGAGGCATCGAAAACGATTCGAACTTTTGTTGTTTCGGCGTTTTGACGCACCACTGCCTGATGTGGCAAATAGTGGACTTTGCCTCCCTCTTTCTCTATCTCTTCTTGTGGAACTTTCTCTATTATCTTTTCTTTCTCTTGTTCTCTGATGATACTATCATACTCGGATAGAATTTTTGGATCTTTTCTCAATCTCTTGAACTGTCCTTTCAACCTTTCGAGTGCAAGATTGTAATTCGATGGTATCTTAACTTCATTTTCTTTCCATGGTAACTTGACTTTGTACCTCTCTCCATTGAAACTTATTTCATCTATCAGTGACTCATAAATGGGATTTTCTTCTTTTATTCCTATTGTCTCTAAATCCCATAGTTTTTGTACCTTTTCGTTTAGTCCTTCTTCAGCGACGCACAGATTCACATTTATGGACTCTTCACTCGTACCTTTCATTGGTCCAGAAAGCACATAGCCCAGTTTTGTTTCTATAGCAACTGGTTCTCCAATCTCCCCCCGTATGATACTGCCTGTCTGAAATTCCCACAACTGATCTGCGCCAATCAACACGTCGATCTCTAAGTGTTCTCGTTCACTTACATCTGAAAACCAAAGATTTTCAAGGTGCTTATATTCATGCTTGACCTTCTCTATGTGACCATTTTTTGTGCCTTTGGAAATAACCGGAACCTCTGTCACTTTCATCTTTACAACATTGTTTCCTTTCAGTGATTTTGCTTCAATCTCATGGATGTTGTAGCATTTCTCCTTTGGTTCTTTTTCTCCAAATCCACCAAGTGTAAGGCATTGTCTCTGAGAACTCTTTGCTCCTAGCATTTTAACAATAGTAGATCTTATGAAAGATCTTTGACTCCCAGAGTCGAATAGAACTCTGCATCTTACAGGAGTCTTTCCACCATCTGTGCTTATAACAGCTTGTGCTGTTTGCATTGCAATATTTCCACCATCTTTTACATGAAGTCCTGGACTTACTACCTCTGAATCTTTCTCTTTCTCACAAATACTGATATGATGTCTTTTGGAGCATTTGCTACAAGTCATTTTGTTTCTACATTCACTTGCTCTATGTCCTCTCTTCACGCATATATAGCATCTGCCATATTTCTTAAGGAGGTCCTTTCTGTCTTTTGCGCTTACCACTTTGCTACATGTTTCACTGAGGTGACTATCTTCGTAACAGTATACACACTGTTTCTTCTCTCCATCTACAATAAGCGCACTTGCTGTTGCTATTCCTCTTTTTTGACCTTCAGATTCTCTTCTTACATACGTAGTAGGTTTGCTTTTCTCTCTTATGTTGATTTCTGAGGCTAACACTTCTAAAAGCTTTTCCATATTCCAAGAGTCTACTTTCTTAGCCAATACTGACACTCTGATGTTTTCTGGAAGTTTACTCTCAACAATGGGAACAAATACATCTGAGTATTGTTCTTGTTTTTTACCAAGGGCCTGCAATGCTCTGTGGTGGAACTCCACTTCGTCATAAAACTTCCTGACCTTGACTATGTCTTTATCACTGTATATAGGCTGCAATCTTGTTAAATCTTCATAATGAGCTCGACTAATTTCCTCCTCTCTTCCGAATCTGTCTTTCAACATCTTTATTGCCATCTTATAATTTGCCTCTGTCAGTCTAAACCCAGCTACAGCCTTCTTTGCTTTCCCTTCAAGAGAATCTCTTAAGTATTCGAACTTGTCTCTATCAGATAAACTTGGATTGTTATCTACAACCCTTCAAAAGAGTCCCAAAATTCCATCCAATTCTTTGGTTCTCCGTCAAATTTCGCCAAAGTTAACTTTCTTAGCTTTGGTCTAACCACATCGCGACTTGATGCATGAGTAGGCGTTGGTTCTCTTGGTTGAGGTCTTAGCTCCTCGTCTAAATTTAGCAACGCTGTGTGATATTGCTCGTTAATCTTTTTTGTTTCGGATATTTCCTTGAAAATATCTTCTTCGCTATCCTTTTCACACAAGAGTGTTTCAATCTCACTGTCAAGCTTCTTTATAGTCGTGAAGGATTCAAATAGTTGTATTCTTGTCATCTCCAACTTTTTTGCAGGTAAAGCTGATTTATTCGCTATCAATGCTGGTACTTCCGCTGCAATTTCATCGGCGGCCTTACGATAAGCTTGTCTAAGTCTTGCTGTCTTTTTAAAGTCCATTTTGCCAAGTATTCCCGGGTCACGGCACCAAATTTATTGGAAATAGTCGCGAGACCTTATTCCCCAATCTCCTGTTCAAGTAGATACCCAACAAACAGACTAAATCTCGAATAAACAACAAATTTATATCATATCAAAACCCGTAGCAAACGTAAATAGGCCTACAGAAAAATACCAACAAAACAAACAAACAAACAAACAAATACAAAAAACCCTTATACAAACCCACAATCTATCGCTGTCAGTTAATCGCAAATTGTCCTTTACTCTTTCAATATATCCTTTACTTTCTTTCAGTTATTTCTATCAAAATCTGTCCCATTAATATGTTCTTTCGATCTATCTCATCTATCTCACTTCTTTCCTTCCCAAAAACTTCCCCTCTCAACTACCCTATCTAATTTACATAACACAGCAGGTATAATTAAATATTTCAATGCAGCATTTAATATGTAAGGAAATTAAAGAATATTTCAGCACAATTCCAAATCTACTTTGGGAATATAACCAACATGTTCATTCGATCTCCTCAGCAAAGCGTGGATGTCTGTGTTTCTGATTTCGTCTTGTGTAAACTGCTTGAAACCACCATAGGGCATTGGTTGTGACATTGCCAATTCATAGAGATTATTTGGATCTAGATACATCAGCGTGTTGTTTTTTGTTAATTTGGCATGAGGTTTAAATGCTATCAAGACACCACAACGATGGCCATCTTCAATCATAAGTAGAATGTCCTTCTTTTCTTTGGATAGCAATTCCAGCTTCAAACTAGTCATTTTCAGCATCGCATTCCAGGCCAGCAAAGGAGCAGTTACATAATGTACAGGATTGTAGAATTCCAGACTCTGTGCTCTGAACGATTCGAATATATCAGCCAACAGCAACACATCTGTTTTCAAGTACAGTTCATGATAGTGTTGAAAAGTCTGACAGTTGAAGAATTGTCAAACCTGTTGAGCATGTTTATAATCTTCACCACTGATGTAAAAATCGCCGAGTTTGTTGTAAAATGCTTCTTTTGGTGGTAGACATAATTCTTCCATTTTCTCTGCACTATCTGTCCAATCGTAGGGATAAACACCTTTTCTTGTCAACAACTCAAATGCTCTCTAAACTTCTTCAGCTTCAGCACATGTCAAAACTTTCTTTGGTGGTTTCTATAATCCACATCATCGTTATCTTTTAGCGGGTTTTTACATGATGTACCAGGTTAAAACATACCTTCACATTGTCTTTTCAATTCTGCAAATCTTTCATTTCTTTGCTGTTCATTTCTAGGTACATCAGGATACTGCTGTTGAGTGATCTGGTCATGCAGGTAGCCTTTCATGGACATGAATTGTTCTTCCTGCAGGTTGTTGGCTAGTGTTGACAAACTTGTATTTAGAATTGCAAAGGAGTCGATGTATTTGATTCCATGAATAATTCTTTCCTTACCATCTTGTCCTCGACAAACCTGTTACCAATCTGCACAGTCATGATCTTTTCTTTCGAATTGGCAATGATCTTTGTACTTCTACCTTTCAAATTCTTCAGGACATGATGCATGTCATACCCTTTTAGATTGTGGAAAATGATCGGGATAGGGTGAAAAAGTCACAGACAGCCACTTCTAAAGATAACCATGAATAAAATCAGATTTTTAACAATTAAATATTTGAGGTAGGCAACGTTTTGAATTATTTTAGTTTACAACAACGTCATCTGTAAGTCGTCATCTGTAAGTCTGAAACATTGCGTCGCGATGATTATACCCCCACTCACAGCCCACAACACAGATCCTCTTTCTTTTTATTTGTAACTTCCAATTTTAGAATTTTGAAACCCTATAAAACAAGCCATCCTCAGGTTTTTCTCAATCTTTGAAAGTCTGCAAATTTCTGGATGTCGAGTTCTCTGGAGTTCTAGTTGTAAATCTTGATGTTTTGACTGTTTTATTGTCTTGTATTCAGTATTTGAAAATTAAATCAAACATTATGCTTATCAGTTGTGTAGCATTTGGCTGCACAAACAAGAAAATTAAATCTAGTGATTCAGGAGAAAAGGATAAAGGAGCAGAAAAAAAGAAATACATTGCTTTTCACAGGTAGGCATACTTATGAAATTTGAATTTGAATAATAAATAGTTGCTATTAATCAATAAATAACTATATATATCATATATGTGAGATATATTTAAAATTTATGTATTATTTCAATACAAGTTTGTCTAATTTGCAAATTTTTCTTTCTTCACAGATTTCCTCTCAAAGATGAGTCAAAACTTGAAAAATGGAAAATGCTGTCATGAGAAAAATCCTGATGGAACAAACTGGAGAGCAACATTTTTCAGATTCATTTGTAGTGAGCATTGTCTGGATTCAGATTATATAAGACCACCATCAGAGAATGAAAGATGTAGGTTGAAAAAAGATGCAGTGCCTTCCGTGTTTCTGCTTTTCCATCTTACCTAGGTTGGAAAAGTATATGTGGGTGCCAAAAGAACACTTCCACAATACCATACAAAACTATTAAGGATGCATAGTTGTGCAAAGGAGGCAAATCAAGGGATTGACAATGATAGCCAAGAAATTTCTGTTGGTGGAGACTACATGTCCTCTTTGCAAGAGAAGCTTAGAGCAAGCAACAAACACAACGGTAGTCTGAAATATTAGTAGAAAACACTTTGGCCATGGAGCAAACGGATCACTGGATAATTAAGGAGATAATTAAGGAGCAGGGACCACAAAGGTAATTTTGACGGAAACAAAGGAGCATGGTGCTTTTTATGACGGGAGCAAGGGAGCAACTAACCCCCCTAAAGTTAAAGCATTGAAGGAAAACGTCCGTAGAAGGGATAAAAAATTATGCACAAGATCATTGATGTCTTGAAAGAGAAGTTTGTCGCAATTATACCAGGTTGCAGTATACTACAACAAATAACTCACTATGTTATGGAAGCCCACAAGTGCCAGACAAACTTCATTTTTTTTGGTGAATGTTTAATGTTTGCTACTGCAGACAAGTTATGTTCTGAGAACAAGTTAGCTATCGGGACAGGACATGTTATATTTGAGGACAAGTTATTGTTTGAGGACAAGTTTTTTTTGAGGACAATTGTTTTCAAGGACAAAATTATTTTTTGAGGGGCAAGTTATTTTTTGAGTACAAGTAATTCTTTGAGGACAAGTTATTTCTGATTTTTCGAGGACAAGTTATTTTTTTGAGGACAAGTTATTTTTTGAGGACAAGTTATTTTTCGAGAACAAGTTATTTGTCAGCTGTTCACACATTCACGCATGTGTGAGTTTTTGAATCCGAGGCTGCGTGCATAGAAGGCACTCCATGGGTGCACAGTTCCTGCCGTTTTTCCCACATGTTTCCAATTCCCACACCTGAACATGTATTGCAGCAGTTGTGGCAATATTTGTAGAGAGTCTTGGCTTTTTTGCTCCAGTTGTGGAAGAAAGCTTGCCGATGATTCTGCAGCCTTCGATGGAAGTTCACTACCTGGACCATCTACTGCAAATACACTACCTGACTGCTGGAACAGGTCCAAAAACGTGGGTAGGCATGCTGCTGCAGCATCGGCCAGTAGTACTGGGACAGCAACTGGCTTTCAATCAAGTACTACATCATTGAGTTTCAACCAGTTTTTGCAGGAGAGAAAGAATAGTCAGACCAAGAAGGGCAGACTGGAAGGGATGGAAAGTCACCATGGGAAGGGGAACATAAAGAAGAAAGTTGAGAAAGTAAAGGTGAGCTAGGGTAGGGTATTCCCAAAATTATTATTATCCCTCTATGTGATTGTGCAGTCCATTGTTCTGCCAAACCAGAATGCGCAAGTGATATTTCACATGCAGAAAATTACTGTGACTGAAAAACATTGACACCAGTATGAGTGGTGAGTCTAAATTAGTGTGGGGTGTTGGAAAGTTTTCAAAAAATCAATAAGCACAAGGATGTCAGTCAGTCAGGCATCCAGGAGTAAACTAACTGATCCTCAATTTGAGCTCCTTAGCTATAAAATGAGCATGAAACTTAAAGATGTCCCCGATGCTAGCATAAACCTACCTTTGCTGTGGAATAGACCATATGTGTGCTAACATTAGGGGAATCTGATGTGGAATACGCAATAAGAATATCTAGTTATATGTATGCTGTTTGTTCCCTTAAGGTGAATGTGTCATTAATATGCAGAAAGGCTGGAAGCCTTTGCAAGCAAAGAGGAACAGCGCTGCCCGTGGAAGTGCATGAGAGTGCAGGAAAAGATTACCTAACATTTCAAGCTACATCAAAGCACTCAGCTTTCAATAAATAAGTGTTCAATGCTGACAAAAATTATGTGTTGCTCTATGATGATTTTGAGCGAGTTGAGTACATTCCAGGATCAAAGACACCATTTAACTTGTAAACCTATAAGGAGATGATTGGAAAGAAATACCAAAGAATACATTTCTATCTTTGTGAAGAAGACACTTTTTATGGTATAGAGAAGTACTGCTTTAAGATCTAGAACATCAATTGCTATAAAATCTTCTTTCTCATCCTTTATTTCTATTGCACTCTGTGAATGATAAGAGTATAACTCTCAGATAATAATATATCAGAATAATTCTTGAAGCTTTCACCAGGTTTTTGACATGTGCTATATATTTCATTGCAATGTCTGTTTGTTCTGTTCCAGAAACTGATGTGTCAGAGGATGATGAAATTTTGATGCAAAATGCACTATCTAAGGAAAACCGTAGAGAGGTGAGTATGCAGTTTGAGAAAAAACTGAAATTATCCTTCTGTCTACCTGTATGATTTAAACAGCAGAAATAACCCAATGCACCTCTACAAAGGCATAATATTTTGGGTTCCGAGAAACAAACTTCCTGATAATTAATATGTATGCACTATAGAAATTCTTTTTCTACAAGGTACTGGGTGATTCAAGTGGAGAGATTTATCACTTCCAAACAACAAGGATACCCCTGATGCAATAAAAAAAGATAAAAAAGTTTCAACATATGGGAATTTTGGTGACATTATTTGCATTGGAGATGATAATTTCTCAGAGGATGAAGGCCAACCTTTGCAAGAATCTGAAGATCCATCACCGTCTTTCAGAAATGTAAATTCTGTTGAGAACAGGTGGAGATCATGCTGTTACTACAATTATCTACCAAACAACATTGAGAAAACTTGCTGATGCTTGGCAAGTTTCAACTCTGTAATGTTACTTGCTAAGTATCCCCTAGCACCATTTTTCATTGTTTGAAATGGAAAACAAAAAAATATGCAACAACATCACTTTAAAGATGGGAATTTTCTTTACCTTCTCTTACAACAAATGGTTCTTGTGTTTAATAACAGTGGGAACTTTTTGGACATCCTTAAAAGCTTTCAAGTATGCCTGAAAATGTCTCCACTGTTTATTGCAATTCTTACATTTTGTACAACCCAAATATTGCATTAGACATGATAGTCACCACTTATCATGTAAAGCCCTTTATATCTAGTAGGACTATCTACGGTGTCAGAAACAGGTCTTGATACGTCCGAATATATTTAATGAACCCAAAAACTATTCCTGTTTTTTTGCACTTGATCGAGCTTCTATTTGTTTTGACATGCATCAAAGACTTACAACAAGCTTTGTTCCTTCAATACAGAAAACAGTTGGAAATAATAATGTCAAGCCTTCAAGTGGAATGTGATGAACAGCAGGTGTTACGAGTTAGGAGAAGATGTTTATGGGAGGATTCCTTGAGGTTCTTTCAGCAGAATAAGAGTGCAATTGAGAAACAGCTGACAGTTAATTTTATTGGTGAATCAGCAGCTGATGCAGGTGGTCCTAGACGACAGGCTTCTCAGCAGAGGATCTCCTGCAATTCATCACAGGAGCGAGAGTTCCACCTCCATCAGGTGGAACATTCAAAAATAGCGATTGAATTTTATGCACAAGAAGAGCTAGGAAGGCGTCTGCCTTTTACATCAACATGTGCTCTAGTGTTCCATTTGCAAAGAGGTATTGGAAGTCAGAAGGAATTGCAGCAACTGATTGCTGAGTCAATAATATATGGTGTTGGCTATGGAAACATTTGAAGAGAGGAGGAAGATTATGATCACCAATAAGGACATGATGCTGTGTTTTCCAGAGCTTTTGCTGTCATAATGTCTCCATTTTTTCATGACATCATTACCGTAGTTTCTGTTCTTAAATATGTCTCAATTAAATAATCTGAGTTATGACAGGTTTGTCTCTTGAAACAGTTATTTGTCTCTTGAAAAAGTAATTACATTTAACAATGGTCCAATTAAACAGTCCAGTTGACAAAATCTTTTGGCATAAAATACAAAAACATTAGTTTCAATTGTTCTCAATTGTCGAAAGATGCATGTACATTTCATATGCATCTTTTATATTATCAGGTTGAACCAAGTTATTATGCTGTTGTAAGTAATTCAAATACTGCCTTGCATCACTGTCTTCTACTTCATAATTACACTCTTGCTCAACTTCGGCCATCTCAATGAAATTTGGAGGTGCACACTTACAGTCAATAGCTCCAGAATCATTTGCCAGGTAAAACAGAACATCCGGAACACCAGATACAGCAGAATAAACAGATTTTCTGATTCGGTGTGTATTCCTCTGCTGCTTAACTTCATCAAGAAAATTCTGCAACACTGTTCTGAAACAAAACCAAACAAGTTCCAGATGAAACTTGTTGCCACTGTTCAGGTAGCCTTGGGCACTCAAATCCTTGAAGAAGTTAATCCACTAACTAGAGCTACCCCTTCGAAATACTGACCACCAGCACTCTATTCTCTGGTTTGATGGTGATGTTCCTTTTTTATGTGATCTGTTTCCCGCAAAGGGATCAGAATCGTCCCTGTGGAAAAAACATTGAGCAGCTGCCATCAGTCCATTCTCCGTGCCACCATCAGTTCTCAGCAGTACTGGACATCCCCTTACTTCTTTCACTGCTTCTAGAAATAATTTTCCTGGAATACTTGGTATGTTATTTGAGCGGACAGTCTTTAGCCACAATATCCTCCTGCTGTAACCATCTATGGCACCATGGATTGGTAATCCAAATGATTTGAGTTTATCATATCCTTAAAAAGCAAGAAAACCTGGAAATTAAAACTTATAATATAATTTAAAATCGTATATACAATAATTAAAAGTCTGAAATTAGCAAAAGCTTTTTGGTTAAAAACCCATCCTAAGAACTAGATGATACAATAAAACTTAAAACAGAACAGGTATAGTTCATCGGAGCTAAAGATAGCATAGCTAAGAACCATACTATGAGGAAGGTATTTTCTTCCTTTTTGGTTTCTATTATGTTTGGATAATAATACCTGCTGCCATACGCAGTGTGAATTCACAAACAGAGAAAAAAAGGAGCTAGTACCTATGTCATTTGAAGTCAACAAACCATTTTAGATGATCTAGTGATAGCTCTCAAGTTTAAATATGGACCTTCGTTTTAATAAGAGTACTTGCTGTAGCAGCTCACCATCCACATGCCAGCTGAAACTGGGCCCATAGGCGAAGTATGTTCAGCGAGCGAGTCGTCTTTGTCGTCTAAAGTGGGACTGTTGGGGGTCTGTTTCATGTAGCAACAGCGCCACCAATCTTCTTGGAGCTTGAATATGATGTTTATTTCGCAAAGTATGCCACATTGATCTGTACCCTTTCAAGTCACCTCCTGGAGATGCAACTTCTTCTCGTATATGGTAACGTAAAACATCATGGTTGATTAAGTTATTTCTTCTTCGAAGATTAAGTTTTGCCAGTCTTCACAACAGTGTTCTGTAACTCGTAATATTCTTGCAGCTTCAGACAGGATGAAAGCTTCTTCATCATAATCTTTTTCATATACGGTCTTAAGGACATTGCCAATAGCCTTATCAAAGCCAAATAAATGTTTTTTCCTTCTTTATACTCTTTTAAGTTCTCCATATGAGACATTAGCCGGGTTTTTAGTTTTGTTGTGTGAACTCTCTCAACAAAACTAAAAACCCGGCTAATGTCTCATATGGAGAACTTAAAAGAGACTCAGGAGTATGTCCACCGAGTTCTATAACCCTTAATTTGTACATTTCTGCAAGATCAGAAAGCTTAAATATGTTTCCATTTTCTTCGTTCGTAGCTGTTTGTTCCATAAAACATGCTAGCTCTGCAAGCACTTGCTCATGAATTTGCTTGTCGCCGTCAGTTAGATCACCATCAGATGCCTTCTGGGTTGATTTCCTATACAGTGATAGCAGACATTTTGAGTGGTACATCGCATCCTGAGCAATCATATCACCGGAGTATAGTTTTCCTAGTAAAATAGTGTCTTCAAGTTGTATCGCACAATGCCGAACCTTTTTATCGAACTGGAATGTAAGAACTCTGTGAAGATCACCTTCTACCGAGCCACAAAAGAAACATTGATATTTTTCATCTGTTTTGTCGCTCCTTGATGAACATCTTCTAATCGGTGGACTGCTGGGATTAGTAAGGACTCTTTCTTCATCCCCAGTTTCGTTCGCATTGTCATCTTCATTATTGACTCTTGCCCTCTTTTCTGCTCTTTCTAATTTCAGATCACCGAATTTATTTCCACAGGTTTTGTGAAACTTTGCTTTGTTTCTCAAAAACATTTCTTTCAAATCCGTTTCATTCCATTTGTCTGGCAACGAAAGATTCATTGGTGATTGACTCAAGTTATTAAACTTGACTATATTTCCTGCGATTTTTCCATAGACAGCTGCAGGGTCATGTCCTTCTCGTTCCAAGGTTACAGCGTAGCTGTTCTTTCTTCGTAATTCGACAATACAAACATAACTCCCATTTGTAATCAGATCCAAAAAGGGAATCATCACTGTGCTGTCGCTTAGACATCTCGTAATGTTACATTATGACAAAACGAGAAACTAAAATATTTTAGAGACCAAATCAGGATAGCCAAGGCTGCAGTGACCAACTATGTATTTGATTGAACATGACAGAGAAACCCCTTTTATGTAAAAGGCATTGCTATAATTAGAAATATGAATTTATTGAAAGTAGCTGTAAAAATGTGAAATATTTGAAATTACGTGACATGTTTATACGGATTTCATACATGTTATATGAAATATTTTAAATTATGTGTCATATTATGTTAAGCCCACCTACGTGTATGTACATAGTATTCTGTCGCGCAGCACCAGGATGATGCAAGGAGGTCATGAAATACAATTAGACATTACATCATGTTCATTGTTTTGTTTGCGCCTGTAAGATATTTGTAGATTACTGCAAAGTTTTTTCATTATTTCTCACGTATTAGTTGTTTCCAAGTAGGTAGCAGAAGTAACATATTAAATTTGTCCACATTTTATGGTTTCATGAAGGAAAAACAAAGCAATATATGAAAATAAGCATTAAAACAAGAATTCCAGGGGGTAGCTTATCTCGACAATGGCTACATCTTAGAAGAAATATTACCAAGAAATTCGTAAAGTTAACATATTATCTATCATTAACTGTATCTAAATCCGTTGCTACAATAAATCTCTTATTTTTAAAAGCTTAATGCAAAAACTACTCGATCATTTTTAGTGTGTTACCCACTGGATTATCGAAATTTCAAACCTGATTAACTCGCTTATTATAGAATATATTAATTTCATGTTAAAACATTTTTTGCTCTATTTATGATACTCTTTCACAATTATAAAAGAAATTAAACTTTTGATGAGGTTAATTTTTTCCATAGGGGCGTGGCATTCTGGTCCGTAAAATATACCAGCACAAGAATTTTGGGTGGGTTCGAGCTGAAATCTGACATACTTCATAGTTACTACCCCTGTACCAAATTTCATGCTTTTACCCCAAATAGCACAAATGTGACTGTCTCAAAGGCCTTGAACATTCAGTTCGGTCCCTTGGTAGGTTTCCTGGAGGTGGTTGATGGACGGCTCTAGCATGGAATCTTTTGCATCCGCTGCAGTTATGTCTTAGCTTCTTTACAAGCTGTCTGAGTCGTGGTACCCAGTATTTCCGTTGTACCTCCGTCATTGTCAAAACAACTCCCCCATGCAATGTGATGAGATGACATTCTGTTACAAGTTTTCCAGTAAATTTCTCATTTCTTGGAAGATAAACTGGATAATTGCCTTGAATTCCTCCTTTGCACTCGAAGATGTCTTGTTTGTTCTTCTGTAGGTTCAATGCTTGTCTGTCATGTTCAAACACGCCAGTTCTGATGGCTCTTTCCTGAACTCTGGGTATCCACCAGTTTATCTGTTCTTTGATTTCTTCTGTTGTTAGCAATTCTCTGCGTCGTTCAACTTTATTTGTTCTGCAGTTGTCAGTGAATCTCTTAATCCAGCCTGTTACACGCATTGTCTTTCTGAAACTGAAGTTGTCCAGGATCTGATCCATTTCGTCATTCTTGACAGCGACTACTCTGAAGATATCTTTGATTGGTTTTGCTTCAGCCTCTGTTGTTTCAGTTGCGCTTGTGGTGATCTCGGTTGGCCATCTATCCTTGTTTGCTAACCATTCAGGGCCGCTAAACCATTGAGATGTGATTTTGTTGCCCTGGGAGCCTCTGCTTCCTATATCTGCTGAATTCTCCTTTGTGTCCACATGTCTCCAGACTATGAAATCTTTCAGACGAATCTATCTCGCTCGATTTTCAACAAACTGTTTGTATTCACCAGAACCCTTAATCCAGTGTAGTGCGACTGTGCTGTCTGTTATAAAGGCGATATAAGAACGATGGCTAACAATAAGGAATATAATTATAAGTTAGAAATGGCCAAGATAAAAATAAGAAAATAAGAGGAATTAAGAAACATTTTATCAAAGCTACGATGAGAGAGTTGAAGAATATATTTATAGAGATTCTGTGAAAATAAGTATTTAGACAAAAAAGTCTGAATAAAAGATATATCAGAATCATCAGTATTTGGAGATTATGAGAAATTACATATCAGAATAAGATAGAGAAATGAGAAATTACATGCATAAACTACATTATAAAAAATATCAGGACAAAGAAGTATTTTGATAAGTATTTAGATAAAGACTAGCCCTGGCCCCGAGGTGCGCTGCGCGCGCTCAGCAGCTTTTGCCCTCCGCGGGTCACTTTGGACCCCCACCTTGGAACAGTTGTTTACAAAGGGGGTCATTCTAAATAACAAATCAGTTTCATTAGAGGAGACGATCACTCCTTGAAAGGCATGAGGCAAAATTGTTTCAGTGGTGTCTTATGTTGCCTTTAGCGTAGAAGAAAGCTGCACTGTTATAGGAAGTGGCGTGAATGAGATTTTCATAGTATGCACGGGAAATTAGTATGGTTGATTGTATACAATGGTTTAGGGAAGTATTTTATCACCGAGGTATTGCATGAACGGTTTGAAACTTGTAGACTGGTTAGTCTTAACTTAGCTTCAGTGACTGTCTGCATGAATGGCTTAGTCTTGAAGTGGAAAGAAGCGTTAGCATTTATAGTGCTTTAAGTGGAGAAGGACATTGGTGTTTGTGAATCCTGGACGGGGCAGTCTGTTTAAGTCTATACATGGCAGGTAAAAGGCACTGTAAGTGACCATGACGATACTACTTTTAAATGGGTTGCTTGGTGTTTTGAGTGGTTAGTATGCAAGAAAACGTTATTCCTTATTTTGCACCAGGTTTCAAGTCCTTCCATAAGCATGGATTGCCAAAAACCTGTGTGTAGATGAGAATATCTTGACAGTAGGTATTCATTGGTTGGTGTTTTTGGTGCTTCGTGTGCAAGGAAACCTTTGCATCATAGGCGTGGATTGGGAAATAGTCGTTAGTGGGAAGGACAGTATACCAATCGATTATTCTTCTCGATGCTCTTGTATGCAGGAGATCTTAAGTCCTTCAAGTTCTTAGACCCTCGTCCTCAGTTGTACATCAGTTCAGAAGCTCTTCCGAGGGGTGCATGACTTATTGATGAAGGGGGATGTGCAGCCAAGATTTTTCCAACGCACCCACATATAATTTAGACGTATGCAAAAAGAGACCCTGAATAATGAGAATGAAAACAGGAGATGAGAGAAATGACTTTGTGGAAAGGAATTCTATTGAAAATTCTATTATAGGTTGAAATTGTACTGCAAACATCAGACAATTTTAACATTGATGTGACCGAAATGAAGTAAAATGTTTGAGTGTTCTTAAATTTCCCACCCCATTTTATGGGGTTTTGGAGAAAATCATAGCAATTTTTAGAGAATTTCAGGGCCGAAAACGCACCTATATGGGCGGTACCGGTACCCAATTTATATTAAGCTTTCATAGGTTAAGTACTGGGGTTGCACAGCCCTTTTGACACGGTACAGATCGCTTGTTCTTTTTGATACAGAACACAAGAACCCAAAGTTGTTGTTGTGCAGCATTTTTTTGGTTTTTATCCTCAGTTGTTATAAAGTTCAGTTGCTCGGACCTATTCCTTAGTCCAGTATTTGTTGCTGCTGATATTGTGGGTTGTGATCTTTTTCCTATTCCTCAGTCCTATTCCTCGGTACTGGGGTCGTAGATCCATGTTTTGTGAGCGGTGCCAGGTGATGAAAACAACATGTCAACCTCCCGTGCTGTCTACTTCCTTGTGGAAAATGTAAATACTCGAACCCAAAGTGTTTTTTCAGCGACATTCATGCAAATAGAAATTGTTAATGTAGATGAAATTTCATGGATAAGTTGCAGAACAAAAATATTGTATAAGAACTTGAAAGTAATTTTCAAAGTATAACTTGGCAGTAATTTTAAAAATAAACTTTTGACTTTAGTCTGCAATACATTCAAGACGTTTGGCTGACTTAAAGAAAAGAATACTGTACAAATCTTGCTCCAATCACGGGATTCCCATTGATTTGGAATGCCTTAGGTATTCTGTCAATTTTATTTTACTGGAGGAAATACATTAGGACGACACATATACAAAATGGAATTATTTTTAGTGTTTTGTCAATTTTATTTTACTGGAGGAAATAAATTAGGACGACAGATATACGAAATGGAATGATTTTTAGCGTTCTAAACGGGCAAAAAATTTTAGGAAGCAAATAATTTTAGTCTTCTAGACTTGCCTTTTCTTTTTACAGAAACGTTTCTCAATAATATTGAAGAAAGAACAAAAATAAAAAATCAACCATACTCTCTGGAAAGGAATCAATCCCCAAACCTCTTGTTTCCAAACAGGATAATAAACAGGCCGTGCTATTCAAAGTGTTGAGGTGTCAAGAAAAAGAGATTAATCCCGCAGCAAACACCTTGCTCTTTTGTTTTCAGTGGCACCAGACTGCCTAGATCAAAGAAGGGTTAGCCCCAATTACCCCAGAAACGTTAGCAGAAACTTGAAAAAGAAGGTTCGATGGCTTTACTACACCAGGGGCGGCAGGGAAAGGTGCAAGAGCGAGCACTAGATCTTGAAAACCCTAGGAGGATGATCTCGGAAAAAATCCGTCTCCATGACTACTACTACTTTATTATAGTAGACTAGCCCTTGCCCGTGTAAGACCACCGCCTCATGAGGACCACTGCCTCTGATGAACTCTGCCAATAAGAGCTGCCACCTAAAAGGCACTGTGCATTGAGGTTGCTATATTTTCTGTTAATCTAAATCTTGATCTCAATCTTAATGTTAGTCTAGTCTTAATCTTAGTCTTCAAGTTAAATGGAATCTTAATCTTAACTTCTACCTGAATTGGAATGTTGACCTTAATGTTAATCTAAATGTTAATCTTAATCTTAATCTGAATCTGTATCTGAATCTAAATGTGAATCTAAATCTGAATCATAATTCTAATATTAATCTTAATCTTAAGCTTACTCTTAATCTTAGTCTTAGTTATTCTTGAACTCCATCTTAATATAGTGTTTGTCTTTGTTAGTCTTGGTCTAAGTATCAGTCTTTAATTTTTGAACTTAAACTTTAAGTTCATTTTCAAATGAGTCTTAATCTGAACCTTTATGGTAATCTTGCTGTAAATCTGAAATAATGTTCCAACTTAAAATTAATGTTTAGGTTGTTCTTAATTGCCACATGCAATAATGCCAATGTCAAACTTTATCATCATCTTAATTCATCTTCATACTCTTAGATGCCAAATAAATGTCCTCCGGTTTATTAATTTTGAGTTTTTCCCCCACTCGCAGGGCCTTAGTAGGACCCCCCCTATTTATTAATTTTCGAAGAAACAGTTTCACTTGTGATAGGATGAAACTACGTTTATTAATTCCCCCCATTGATTTGGACCCCCCGTTGGTATACCTAATGGTATTGGCCTTAATGTAAATATTAATAAAATTGAAATTAATCTTTAATTTAAGATAAATTTAATATAATTCTAAATTCTTCAGGTACAATAAAACTTTAAATTAAATGAAAGATGAAATTAAGATGGAAATAAAATCCAAATGAACATGAAAGTTAGTGTCAGTGTTGAGAGATAAATTGAAAATAAATGTATAATTGAAAAGATATGAGTGAAAAAAGATCTAAAGATTTGAGTCATTCCAAGAAGCCCTCTTGTTTTGTCAAAGTGACTTTTAGTTATTAAAAAAAATTGTAAAATATTTAAATCGCAAAAACAAAAACACCAAAAAATTGCCTTTGAAGGGACTGCCGTGTTTCTAGTAGAAGATAATCTCCTAGTGGTCCTAATATTCATGGAAGGGAACAACAAAACACGTTAAAAAATAATGTCAAAACAAGCTAAAAAATTATACCCAAAGAAAATTTTAGTTCCCAGACATCTCCTCGGACTTTTGAAAACATTTCCAACAAAAAAATGGCATGAAAATTTCATCTGAATATTGCCCAAAGGTTGTTTGCGGTCTTGGCTTCAGCATATTTATGATTGCGGCTCCGTTTAAAATGATCGCATCGACATCAGGATGATCTTCTTGAGGTGGAGCTATTTGCTCAAGGCATACAGTTAGGTCCGATTTATTTCAACTGCAAATCTGGCCAAGGTTTGATAGAGAAGGGGGACAAGAATGGTTTTCATATTTGAAAAATTCTTCCAAATTTCCATCACGAACCTGGCAGGCAATGAAAAGTTGCGAGAATAACTGACGGTCCTTCTTCAGCGAGTTAAGCTGATATTTCTCTTTCGAAATCTTTGTTTGCATGGAGCAACTGAACAGTGTCAATTTGTTCCTTTTTATTGGCTCGAAGATTGACTCGAAGATTCTTTTAACCAAGCACTCTTTGAAGAAATCCTCAAACTGCTGCCTTCCCTTGTTTTGGATCTCGTTGACAGTTGAGATGACACGTTCAGCCACCATATTTCTGCTGTCCAAAACCAATAAATCTCCGCTCCTGTCCTCAAACGGGTTCCCATTTCTTCAATCACATTGCATAATCCTTCAACTTCCTTAACAAATCTTTCTTGCACTCGCTTGTTTTGCTCTTGGTGACAGTAAACAGATGATTTGTCTTGTGCTATACATCGTAGATCCTGGCTGTCCCACTCAAATTCCTGGACGATCCTTGTTATCTCGGGGCCTGCAATCATCCAATGGCGCAGCTTTTCAGGGCTTTCGGTCAAACCAATAATTCCTCCGTCTCCTTTCACAGACTTGTTGTTTTGCTCATGAGCATGATCAATTGCAATCGCTGAAAAGGGATTCTTCGATTTTCTAACCGTAAAGTTACCTTGCTGAAACTCTAACTCGACCAGCGCATTTCTGTTTTTCAGCTCCAACATGTCTTGAAGGTGGACACTTAGCCAGCGAGCATAATTCACGTGATCAAGGGCAAAAAACCATGGCAGCAAGTTTTCGGTCGCATTCGTGTACAGTAAAAATTTCTTTCTCGAAAGGATCTTACAAAAAGAAAAATTGCAAGTTCTAAATCGGCTATTTCTAAAAAGAGGAATAAGAGGAATGAGGAGGAATGAAGAGGAATGAGGAGGAATGAAGAGGAATGAAGAGGAATGACGAGGAATGACGAGGAATGAAGAGAAATGAAGAGGAATGAAGAGGAATGAAGAGGAATGAAGAGGAATGAAGAGGAATGAGGAGGAATGAAGAGGAATGAAGAGGAATGAAGAGGAATGAAGAGGAATGACGAGGGATGGAGAGGAATGAAGAGGAATGAGCAGGAATGAAGAGGAATGAGGAGGAATGAAGAGGAATGAGGAGGAATGAAGGGGAATGAAGAGGAATGAAGAGGAATGAAGAGGAATGAAGAGGAATGAAGAGAAATGAAGAGGAATGAAGAGGAATGAAGAGGAATGAAGAGGAATGAGGAGGAATGAAGAGGAAAGAAGAGGAATTAAGAGGAATGAAGAGGAATGAGGAGGAATGAAGAGGAATGAAGAGGAATGAAGAGGAATGGGAGGAATGAAGAGGAATGAGGAGGAATGAAGAGGAATGACGAGGAATGAAGAGGAATGAAGAGGAATGAAGAGGAATGAGGCGTTTATTCTGCTCTCTTAAACTTGCATAAGATGATGACTTTGATTGATAGGTTGATCGTTTGTGCCTTAGATTTTGTTTTGCCATTTTGGCCAGAGAGAATTCATCAGCTGACCCTATTTTAGATTTTCATTGAAATGTGAGATATATCTTTAAACAACATATAAGGACCACATCCTGTATGCTGCCATTACTCCTTAACCAGATAAATTATAGCATTAATGTATTAATATATGCATGCTATGGATGGTTGTTGGCGCCAAAGTAGTGAACCCTAATCCTGCTGGCATATATGAAATGAAACGCTTTGAATAAATCACACCATTTCTTTCGTAAGCGCTGCAGCGCATTGCCGAAATGTACCGATTTCAAGCTGTTCCAAAAATCCCTGCTTCAGCGACCAAACAAGGATCCATATTTGACGAAAAGCTTCAGAGGTTCGAAACCTCTGAATTTGAAGAGATGAAAATCATTGGTGAGTAAATTTGTCTTAATTTCCTTCCAATGTAATACTTATTAATAAACAATATTATTGATTCTGCACATTAATTTATTTACGGATAAATTTAAATAATCCTTGTGGTATGGTTTCTTATGTTTGGGTCCAATTCTTAAGTTCCTAAAGTTTTGGCAATTTCATAACAATAAAAATTTCTTGTGAGTTTCTGACTTTCGAAAACGAAAGGGCCTGTTCATATGAGCCCGCTTACCGGGCCAGCCCACTAAGCGAGACAAATTTCAAGTTCTGTTCATATGGGATAATTCTGGCCTGCCTACCGAGACGGAAATTGTTCATTTCGGCAATTTCAAAGCCTTTTGTGGTTTCACACATGCGCTGTTGAAACAATTCCAGCCCGGTTAGTGGGATGGAGTGTTCATATGAGAAATTTTCAGCCCGCTTGCCGAGATCTCGCCACTGCTCAAGCAAGATCTCGCTTACTGGGCCAGCCCGCTTTCTCATATGAACAGGATTGAATTCTGTATGGAAATTGTGGATTAGGCGGGATCTCACTTAGTGGGCTGGCTCGGCAAGCGGGCTCATATGAATATGAAAATCTAACGTCGAAATTGACAAAAGATGCACGATCGATCAATTAATGAACGTTGATATGGGAAATCCAAAGATAGACTTTATTCAGCTGAATATCTCACAAGCAACAGCAACCGAAAACAGTGATGAACAAATAATCAAAGCTGCCGTGAACAATTTGGAGGAGCTTTCAAAGACTTTGCTGCCTGTGAATGATGGAACCAATGCCTGTGGTTTCTTATCCATTGGTATTATCGATAAATTGATGTCAGCTAAACAAAAAATTTTATCGTGCGACGAAGAGCTAAGCAGTTTAGTTGAAGAAACTATTAGCGATTTTCCTACGTTGTTCAATAGATTTCGAAAAAGCTCAGAAATGTGTGATGTCTACGAGGCATCATCAATGGATTGCAAGACGACTGGATTACTCAAAAGTTGCACCTAGCTGTACACCTTATCTTGCTGTAGTTTCTACTTATAGTGACAGGTAAGAAACAAACATTGATGCATACTTATTCCATTACCATTAATTGATGCCAGTACACAGCTTTTTTACAAGAACAAACTTTATAAGAACAACCAGGCTCAGAAATGGTAAAAATAAGGACATTCTAGGAACAATTGCAGACTGATTTTCAGCTCAGCAATAGGCTGCACATCAACTTTTTACGCTATTACACGCTGTATCTTGCTTTCCGTTAAAGACAGGACAGTTTCCAACCACACACACAGCTTCAAAATATAGCTTTTTTGTTATTTTTTTAACTTTTAAGAGATGCAATAGCCAATAAATAATCGAAGATTTGTGTAGTGATGTAATAATGATCTAAGACCAAAAAGTAAGAACATCAGCCTTGGATACGTTGAAGAAAAAAAACAGTCAGCCTCAGCTGAACTTTGCTAATTCTAACAAAAAACTGTGTAACGAAGAATCCCACATTCCGTTCGATAATAACATCATTGGTTACTTCTACAGTTATGGACCAATCTCAGTTGATTTGGAGGACATAAAACCAACTGTTGATTTGTGCAGCAGCAATAGCTCGGAAAAATCGTCAAGCTCCAGCAATGATTTGGAAATAACTCAAGTGGTTTATGCAAATGCAAAGTAAGTTTTATATCGCTTCTCGAAAATGGACCGCGGAAGTCTGGAAATTATTTGCTTTTCTTTCCTTCTCTTTATTTTTTTCTCTTCAAACCTATTCCTACCGGTTTTTTTTTTCTCAAATAGCTAGGAGAGGTGTTTTTCACCCCCTCCAGAAATTGCTTCACTGTAGAGCTAGAGCAATGAAAACTGGCATGGGCCAATGTATAAGAAGTAATGTTGGTAAATTGGGCGTTTCCAACTTCTATTATTACATCATTATGACATCATAATCAAAACATGCTATCGACGTTGGTCAAAAATCGACCTTCCTTAATACGAATAAAAGTCCAGAAATTTCTTTACGTTTTGTTGCTAGTAACTACTATCTGTTGCCTTGCAAAGAATTCCACCCGCTGGTAGGATTAGGATTAGACTTGCTCCAAGTCTATTTCTTGATATCCTTCTCCAAAGGTCCACCATTCCGTGGAAACAAAGGAGAGTGCCAGAGTTATTTCTCTGGCACTCTCCTTTGTTAACACGGAATGGTGGGCCTTTGGAGAAGGATATTAAGAAATAGACTTGGAGCAAGTCTAGATTAGGATTAACCCTATTTCACATAACCCTATTCCTGATGTTTTTCTATCTGAAAAATACAAATTATCAAAATTTGCACGATAATCATCGGATTTATGACCTCATCAAGACGTATGACGTCACAGTTCAAAAAATTATTAAATTACAACTAATGTAAACAAATTAGATATAATAAATTACTGTGTTTTGACGTGACAGCTTGTAGGGAATTGTGAAATCGGGTTAAAACATGTAGCATGTTTGGTTGAAGATGATAATACCTGCTATTACAGTCATTTTAACGAAAACTGTTGAAATTTTACAAAGATGATCAACTGAATTTTTGTTCTTTTTTAACAGGAAAGCTGACAACGAAGTAAGCATAGAGCCTGTTGGGAGTCCGTATTGTGAAGACCTAGCTACACCAGTGTTCAAGTGGACATCAAGATCGTTTGAGGCAACTGCTTTGGTCTCTCTATTACTGAAGACTTATAGCGCGAAATATCTCTGCACAGTGCCTCCATACAACGTAGCGAACAATGTTACCTTTTTGGTAGACTGTTCCAAATTGAAATCACCAAACGATATCACTTGTGATTCTATGGGAGTATGGAAGCGCATAGAAGCTCTAGTAGGTTGTTTTTTTTGTGAACAGAAAAGCCGATTCTGCAAACCCAGTAAGAATTGAATCCAGCGATGTTGATCATTACAAAAAAGAAAATGTGTTCTTCCTGAAAAGACGGTATTACTCGAATGCATCAGATCCTGACATACGAAAGATCATTGTCTCTTTACAGGGTAGGTAGAGAGTAGGTTTTGTATTGCTTGAAGGTTATTTAGACAGAGTGTTGTGTTATCGATTCTAAGCCAAAACATATGTTATGAGTTAGCTGACTTATGTTTTTTTTTTAACCTCGATCAAAATCAAGAAGCTATACTCAAGCAAATGGGCAAACCCTGTTTCGCTATTTCTCAAATTATAAATCAAAGATGATGCAGATGAATAATGCATAATTTCAACGGTCTTTAATAGTCGACTTTAATGGTGCATTTCACTTTCTGATTGGTCGAATTGGGGGGCCAGGCATTGTATCTTATAATATAAAATTTTGTGTATATTTTGGTCATGTGACACGACACAGCTATCGACCTAATTGACAAAAAGTTTACAAAATCTTAGAAAACTCGTTTGACTGTATTAGTATGAGTTTATTGAAAATTATTATCAATTCATTTGTAGATGGCAGTGGATGTCAGTTGAAAAACGTACTTGTTCAATATATATTTGAGAAAGAAGAACACGAGGTCACTTACGAACGTGCCCATGGCAATTCCAAGCATGGTATCCCGTATCGACGTACAATGCCGAGCACAATACAGCAAATCAAAGCGAAGCGAAAAGTAAAGATAAGACGCCCAAGGAAATGCTGGATGACGTATACTGCTCTTTAGGAGACGTCCTTGATGTCGACCAGCTAGACAAACTGCCAAGAGGTCCTAAAGACTTATATAACGCGAGGTATAATGAAAACGAAGGATGATTCCAAAGGACGCTCGCAGTGGATGCTCAAAGAAACTCAACCTGTGACGATTTATGGATGCTATTGGAACGCGCATAAGCGAGAGGAAGAGCAGACGCAAGAATCGGCTATTATTCGTGAATGCAAGATACATCCCAGTCTATACATAGTGCTCGCAAGTGACAAGCAATTGAAACAGGTTGCCCAATTCTGCACCAATCCACGTGAATTCGCTGTATACAGTATTGATCCAACCTTCAATGTCTTTGAAAAAAACATCAGTCTCACTGTCACTTCGTACCGAAATCTTAGGCTTGTCAGTAAACAAACAAACAAATCTCCAGTATTTATCGGTCCTATGATGATGCACCAGAAGAAAGATTGGAAGACCTATTTCCACTTCGGACATTCGCTTCTTGCTGAAAATCAAGACCTTGAAGGAATTCTGGCATGTGGAACAGACGGCGAGAAGGCATTAATCGACGGTTTGAAAAAGAGTTTTCGGTTTGCTGTATTTCTGCGATGTTTTCTTCACATGAAAGATAACATAAAAAGAGAACTGACAAAACGGGGTTTGCTTGGTCCAGTTAAGGATGCTTTTATCGATGAAATATTTGGAAAACAGGACGGAAACACAAAGTACTACGGCTTGGTGGACTGCAGCTCTGAAGATGAATTCGATTCAAAGCTGGAAAACTAAAATCAACGTGGGAAAGAAGAGAAACGAAAGCCAACGAGCAGTCATTCTTCGAATGGTTTAAAAAGTATAAGGTATTACAAATGGCTATATTACAATTTACATTATTAGGAGCAGTAATTTCACATTTAATACAGAGGACAACTTTGCCTGAAAACGCAAAAATCCGGAGGAAAGCAGTCGAAAAGTATCTTTGAGCTTCTTCGTTGAGGAAATGCATTAAAATTTAAATGATAAAAAAAATTGACATGTCATATCTGGAACTGTTAGGAAGAACAAACATTTTTTCGTAGAGTGAGCATATAATGCCTCTACAAAGAACACATCCAAAAAATGAGCTGCTACTTCACTGATAGTTGCTATTATTCATTCTAATTCCTTTTCTTTCATTTCCTTCTGTTTATTGCATGACTATAATTTAAGTAATTACTATAATTTAAGTAATCATTCTAAAAGATGTCACTTCTTTAACAGGCCGAGGAAATGAAAGAGTCAATGCTTCAAAATGTGAGAACTGAAGTCGGCCTTGGCGATCCACCAGCACAATACACAAATAATGACTCGGAAGCAAGTAACTTTCTTATCAAATATGGCTTGCATTTTGAGGCAAAGCGGCCTCATGAATTCATATCGGAAATTAAAAAAATAGTAGAGACTCAGTTTCGAAACAAAGAGCGAGCGATCTTTGGCAAAGGTCCTTACAGAGTCCGTAAAGAGTTCTCTCATTTGGTGCCAGATCAACGAAAATGGGAAAGAATGAGTCACAAGCAACGTCTAAATGCAATCAACAATTTCTTAGACGCAGGAATGGACATCTGCAGTGGTATCGAAACAGCAGATTGTGACCTCGAGAATGACATCACATCATCAACAAGAGCTGACGAAACCAGTAATGATGAACTTGCCATTTCTGCATTAGAAAGTGGTATTACAACCATCCCGTTTCCAATCTTGCAGTCTTTATTTACGAAAGCTAATTCCATTCTTTCTAAACCAGACCTAATTGTCGCCAAACCTGGTGCCGACAATGGCTCATATATAGTTGCTGGAACCACCAACAACCTCCACACTGTTACTCCTGGCAAAGGGGGCTCTCTATCTTGCGATCGGTCATGTGTACATAAAACAACTAAGTTGTGTGAGCATACATTGGCTGTGGCGCAGAAAAAAGGTGTGTTAAAAGATTTTATTGAATGGTACAAAAAGTCTAAAGCTGGACCAAGAATAACCAAGATGGCGTTGGCCTCGGGTCCGAAAACGGCTGGAAAGAAACCAAGCTCTCGTAAGAAGTCGAATTTAAAATGAGCTGCCCCGACAGAATTTGTAGACATGCTTCAGAGCGACCCTGAACAAGAGACATATGGCCAGGCCCAAATAAACAAAATGCACCTGCCTGCAAATAAACGTCCATCAATTGATAAAATAGTACCCGACTTTCAGAATATCGATGTCCAGCAATGCATGCAAAATAGCCCTTCAAGCAGCCAACTGCAACCAACACCTTGGCAACTTCACTCTGAGGTAGCTGCTCTTCCACCAAGACTGCAAATTCAGTCGTTTCCAGCGCAGTCATTTCAGCTGAAATGGGTATATGGTACAACAGTATCTGCTTGCTACGGTTGTGGACGCCAGATCAGTAATCCCCCGACAAGACTACCAGAAGACCTCATCGTCGTATACAAAGACTTTCGGGTGTACAGACATCCACAGTCGGGAAAGAAAGTTATTTCGGATCAACAACAAAATGTACATTTCCATTTGCGTCTTGACTGCATCAAGCAAAGATACCAACAATTCACACCAAATATGCTTGTTGTTACAAACGAATTCAGACCTTTGCTACAAATGGAACATTTAGATAGGCTGCGTTTAGAATTTGGCTGGAACTCTTTTTTGTAATCTTAATTGTTCTTTTCGTCGCTGTTTGTTACTCTTCCATGTTATCTTATTCTAGGATGTTTGTTTGTTATATTGTTTGTTTGTTTGCTTGCTAATTGATAATTATGAGGTATTATCCAACTAATATCTCCCTCCCAATCAAAATCCTTCCTACCTAAAAATTTTTATGGTGTGAGGTGATATTTGAAAATGATTGAAATACTTTTCAAATGCAAGAATGAGATTGCGATTGCCATTCACTCTGTGATTTCTCTGACCAAAACAAAATTACACCTGAAATAATTTGTGAACAAGGGTTTGGTTTATAGAAGAGGCAGTATACAAGAATGTTGGACGTACATACAATAAATGAACTGACCTGATCTAAATTGTAGTAACATTTTATTTGAGTATTTTGGTCGCTTTGTGTACAAGAAAAATTCATTTCCAAGTCCTTCAATTCCAGCCAACTGCTCAGGTATCACGGTTGAATAAAAAGGGAAACATTCAACAGCAATGCTAACATAAGTTTATCTGACATAAGTTTCTGGAGGTTTTTTCGGTTATATGGAGGTACAGCCCGGTTTTCTATTTGCTCTCCCAACCTAGTGCATGAAAATTTCATAACTGTAGCACAAATTTCAATATGCGTTTGGTTTTTTGCTGTACTAAATTAACTCCTATTAGCTACGTATTGGAATATACCTGGATGTACCGGGATATGGTTGCCCTATGGCAACAGCAACATTGAAATCTTTTGTATTAATCTTATTGACTTGTTGTTGTTAAGTTCTGTTGAGTAAAATGTGTCGTCTCATTTTTCTTATTCTCGAATGTACGGAAATCGTACCTCACTATTATTGCAAATGTTGCCAATAGCTGTACAGTATGACGGAAAACGTATAGTAAATAATAGAAAAGGGAAGTAAAGAGAGGGATTTGAAGATGCCAATGATTTGAAATTCATTCCTCCCCGTTCCTCTCCCGTTCCTCTTCATTCCTCTTCATTCATCCTCATTCCTCCTCATTCCTCTTCATTCCTATTCATTCCTCGTCATTCCTCTTCATTCCTCCTCATTCCTCTTCATTCCTCCCCGTTCCTCTTCATTCATCCCCGTTCCTCTTCATTCCTCTTCATTCCTCCTCATTCCTCCTCATTCCTCTTCATTCCTCCTCATTCCTCCTCATTCCTCTTCATTCCTCCTCATTCCTCTTTATTCCTCTTCATTCCTCTTCATTCCTCCTCATTCCTCCTCATTCCTCTTCATTCCTCTTCATTCTTCTTCATTCCTCCTCATTCCTCCTCATTCCTCTTCATTCCTCCTCATTCCTCCTCATTCCTCTTCATTCCTCTTCATTCCTCTTCATTCCTCCTCATTCCTCTTCATTCCTCTTCATTCCTCTTCATTCCTCTTCATTCCTCTTATTCCCCTTTTTAGAAATAGCCTTCTAAATCCATTGTAAGTGACCAGAACTTGAATTGTGGGCTCTCTTTCTCACTCTGTTTGCGCCATTGATTGAATTCCACGGAATCCTTTTCCCTTGCTTCTGCTTTTATTCTCTCAAATGCATTCTTCATTAATATGTACAAACTAGATGCCGTGACTTGGTGAACATGACGAGTTCTTGAGACATGGGAAGCACTTATAAACGACTCAGCTTTTCCAGAGGAAGCAATTTCTGCCTCAACTAATGCATTTGTCCATCCGCTATCTTTTAGCCAACTTCCAGCAGCTTTGAGTCCTCCCATCATCACCACAAAATGCTCTTCGCCAAACTCTTGTGACCATTGCCACTGCACCTTCTTTGCAAGTGCATATAATGGCTGATCAAATGCAATGACGGGAGTTTGCCCATGGTTAAGAAATTGAACTGCTTGCTTGATGACAGACATTGAATGTCGTATCATCGCTACAGAATGTGCCTCTTCTTGAAAAAGTGGCAGCAACCCACCTATGTCTGGAGGTGTGTCAGTCCCAACTGTAGATTGAGAAGCATTTAATGCTTCCCATGAAATATTATCATCTTTAGTTTTGATTTTGGCGTTAGCATCTGAGTTAAAGGAACGAACATGATATATGACTGGGTTGTAATTCTAGTATGCAGAGGAAATTGCTACTTCGTAATTAACATGCATTTTGTAAGAATTTCCCCCTTATGTAAGAATTACCTGTATTCAGTTTGAGAATCTGCAACTCTGTCAACTGTTTCAGGCAATTTTAGTTCCTTTATACAAGGTACCTCTAGCTCGTTCCTCAAACTTCCTGCAGCTAGAACTAACGCAAAGACATCTGGCAGTGGATTTATTTTTCTTTGCTTAACATGAGATTTTCCAATGAAATGGACAGAATGGCTTGCTACTTCCTCTGTTCCTTGTCCATGCTGAAAGAGGGAAATCCCAGTTCCGTGCAATGATGGATGGGCAGTATTGGAGCTAGGATTGGGGTCGATATTATCGACAGCGGACATTGTAAATAGGCCCTTCTTCAGGCTAGGTGGGAATACAACTTGCTCAATTTCAAATCTATCGATTACTCCATTTCCAAGGTCAGTTGAAATTTCAAGAACTCGGTCATATGACACTGACAGCCCCAGGTTGTACAATTTTTCTACCAGGTTTCGCTTCCTTGTCTGTGCATATAAAAGAAGTCCCAGGTAAATGGGCAATGCAGGTTCACAGCTCTTGCAGTGATAGATAGAACTGGACTCCTTTCGGCGACAAATGGTGCTATTAAACAGAAATTGCTGCAAAACAGAAAAAATTAGTTGCTGAGCTGCATTGTTGAAAGACTCGTTATTTATGTTATTTGCATTTAGCATCATTGATGTGAGAGTTTCTAGCGGCTGTGGAATATGTTTCTTCTGAATTCCCTTGTCAAAAGTTCCAGTAAATTCAGTCTCTTTCGATGAAAACATATCTCGTCTGATTATCTCAGCAGCTTTAGATAAAATGATGTCTTCATCATCATAATCTTTACCAACGTTTCTCATAGCTTTACTGACATCAGGTTCAAAGGCAAGAAGCACATCTCTGCCTTCTCGATAGGCTTCCAAATTTTCAAAATTGGATAATAACCTGGACTTCAGGTCTGTCGTGTGGATACGGCCTGTAACTGCAATCCCAAGCTCTTCTAATCTTCTCTTGTACATGTTCGCTAAGTTTATCAGCTTGAATACAGTAGGTGTTTCGCTCTCAGTTGCCGTTTCCTGTATATAACCAAATAACTCTGCTAGTACAATTCCATGAAGTTGCTTCTTGTTATCTTTCCCGTCATTGTGACTGCCCTGCTTTGCAGCTCTCTTGTACAGAGAACAAAGACATTTGCTGTGGTACAAAGCGTCTTCAGAGATCATATCACCTGCACTTAATTTTCCCAGGAGTAGATTGTCCTCCAGGATGTGCGCGCACTCCCTTACCTGACGATCAAGACTGAATGTAGATGCAAGTGACATTTTACCATCCGAATTACCGCAAAAGAAGCATACATTTTTTGCCGTACTGTTTGAAGAGACATGACTTCGACGAATAATTTTGGTTGCAGTTTCACCAACCTCGTCGTGTTCAGCAACGCGTTTTTCGACCCTTTGCAGTTTAGTGTTGTTAAAATTATCTCTGCATTTCTTATGCCAACACGCATTCCTCAGTCTAAAAGTTTCCACTAAATTCTGTACTCTAAGATCAGTAATTTTGAGCCGTACAGGAAGGCAACCAAGTTCATGAAAGCGATGAATGTTTGTAGCAAAAGCTTTATAGCTTGCAGAAGGATCAACATCTTTACGCTTTGTATTTGCAGGATTTTGTAACTGTTCTCTGGTCGATTCTTGGCATATGAAACATTTACTCTAATCAATTCCAGAATCGCTATCAAACGATATATCTGTCTTGAGGTTTACCTGTGCCATGATACCATACTTGCACAGAAATAAAGACAAATAAAATCTGTTTGAGCGAACTGCAAAAGGCTGTTGAAACACTGTTGGGTTTCATGCAACATCCGCCGGTTCTTGATTTATCTCAATGGTTTCTATTGACAACGTTAATTTGCGAATTTGAAATATTAAACAAGTCCTTCAAATGCTTTTGCTTTTAACTATCAAATTACGGACTCAATATCTTATGGGGTTTCTCAACATGTAAATAAGATAACTCTGCTTATGAAACTTAAACAGCCTTCCAGATTAAAAACCTATAAAACTACTTTTCAATGACAAATTATGTATAGAACAGCTTACATAATGACTTCATAATTACAGCAAAATGAAGTTATTTTATAGAATCAAAGATATGCATTGATATCTATCTTTCATAGCCTCGTGTTGGCTTGCTGCTGCAAAATCAAGCCATTATTCAGTAAGTTTAGTATGACGTTATCATGACGTCAGAATGACGTTACAAACCACTTAAAACGCTTGGCCCCATATCTCAAATAAATCAGGATGTCTTGATCTATGTATGTGCCAATTTTCATGCTTTTTACCCAAAATCCACAATTTGCACACTTTATAGCAAATCCTGCTGGACTAATTTAACAACCGAAATGTTGGTGGTCGCCAATTTACTCCACGAGGGGCTTTCTCTAGGGGTCCCTAGAACCACGCAATAATTGCCCTGCCCGTACCTGGGATGAACAGCCTATCTGCACAATTTGCGATAGGCCAGGCCACACTTTTAGATCATGTTACTACGCGAACACAACACATAACTATCAACCTTGCAACAGTTCTAGTTTTGCCCGTCGAGGCCCGGGCAACCAGGATATGGCCGGTTCCAGACGTCGTTAGGATAGAAGCTACAACCTTGAAATGTTCCAATGCCATTCAACTGACCGTACAGGCTTTGGTGTGATTGCTCATGCCAATGTTTCATCCCAACGTGAAGCTACCTCTGCCATCCCGTTTGTGTTGACAGAACGTGGCCTGCAAGACGACTGTCTGTCGATTCACGCGGTAGTCAATGACCTCCCTGTGGTGTGCCTTATTGATACGGGAGCCCAGGTAACAGTTGCCAAAGTTGGATTTTGGCAATCTATTCCCCTTAGGCTCCGCCCTACGTTGCGCAAGGACGGTTGGGACACCATTCGCACGATGAGTGGCGAGAATGTACCTGCCGAAGGGATAGCTGAACTTAGTATTACCTTTCAACATCACCCTTATCCTTTCGATGGAAGAGACGAAATCCCACCCATCAGAAGTAGGTACTGTGAGGCCCCTTCGCAGAGCCGCTATAAAATTTTCGTTACATAAACTTTATCTTCGGATGTGCTTATTTCTCGTTCGGTTTCTCGTATTTGTGAGCACCAAAGGATGGCCACATAATATCCTCGTTTTGAAATTGGCGGGAATTTCGCAATTTAATTAACTTTTTCGCAATTTAACAAATTACTTTATCGAGAAAAACGTGCTTGCTGTTTTGGACTAAACATGAAAGCTGCCAGTTAGTCTACCAACATGGATGACACTGCTCCATATAAACAACCTTGGGAGAAGTATTTCATAAGGTCATCTAACTCATTATCTGGCACAGTAAGCACAATCCAGAGAGTGAATGAACTGATATCCAGTTATGAAATCTCAACCCTCAGTAAGTTCAGCATTTGGAAAACAACTAAGAAAAGTTTGGGGCATACAAATGCAGGTGAGATCTTATTTATTCCATGCTACTCATTTTTTTTTGACACAGATGGCTATATTTTAAATGTTATTTTACGTAATCAAATATTTGAAAATTTCTCCAACATTTCCGTCTAAAGAACTGGAAGGTTAAGTTTACAAAAACCCCAAGTACTAAATTTTAAATATGAACAAAATTAAGCTGTTCATGTGCACTAACTTGCATTGAGAAAAACTGAACATAGACAACAGATTGATTAACAAGCAAATGCAAACGAAGGGATCCTCGCTTTCTAAGGTAATATTTTGCAATTTTCTCTTTAGAAAGAAAGAATGGATCTTTACCAAAAATATATTGGTGGAGAAGAGAAAAACAAATTCATGGTATGTAAGAAATTAAAACATATTATTAATCTCTGACAGTGATTTGATTTTATCTCATAGCTAGCAATAATTACCTCAGTCAAAAAAGTTAAAGCAAAAACAAGCAAAAACAAAAATTAACTTTGAATCATTAAAGTAACTAAGTATTTTTCTTCATTCAAGAGAGCAAGCAATGAGCACAGCTACAACAGAAAAGTCAAGCAGGTGCAGGAAACGAAGAAGTTCGATTGTAAAGCACAAATCAATTTTAAAGAAATACAAGAATTACCAGATTATAAGGTAAAATGAGTTTGAACATATCCTATATGGAAAACATATTCAATACAATTATTAGGTTTGTCGGATCACATTCCTATAGAATAATCTAATTCAAAGTTAGAAAAGCGGGCAGAAGAGATAAAGTTCTGAAAAGGACACGGTATTTATTGTCACCTGAATTGGGAATTTTAAACATTTGCTTTCTTGTAATGTGGTCATTGCTTGATTCTGTCATTCAAACCTATTCTATATCCACAGCTAAGTGAAAATTCTGCATGGCGGAGAAAAGCAGCATCAACTGAGATTAAAGAGCAGCTCGCAAAGGAGGTCAATGATGTAAAAATGTCACATCGTTTCATCGTAACCTTGCCTAAGACAGAAGTTCACTTTTCACATGCAGTAGGAAATGTAAGTGCACCATCGCAGCCTTGCTAGTAGCTTGGGTAGCTTGTGACAGTCTCAGTGACAGTCTCGATCTTTTATGTATTGTTTATTTGAGCCATCCCCTTTTAAATATTTGAGATTACTGTATAGCTTATGTTTTTTGCTATCAAAACTAAAACATATGATTGGTGAATAGAAATATTTCGAAACCATCTGATTGAAGTGTTGAAACGTCTATTGAAACTTCTTCTTGAATTTAGCACTTTCCCCTTTGAAAACCTTGCCTTAGTAATGATGTTTTCAGTATACTTTTTCACAAATCTGTCCATAGGCTGCTGCAATACTTCAGCCACTGGATGCAGAAATTATTCAGCAAATAAACGAATACGTAATTGACAGTGTCGACGAAGTTGACGACATGCAAAGACATCGCCGCACTTATGTCACTTTGAACTATAAAGATCAAGCAGCAAACCTGGACAACCGAAGATTCCACCCAACCGATAAAGATGTAAGAGATCATATGTACAAGGCAATGATCAAAAGGATCTCAAATTCAAGATAAACAACTGGAAAGAAAATCGACCGAATGACAATTTCTATTATCGCCCAATAGCAGAAATTGGTCATCCTAGAGAGGAAACAAATCTACTCTTTGTGTATCAATCTGAGCAACATTGGCACCTCATCAATCGGTACAGTAACATATGCCTGCTTGATGCGACTTACAAAACCACAAAGTATGCCTTGCCACTCTTCTTCCTCTGCGTGAAAACAAATGTTGATTATCAGGTAGTCGGGGCATTCATATGCGAACACGAAACAACTGCATCAATCCAAAAAGGAATCAGCATATTAGCTAATTGGAATCCTGATTGAAAACCGGATTATTTTAGGACCGATTTTGACGAGAAAGAGATAAATGCCATCGAGTCCGTTGTCAAAAACTGCAAAGTTTTCTTGTGCGATTTCCACCGAGAACAGGCCTGGACACGCTGGGTTAATAAGCACGATCACAAAGTCTCGCATGTAAAAGAAGAAACTTTGGCCAGATTAGAAACGCAGAATCAGAAACAGATTTTGAAAATGCTGTTGATACACTGTACAAATCTACAATTTGGGCAAATTACAGCACATTACGAAATTGGTTCAATGATTATTGGTATCCCCATCACAAGGTATATAAACTTCTTTGCTAACTTCATGAATGACTTTTTAAATAAAGAACGCTCTGCACATTGGTAGCAATCAAAATTTGCGACTGCCGTTTCTCTATTTCATCATAGTCATAAGAAAAAGGATAATCTGGAAGCGAACAATGGCTTATTGTTTGAACTTATTGTTGGCGAATGCACTAGTACCCAGGACACCGGGAGTGCACAGCAATTACGCATTTGTTCATGGCTGCCATATGACGGAGAGAATTATTTCGTGAATTTGTTCGTTTTGAACTGTTTTCAAGGAAATGCCGGGCGCAAATTGCTCCAAATTGGTGCACAAATGCCCGGGGGCCGGGGAAAAATTACGGTCAAATGCCCGGGGGCCAGGCACTGAGAACATGCCATATTCCCAGTAACTGTATAAGCAAAAGCTCCCGATATTGTAAAATGCCACTCAAATGCCTGGGGGCCGGGGAAAAATTTCAGCCTCAGCCTCAGCCACTAAAACAAACACTGATCACGAAAAACGCAATGCGCTATGAAATAAAAGTAAAGAAACTTACCGTCCCTATGACATTCTCAATTTCCTCTTCAATCGGAACTTCATCTTCTAGTATTCCTTCGTCACCAAAAAAAAATAAAGATCATCCCCTGTGAAGAAGTCTGACTCCGCGTCCGCCATTTTGATTTTTTGTGCACTTTTAGAGGGCGTGGCAAGTGCAATTCAAGTTGTTCTGAACGAGAACAAAAGACCCATTGTTCGCTTCCCGACTATCTTTTTTCTTATGACTATGATTTCATTGATCTATTTAATTGATCTCTATTTTGCATTGTATTCTGCAGCAATAGATTAGATAGACTCGATTTCCTTGAGAACGGAACTTTTGTTGCATTTTTGTATCTTGTAAAAATATGTTAATTTTAGACTACTTAATCCAAGTTCATCATCAGTTAACAGGGGCCGCGGTACTGAGACAGGGAGAGGTGAACAATCTAGCCAAATACTTCAGGGAGAGGTGAAATGAAACTGTTAAACTTATCTGGCATTTTTTCTGCAACGAAGATTTAGTGGCCATACCTGTTGTCCCTAGCCATTTATTAAAGAAACTCTTTTTCTTCTTTTCAAATACTTGTCAAGACAAACAATGGGATTAAAAGGCAAAATAAGAGCTTCAAGTATGAATACCTTCCAAAGAAGCGCAAGAATACCATAAGCAGAATGGCTACGGTTCTTGTTGACCAGTTTTTTCCAGAGAGATACAAACGGTAAGTTATATGCAAGGCAACGAAAACAAATACACGCTTGTTACTCTTACAAGACACTGAAAGTTATGTTGTCATTATTGTCATTATTGTCATTATTGATTTAAAATTTCTACTTCAGCAGGCTCTACCGTGGAAAAATCTGTATCTTGTAACAGCTAATGAACCACTCAAACAATTTAATTCAAAGGTACTCATCTCTAAATGCGCAGTTCTCAAGTGTCTACAGACGCTACACAACTTGGATACCTGACTATCTGAAGGACAGGCCCAGGAAATTTGTCACCCATTGCATGGAGAAGATTGCACTGGCAAGTCGAATTTCATTCATCAATATCTGTGAAGAAGGAACAGGGGTTGTAAGAGTAAAGAGTCAGGGATCAGAGAAGGAAGCTGGGTACATTGTACAGTTCAACCTAAACGGCATGCCAAGCTGTCAATGTTATGATTGGAAACAGTATTTCCTTCCTTGCAAGCATATGTTGCAACCACATTACAAATGCAAAGGTATTCCTGGGATGACTTACCAGCAGCATATCGGGATGCCTCCTACATCACCTTGGATCCACACTGTGCCATCTACAGTGACAGAATACCAACAGAAAACTCAAATTTGGATGTTGCCACGATAGATGAGAATCAGGATGAAGAAACTGATATAAGCATAGCACTGCCAGTTTGTCGAATGAAAGCTTGACATTGCCATCTAGTTTCGCCCAAAGATCTGTAGGTGCTGCCTGCCGAGATAAACTTGATCAACTGAAGAGTCTCACCTTCAACCTCATCGATCAAAAGGCAAGAGAAATCATGGAAAGGCAAGATAACTTGATGACCGAACATGAGCAACAAAGTCTCCTTCAACATCAGGTGCGCCAAAAAAGGTAACAGCTAAAAAAAACAAAACAGCACCATGAAAAGGGGCATATTCCCCTTACCATCGAAAAGAAGCACAGGAAGGAAACCAGAGTGGGTGCAAAGGCTGACCAGGAATGCATCCAAAGAAAATCATCCACTGATATAGAAACTGGAGCAATAGGTAATCATCCACTTTGTAACCATGCCTTAGTTTGTAAATAAATGTGTAGTCGAGACAAACCCACAGGGAACAGATTAAACAATAGCTATATGGTAGGTTAGCTTTCATACAAGCTGCAGATTATTTGCTTGATCTGCCATTATTATATAGATTATATATTTCATCATGTGCTGTTACAAAAATCAATCAATTTCAAAGTTATTCGTATGTCAATTCTTTTTCTGGGATTTCAAAAGCACTTTTTCCATATAACTATAAATCAGAAATTGGGCATCAATCAATGATCTTTTTGCAGTATGTTACAATTAATTTTTTTGAATACCCATAGTCATAAGAGAAAACTATAGTCTGGAAGCAGAACAAATGCGCATTGTTCACGGTTTTGTTTTTGCGTTCAATGTTGATCTGACCCGTCACGTGACCATGAGAGTGCATCAAATTTTCATAACAACATGGCCGGAGAGGAAAACTTCTTTAGTGAAGATGATTTTGACACAATATTCGCCCTTTTTGACGAAGCAATTCTCATGAATCGCTTTAGGGCTGTTGAACAGTAGTTTTCATATGGCCTTTTCAAAGTTCACCTTTATTTTCAGAATGTAGAACCTTGCGAAGAAGGGGGAGAAGAAGTATACAATTTCCCCTGTGACCTTTGTAAAAAAGTCTGCAAATCAAAATGTGGGTTAAGTCGTCACAAAACTACGATGCATAAAAACCAGGGCCTTCAGTCAGTTGGAGAAGATAGCAGTCCAAAGAAAGCAGCAGAATCAATTCTCCACCCTTTGAAGTTAAAGAAAAGATGATTCAAGTTACTGTGTCAAAGCTGGCAAAAGATGAATGCTATCCAGCAGAGTTCTTACAAGAGCTCAGTTATTGCAGCTTCAATTTAGACGATATGCTGTTTGCTTACTCATTTATCAAACCAGCCATAACAGAGTTTGAGGGAACTGCTGAAAGATTTTACCCTAATTTTTATAAATGTGTATCACAAGAACAGTTGCCTTTCAGGAATTTGAGTAGGCACAGCTGCTTGCTAGTTGGATTTGAGCTGGCAAACCATATCTTAGCTCATTTGAATGACTCAAAATATTCTGAAGATTTGCGTGCTAAGAAATTTGACCTAGCTACCTTCTCAAAGAAAGACGTAGCATGTATTGCGTATCTGAGTGGGTATGTTTTTAGCACTTTTTACAGACTTGTCCGCAATTCAAGGAAGTGGAATACATACAGAAGTCAAATATGCCTATCACTTTTGCTGGCTGGAAAGTCAATCATCGTTGATGATGAATCAAATACTGCCCATGCACTTGTTGATGCAAAAAACAGAGGTGGACTTTGGAAAATGTCTTCTGAAGTTATAAGCATGTTCAGCATTGTTGAGGCACATTTTCGCTCACAGTGCTGTTCTACATACAATAGAATTGATGCAAAAGATATGACTAATGTGCTTCTGCAAGATTCAGAAATATTATCAACATTTGTGATTATCAAATGACTTTCATGTGAACTGTTAATTATCCATCCGATAAGCTTCAAGTTCAATACTCGCTTTTAGAATTCTTCAAGAGAGCTATAAAATGAATTTTGCAACCTTGTGGGTGGGTCAGTATGATGCTTTCTAGCAATTGTCTTGGCTGAAGTTCTTGGTTGACTTGTATATTGACTAAAAGGAAAATAATTCAGACTCAATAGACCACACAAGAAAATAGCTGTGAGAAGAATGCTAAACGTTTAGAATAATTCACTGTATACATAATGAGTTACAGTACAGGCCTGTATATATGGAAAAAATGGTATATTTTTAGACCTGACAAAAAAGATTTCCAAAATCCTTACCTGCTAGGAGCAACAGACGTCTTTGGTAAATTTAATGTTGGTGTTGATCCAGGTATTAATGTCTTTCTATCTTGATCTATTAAGATAGAAAAACGTTCTTTTGATTTCTTATTTTTAATAACACTGATAATAACTAATCATACATTAATAGAAAATCTAGACTTCATCTCATATTTGTCGAACCAGTGGTGTGGCCAGGGGAGGGTATGAGGGGGCAAATGCCCACTTCCAACAATTTGGCTAAAATGGTCATTGAAAAATGCAATAAAAATATCCGGGTATACCCTTTTATCCTCCCCCACTTCCAGTCTGAAAATTTTAGACTTTTGCCCGCTCACTATTTTTTGTCTGGCCCCGCCACTGTGTCGAACAATTTTAGGTTTCCTGTTGGCTATTTGGTCACACTGAACCACTGACATAGATCAGGATTTCATTCAAGGAGAGAACAGGGCTATAGCGAGTACTGGCCTATTGGCCTAACATAGCCGCATGAAGTTGCGAGGTGTAAACCGACGACATTAAATTTGGGCATTTACATGCATAGAAAAGTAAGAAGGAAATGATAATACTTACGTTGAATAAGTTGATCAGGAGTGTAATTTTTTTTGCATATGTACAGGTTACACTCATTGATTTGCTTCCTCAAGCTCGCATCGATGACCCTATCTTTGGTGATAACATGAATTAGCCTTCCTCTCCACCTTGTATGGAACTTGTCTTTCGCAACGGGGACTTTAAATATCGCAATTCCTTGATACTTCTTATTTCTTGACGTGTGGCATCCGAAAATGGAACAATTTGCACCAGGCATTCCCACGTAAAAGACCTAAAACCGGCACAATTTCGACGCATACAGTATACAAATCGCCATTTACATCGGGACGAAAAAAATTTGATGCACCTTCTAGTGGACTGAGCACTAAAATTTTTCGCACAATAACATAGAGCAATAGAGCCTTCACAGCTTCCAGACTATAGTTTTCTCTTATGACTATGGAATACCACTACTTGTTCTGTCAAAATCTAGCCTAAAAATATGAATGCTAATGCTTGGTGACCTTTTGCTATCAGGCATATCCAGCGACAAGAGATCAAAAGCTGTTCAGAGACATGATGGGGAAGACAAAAGACAAAAGGTAAGTAATTAATTATTAACTGATTAGAAGAAACCAACTTGAAAATCTCTATTCAAGTCTTCAAAAATTGTTTAATTCAAGTTTTGTAGGGTAAGCAGAAGAAAACAAGGAGAAGCATTCAGTATCTTTAGATAGAAAAATGTGGGTGTTTCTGAGATATGTACAATCTATATTTTCCTTCTGATATTAACATACATTCAATAACATTGCAATGATAAATTTCATCGCATCCTTTGCAGCAATTAGAGATTGAGGAACAGGAAGTAATTTCTGATTGTGAAAATGAGGTATTCTCAGAAACAGAAGAGGAAGAAGCAGTGCTTTTAGAACAGAAGGAGAAAGTAGAAACAGTTACAGTACCTGATGATCAATTTGATGATGCCAATAAATCTGATCACATGGGTCGCGGTATGGGACGGACCCTGCTCTGTTGGCCTGCAGTTGGTCTGCTTTGGCCAACCATCACGCGCATGCGAAAAGTGCAGTTAGCGCATGATGCAAATGGCTGTATGACAAACCCTGTACTGCGCGCCGAACACAACCTAAAGTCAAACTCACCAATTCAAGGCAGAAATTGCAGCCATCCTCCTAAGGAACTAAAGTAAATTGACTATCTAATTGACGTTGCTGTCATATATCATATGTCTGGATTGGAGCAGCAGACATGAACAGGGATATTTCCGTAAGCCTTAGGCCAAATTTCGGCTGAAACTTTATCAACATCCTTGATATTTATCACAGATTTTTCTTTGCCACTAGAATATGCAGCTTCATCTGAAAATACAATAGTTCCAATTATTTTGACTTTGCCGGTTATTTTGCAAGGAAGCAATATGAAATACCATACACTCCCCAAAAAATAACGCTATAGAGCATCATTTTCAAACCTTTGATACTTCTAATTAAGCACAAGTTTTTTATGAAAATGATTTTACTGAATGTGATTAGAGGCGTGTGAAAATCCTTCCCTATTGCTATTTTCGCTCTCCTCGACTTGGGGGGTCTCTTTCCAAATATGACATCAATGGGTAAAGCAAAGTTGTCACAGGTTGACAGAGGGGTCGACAATATTGAAAATTTGATTAACGCCGTTTGTGAACAATCCCAAACTGAAGTTCAGCATTGGAGCATTTAAATGTCCCCATTTCATAGCAGTGTCTGATCCAATTCCAGAAACCTCTTAAGTTTTTATCTATCTGAGTAGCTTACTAAGTTGTTTATAAAGCTGTTGCCTTAAAAATGCATGTAATAGAAAATACTTAGAACACATAAGTGAGAATTGTACCTACCATTTACAATTTGAACGCTACAGAAATCCTTAAGAAATGGTCGCAGCCCTGTTGGTTTCCTTTCTCGCCAGTATTGCATGCTCCCTGCAAAAAGCTTCATTTTGGCCACCTGGTTCTTTGACACATACATCAGGTAGCTTTATTCCTGGGATGTTGGTGGCTTTGTTTGTAACTGGCCACATGCAGTGCGGGTGGCGTAGCTTCCACAAACCATCTTCCACAGTAAGTGTTTCACATCCTGACAAAATGAGAATTACAACAAGAGATGTTATTAGAGAATTGAATTTCTCCTTTATTAGGTTAATTCCTGCGAACGTTCTTTTAACCCCAGATGTGCGAGGACATTACAGGAAAAAATTTATTTGCAGCACCTTTTCTCAGTATACGCGTTTAGGTGTATTTATTGTGACTTTCAGAACATGGCAAAATGTACACAGGTTTGACCGTGACAAATTGTCCTTAAACTGGCTATATCTCCTATAATACTTGATTTCTATAATTTTCTAAGTTATATATTCGCTATACTTCAAAGTTTTTTTACCTCTAATTCTCTTATACAAATTTATTGATTTCTATTAAATATATCGGGCTCATTTGTTATGCTCTTTGAGACTAAAGTTTCAGATATCAAAAGTTTAAAATATAGATTACTATGACGTCATAACCTCGGCACTCTATTCCAGATTTCCACATTTCCCCCACTTGGTCGCAAAAGCTTCAAACTAAAGTCTCTTCTCATGAGTTACTCACCCCTCTTTTTGCAATCATAAGTACATATTTTATGCTCATATAGTTCAACTTCCCGTCTTTTCTCGATCTCCCCCATGAAATCATCGAACTGCTTGTCTTGCATGCCCTTGAATGCCCAATCCATCCCTCTTTCTTTTATTTCTTCTTCAATATGCAGTTGATAAAATGCACGTGATACAATTCGCCTTTCCATTCTTTCCACATACTCCTTTGCATTTTCACGTTTCTCTTAAAATGAAAATTCCTGATAAAGGACAAGTGAATAAAAATTTGAAGCAATATAGATACGTATTTATTTGATAAGAACCTAAAAAATTGATCCAGTACTGAAAGTTTCTTAAATTGCCCAGATTTTGAGTTCTTAAAGTTTCTTCAGATTTTCTTGAGTACCCATATTGGCAACATAGTTATTCTATCTGATTAACGTTCCAAACCCATTTATCCATCGTTATTTGAATGCACATTTGTTTCCTGTTTGTCTTCTTGTCACAGAATTGCTTTATAGCGGCTATCTTTAAAACCCGGAATGAGGAATCGGAATCGGAATTGGAACCGGAATCGGAACCGGAATCGGAATCGGAATCGAATCGGAACCGGAATCGGAATCGGAATCTGAACCGGAATCGGAATCGGAATGGCTATATTAAAACACGGAACGAGGAATCGGAATGGGGACTGCAATCGGAATCGTCATCGATAAATGTAATTAATTTATTACGTTGATTTGTAGGCTTTCTGAAAGATCTTAAGTAGGGACAAATGACAAAGTTGAACCAGAAAATAGATTGTCAAGATGTTCATGTAATAGAAATTGATTATTTTAATCACAGATTTTTAAAAAAATATCCGAAAACAAAACATGTCTTCCCTCCTCAATCGACTCAACTCAATTTTAATAAGGAGCTTTTGAATTCTGATAAACGAAGGTAACAGAAATCAACGAAAGGAAACAGCATTGGCAATAGGAATTCAGAAAACAGATGCAAAACGTCCAGAAATGTATTAGAAACAAAACTTCTACAAAAAGATATTTTTTTTTGAATAACTTCCCTAAGCAATATAGACAACAAAACAGTCTAGAATATCTAAATAGATAATATAAACAACAAAACAAGCTTTTGGTATTGAAAGTAATAAAAATATGTTAATTTCAAGATTGAAATGGCAACCAGCCAAATTCACGACTGAGCGCATCAAGATGCTCTCTGCATAAGAGGGGAAGGAAATCTTTGGAAATCTTCAAAAATTGTTTAATTCAAGTTTTGTAGGGTAAGCAGAAGAAAACAAGGAGAAGCATTCAGTATCTTTAGATAGAAAAATGTGGGTGTTTCTGAGATATGTACAATCTATATTTTCCTTCTGATATTAACATACATTCAATAACATTGCAATGATAAATTTCATCGCATCCTTTGCAGCAATTAGAGATTGAGGAACAGGAAGTAATTTCTGATTGTGAAAATGAGGTATTCTCAGAAACAGAAGAGGAAGAAGCAGTGCTTTTAGAACAGAAGGAGAAAGTAGAAACAGTTACAGTACCTGATGATCAATTTGATGATGCCAATAAATCTGATCACATGGGTCGCGGTATGGGACGGACCCTGCTCTGTTGGCCTGCAGTTGGTCTGCTTTGGCCAACCATCACGCGCATGCGAAAAGTGCAGTTAGCGCATGATGCAAATGGCTGTATGACAAACCCTGTACTGCACGCCGAACACAACCTAAAGTCAAACTCACCAATTCAAGGGGCAGAAATTGCAGCCATCCTCCTAAGGAACTAAAGTAAATTGACTATCTAATTGACGTTGCTGTCATATATCATATGTCTGGATTGGAGCAGCAGACATGAACAGGGATATTTCCGTAAGCCTTAGGCCAAATTTCGGCTGAAACTTTATCAACATCCTTGATATTTATCACAGATTTTTCTTTGCCACTAGAATATGCAGCTTCATCTGAAAATACAATAGTTCCAATTATTTTGACTTTGCCGGTTATTTTGCAAGGAAGCAATATGAAATACCATACACTCCCCCCCCCAAAAAAATAACGCTATAGAGCATCATTTTCAAACCTTTGATACTTCTAATTAAGCACAAGTTTTTTATGAAAATGATTTTACTGAATGTGATTAGAGGCGTGTGAAAATCCTTCCCTATTGCTATTTTCGCTCTCCTCGACTTGGGGGGTCTCTTTCCAAATATGACATCAATGGGTAAAGCAAAGTTGTCACAGGTTGACAGAGGGGTCGACAATATTGAAAATTTGATTAACGCCGTTTGTGAACAATCCCAAACTGAAGTTCAGCATTGGAGCATTTAAATGTCCCCATTTCATAGCAGTGTCTGATCCAATTCCAGAAACCTCTTAAGTTTTTATCTATCTGAGTAGCTTACTAAGTTGTTTATAAAGCTGTTGCCTTAAAATGCATGTAATAGAAAATACTTAGAACACATAAGTGAGAATTGTACCTACCATTTACAATTTGAACGCTACAGAAATCCTTAAGAAATGGTCGCAGCCCTGTTGGTTTCCTTTCTCGCCAGTATTGCATGCTCCCTGCAAAAAGCTTCATTTTGGCCACCTGGTTCTTTGACACATACATCAGGTAGCTTTATTCCTGGGATGTTGGTGGCTTTGTTTGTAACTGGCCACATGCAGTGCGGGTGGCGTAGCTTCCACAAACCATCTTCCACAGTAAGTGTTTCACATCCTGACAAAATGAGAATTACAACAAGAGATGTTATTAGAGAATTGAATTTCTCCTTTATTAGGTTAATTCCTGCGAACGTTCTTTTAACCCCAGATGTGCGAGGACATTACAGGAAAAAATTTATTTGCAGCACCTTTTCTCAGTATACGCGTTTAGGTGTATTTATTGTGACTTTCAGAACATGGCAAAATGTACACAGGTTTGACCGTGAAAAATTGTCCTTAAACTGGCTATATCTCCTATAATACTTGATTTCTATAATTTTCTAAGTTATATATTCGCTATACTTCAAAGTTTTTTTACCTCTAATTCTCTTATACAAATTTATTGATTTCTATTAAATATATCGGGCTCATTTGTTATGCTCTTTGAGACTAAAGTTTCAGATATCAAAAGTTTAAAATATAGATTACTATGACGTCATAACCTCGGCACTCTATTCCAGATTTCCACATTTCCCCCACTTGGTCGCAAAAGCTTCAAACTAAAGTCTCTTCTCATGAGTTACTCACCCCTCTTTTTGCAATCATAAGTACATATTTTATGCTCATATAGTTCAACTTCCCGTCTTTTCTCGATCTCCCCCATGAAATCATCGAACTGCTTGTCTTGCATGCCCTTGAATGCCCAATCCATCCCTCTTTCTTTTATTTCTTCTTCAATATGCAGTTGATAACGATCTGAGGGTAGCCAAAGAATTCCTTCCCCTCTGATGCAGAGAGCATCTTGATGCGCTCAGTCGTGAATTTGGCTGGTTGCCATTTCAATCTTGAAATTATCATTTTTTTATTACTTTCAATACCAAAAGCTTGTTTTGTTGTTTATATTATCTATTTAGATATTCTAGACTGTTTTGTTGTCTATATTGCTTAGGGAAGTTATTCAAAAAAAATATCTTTTTGCAGAAGTTTTGTTTCTAATACATTTCTGGACGTTTAGCATCTGTTTTCTGAATTCCTATTGCCAATGCTGTTTCCTTTCGTTGATTTCTGTTACCTTTGTTTATCAGAATTCAAAAGCTCCTAATTAAAATTGAGTTGAGTCGATTGAGGAGGGAAGACATGTTTTGTTTTCGGATATTTTTTTAAAAATCTGTGATTAAAATAATAAATTTCTATTACACGAACATCTTGACAATCTATTTTCTGGTTCAACTTTGTCATTCGTCCCTACTTACGATCTTTCAGAAAGCCTACAAATCAACGTAATAAATTAATTATATTTATCGATGACGATTGCGATTGCAGTCCCCATTCCGATTCCTTGTTCCGTGTTTTAATATAGCCATTCCGATTCGGATTCCGATTCCGGTTCCGATTCCGATTCCGGTTCCGATTCCGATTCCGGTTCCGATTCCTATTCCGATTCCGATTCCTCATTCCGGGTTTTAAAGATAGCCCTTTATAGCAGACGAAACGGGAAATGAAAGATAATTTTTAGCTGCCTGAGGTTAAAAATTTCCTACGTAAAAAATTTCCAGTACTGGAGTTTCTTAAATTTTTGGCCATTCGAGAATCTACGTTTCTTATTATACGCGTAATACACAATTGTGATTGGTGGTTATTCAATAGCTAGACCTGGTTATTATTCAATAGTTATTCAGTAGCCAAAAGTTGACTTCAGCGTGACCAGTCTCTTCTTTGGTCTTCGCCCTTCAGTGTGGACTGGCTTGAATGAAGAAATTAAGTTATCTGGAAGCCTTCCTATAATCTTGATATTTACCTTTTTTAAGCTCGTTTGCGAGCTAAATAGATGATTTCTGCAACAGGCCTTTCTTGTTTATTGTGTCATTGTATGCTTCTGCAAAACCTTCAAACGTTACTTGATTGTGGAGACTAGAATAGAAGACAATGTTAACAATGAATTGCAAATTTGACAACCCACATAAACTCAAAAAGGGCTTAATCAAAAAGCTACACAATATGGTACATTCTGGATGTAATAAGAGGATCAAAAGTTGCTACTTAAGTAGATACTTACGCTAAATACGAATGCAGCCATGCCAAACTTCGAGCAAAATAGCATTCATCGCTACATTCGACGAAATTCTGCTGCATTTCATACTTTTTGTAGCCAACTACAGAGTTCCCGAAAGCAGCGTAGCCAAAGTTGATGGCAGGAGCACAATTTCGGCATCGTAGATTCATTTTGATGGCTGGAGTGGGTCCTTCCTCCGTGAAGACGGTTGCTCTGGTTGGGTTATGGTGCATAACAAGATGAGAGGAACAAATGGTGCAGTTGCTAACTCGTGGGGACAAAGCTAACCTAGCTGGGTGCTGTAATGCCATACCTTCTTCAACAAGAACATTCTCAAAGTCAGCTTCCATATTTGTACTCACTCTTGAAGTAAGATCAGCCAGATGTTTGGCTTCTTGTTTGGAAACTTGCTTATTGAGTAAACGAGATGCGATGTTAGAAAGAACAGGAACCATATAATTTATTGCTGAAGCCGGCAAAGTGCTAACGAATTTCTTCCATACTGCATACTTGGAGAAGCCAAATTTCATGACTAGGATCTTTTCTGTCTTTTCTTTGTATAATTTGTCGTCTATATACAGTATAGGTGCGTCTTGTATTGTTTCTAAACAACGTAATAGATCGTCTTGGATCTTTCTTTTAGCTCTGGACTCTTGGAGGAATTCGGCAAAGGAGCTCATTATTTCTCTTCAGCGGAGCATATACTGGACACTGCTATTAATGTGAATAAATAATGTAAATAATTCACGTTTATTAGCAAGTCTTGCTACTTAAAGGCATCCCTATATCGGAAATGAGGATAGAGATAACAAATGAAGGAAGAAAAAGGCAAGGTTCATACCTTTGGAATTGCGTGATAGATAATATATAATTAGTCCTATTACAGTGCACTACTTATTGCGAAATTCTGAAACGTGCTTAATAAAATTGTAAGAGTAAAACGTCACAAAAAAGGTTTTCCTTTTGCGTGATCTATTCCATAATAAAGTTTAATTGACCAATTATCAGATAGTATAAATGAATGAGTTTACAATGCTTATATTGGGTATAAGCAGTCTTTTACTTTTACACAATAAGCTAAACTTTTACAACAAAGCTAAGGTAGTAATTACCTTAATTACTAGTGCAGATATGTGCAAACTTTTTAACTTCATTGAAGAATTAGGTCTATTTTTTAATTTTCCATACAACTCTGGTTTTTCCAAGTTATTTATTTCCTCCAACCAGTGTCCATCAAATATTGTAAAAAGAAAACGCACATGAGAACCAAACTTTCAAAACCGTGTTGTATAGTGTGGAAGTGTAAACACCGAAGTTTGGTTGTGATGTGCATTGTCTCTGTATTTCCAAATAGGGTCACTTTTCAATGCGGTAGGGCAAGCGTGCTGAAACTTGTTTTCCTCCACCATTTCTAGACCATCATGAAAACACTTTAGTTTGGTTCTGATATACGTTGTCTATTTCATACCTAATTGCAGTGATAATCACTGCGTGCAGTGATGAAATGGCTTTATGCAATGTTAAACAGTAAAAATTTGCAGTGATAAAAGTGTTTACTGCAAGAAATTTCAATTTCTGGAATCACGAACGCTAAGCCAACAGAGATTGAATTTACCTGTTCCATCGCCTGCATCACCGCTCTTTTGATTTAGATTAGAAATAATCAAAATTTTTCCTTGCCTTTTCTAAAAAAATTTTGGCACTCATACCCTTATAGGGCGTTGGTCACCTTGACAGCAAAAGTTAAGCGGACTATCATGAAACTTTCAGTTCGGCTCTGGTGTGCGTTGTATTTTGCAAGTAGGGTCCCCTTTTGATGCCATTGGGTTAGGGTGCTCAAAATGCTCTCAGGTAGGGTGATATTGGGCTGTCTTCGCATGGTCAACGTTCAACTACTCACGCACAGTTGTGGTGCCACACGTAATTAAGACCCACGTTGTTACTTTCCATTTGTTTTGTGTGAAATCAATGACCTTCATTGTTCAACTTATAACCATTCCTTTCAAGGAAACAAGAGGTTATATTGTTATTTTTGTAATTAACGGTATTGTGTCAAAGTAAAAGACTGCTTATACCCAATATGCAAACTCATTCATTAATATACTATCTGATAATTGGTCAATTAAACTTTATCACCGAATCGATCACGCAAAAGGACAACCTTTTTGTGATGTTTGACTCCTGCAAAATTATTCAACACGTTTCAGAATGTTTTGAAATAAGAAATACACCGCATAGAGTTAATTAGATGCTATCTGTCACGCAAGTCCAAATGTATGAAGCTTGCATATTCTTCCTTCTCTTGCTATTTCTTTAGCCATTTCCAGTAGTGATGTCGTTAATAAGATGTAAGAGTCGCTAAAAAACATGTATGATTACATTCACCACATTGATAGCTGTGTTCATACAGTATATGGACACGTCTTTTTTCAAATAGGGCCCCCTTTTATTTCAGTATGTTTAGCGTGCTGAAACTAGTTTTCTTATACATGTCTACTAACTACTACTACTACTAGACCATCATAAACACATAAAATTTCGGTATCGAAGTTCAGTTTACTAGCAGCGAAGAGATACAACAAAATATGCAATTTGCAACAACAACAATTACAACAACTTAAACTAAACAGTTCAATGGTTAGGCTTACTGTCAATATCATATATTTTTGGTAAGTTATTGGATTTTTATAAGATTTGCGCGTGAAAGCTTGACAAATACAAGCAGCCGCACTGCGAGCGAAATGAGAAACCATTCCGGAGGAGCAAACTGAACTGCAGAGATAACAAAAGAACGAAAGAAAGGAGAAGGTTCATACATTCGGATTAACAACATAGACATGCTATAATTAGTTTCTTACAGGATGGGCGACACCATTGAAATAGGCGACACGAACGAAAGTGACGTGTCAAAAAATCAACCACATCAAAAATCGATTGCATTGTTCTTTCAGTCAATGGGGCGTTAGCTGGAAAACTTGTTCTATCTCTTTGTATTGACGGCTCTATCTGTACCAAGATCTATCTGTTCTATCTTTTCTACGTGTTCTATCTTTCTCTCCGGAATCCAGACTAGCCATATTTTGACCGGCAAAAAAAATAAAATTTGACAATGGAGGAGAGAAATGGTGTTTACGTCAGTGAAAAGGGGGATGAGCTTTCCAATTTCGCCATGGAGATTATCCATCCCATTATTGCCAATGGCACAAAGATCGACAACAGTGGATACACTGCGCTGTTGAAGCACAAAAATGGTTTGCATGAACGGTAAGTGCCAGCTTTTAAAGAATACTATACACCTTATTTAGCAGGATAACCCTTTTGCTAACCTACGGCAAAAGCTCTATTTAGACCCTGGGGGCTTACTTCATTTTGGAAGTTTTTTAGGGGAGTTATTTAGCATATTCTGCTTTTTATTTGTCAGGTGGAATGCTACATACATTAGAAAATGAACTAAATAAAAAAAATTCAGCCTTTATAGATCACATGAAATTCGTAGTTATTAAGTAGATGTTAGGAGTTTAAGACAAAAGTTTGGGATGTCAAACACGTTGCCACGTAATTTCATACGTTTACTACTGAACTTTGGAGGGTAAAACTGCTAAAATAAGAGGGGGAATTAATAGGGAGGGGCTTAAAAGAGAGAGGGGGCTTAATAATGCTTTTACGGTATATTCTATCCACATTATTCATATCCCTACAAATTTGAGGTTTTGGACCTCAATGCATAGACGAATTTTTCTCGCCTTTGCTGCTGCTTTCGTATGGAATATACCTGTATATAGACATTATCTGAGGTGATGTTTCCTGTTTTGTCTATTAAAATATTTCCCTATTAAAATTGTAGGGGACATCTACTCGCATCTTAATTTGCTCACGCAAAGCACTGATGATGCAAACTCGTTTGTGGAAGTTGTCGAGGAATTTTCTTGCAAACAACTGCATGTGACCCTGGAAGAGAACGCTGTCGCAAACGAAGAGAATTTCTCAGCACAATTCTTCATGATTAGTAGCGCTTTGTTCATCTCAAAACACACAGAGGTAGGTATGCCAATGGTTTCCTAACACCTGCTTGACGGTTTTACAAGATACTACCTGGTAACCGTTAGCTGCTGTCTAATGAAAACTGAAATTGTCTGCGAATAGACTCGCTAAAAGTTAATACATTTCTCCATTTTACATATTCATTCCCGTTCCATAGTTTAATATATAATCGTTTTCAACACTGTCTTGCAAAGGCAAGTTTTTTGTCTTTCGTTCTCGGGGATGGGTTCTATATTAAATCAATGACAATGCGTATGCATCAAAAATATATATATATACAAAATGCATTCCCCCTGACTGTAAACTATTCATAGGTTGCTAGTTAGCAAGGACGGCTTCCATCATTAATTTCCTGGATTAGCGCAGTTTCGAAGAGTTTTAATAGATAATTTCACTGCTACGTTGTCCAAAGGCCACGCTGTGTCTGTCAGGCAAGAGGGGCTACGATATAAAGCGCATCCTAGGAACGATAATCACAATGAACCTAAAAGTAGGATTATTTGTTCATAGCAAAAACTTTTCTCATTATGACGTTTTTCGTTTTAGATGAATACAGCATACGGATATTGTCCGATAATGGTAGGCATGGGTAGTCCCCGATGTGGCAAGTCAAAAGCTGGTGCCGCAGCCATCGCATTAACGGGTTCTTACCCTAAAATGATGTTCTCACCGTTTATCGACAAACAGACCAAAGTCATGTCCACTTTCACGACGCAAGGACTCTTTTAAGACGACGCCAATTCTCCCAAAGAGTTCACTCTGTCATCAAAAAGATATTTTGATGGAGTGTGTCATGCCGAAGATAGTGACAGTGTTACTCCACAGTGCGGAGCACTATTTGCTGTCAACTACCACGTCCTAGCATGGCTAAAGAAGAAAGAAAATTCAAGGTAGGAAGAAAGTAGGCAATTCATTCTTCTTGAATAGCTTTCCAAAGCTTTTATCAGAAGTGAACGTTGACCGATTCCTCTCAACACCAAACCGGCTGTAATCGTACAGCGACTGCGTCTCTCTTCCGCATACTTGTTTTATCTTTTGGCATGTTTCTGCATTAGCATGCTTTACATGGAGAATTTTTTTAGATATCATATGGTACTCTCTAATGCTCAAACAGTGGTGATTTCAAGGGGGCCCAGGGTGGCTGAGCCCCCCTTTGTTAAAATTAGGATTGATTTCGCCCCCAAACGCACTCGCATCATTCTTTTGAGAATCTCCTGTGTAGAAATGTGCTTTATTTGCAACGATCTTAACGTACATTGTACAGTAGCTGTTATTTTCCTTTTTCCTAGTACCTTTAAGAGTTTTGCCGATTCCTGAAGGCTGCGGTGCTTGCTAAAACTCTTGTTTTCAGGGCATCCATCAAACTTGATTCCGCTATCCAGGTGTGGTCACAAGAACCCACATTGGTATGGGTGTGATCTATATGGGTGTGGTCACAAGACACCACACCCCTTTCTTATGACGTCACCTCCGGAGCCCCCCTTGTTTAATATTTTAGAAATCACCACTGTGCGCAAGTTATTTTAGAAGCCCCAGGTCGACATTTCCTGGACAGTTTGTTTACATTTCATGAATATGAATGGGAGATGGCGTTTAAAGTATAACTGAATAGTATGATGCATATAGATATAAAACCAGTAGCAAAACTTATAGGAGCCTCCAGCTTTAGGTAACTGACGCAATTTTGCTTTAGTTGTTCAACGAAACTACATGAAACATATCATTTTGCACTAATTATTACTTTAGGTACCTGGATAGACTATGCTTGGTAGACGTACCTTCAATCGAGAGTTATCTTTCAACAAGATCCAAAGTCCTGTGGGTACAAAGGCTTCAGTGCATTTTACCAAATTGCAGTTCATTCTTGAAGGACTTGAATTCGATTTGGACAGGCATGCAAGGCCAGGCAGAAAATGTTCTTCTCCAAGAATGTTTTGAGCTGGCGCAGGGCGCTCTCTCTGGTGACAGAAAGGTTCCCGACCGAGTCGTTTTTTCCTGGTCACTATTTCTTTACTCTGCAAGAGAGGTACAAACATCTTTCTTACTTACCTTAAGACTTTGTAATTAACGACCTGTTTGTTGGGAGATGAAATCTTAGATATTGCATCAAAACTCTGTTTCCAAGCAAGACATAACGGTCAGAGTCACACCGCTTTCCGTGACAAAATTTTTGAAAATAACTAACCTTGAGCAAGTCAACCGCTAACAGCGCCTGGGACATGAATACCACAATTGTCTCTTGAGGGAAAATTTCATTCTTGATCGGTAGAGCATTCTGTGACTGAAAATTTGACAGACAGTTTTCCGTACAGACAAATTATTAGGGATGATATTCTGATAGAGGGCTATGGTATTCCAATAACAACCATTTAGGTGATTTGAAACATGTAGATGTCACACCAGGTAAGTTTGAGTTACGCAAATTCAACATAATTTGAAAAGAGAAATATATTTCACAGCTATCAAGATTCACCACAGCAATCAACGACGGAGAGGTTGTTGCATTTTTCAAGGAGAAGATAGCTCCATTTGCAACAGAGCACCAGCACATTGACGCAGCCAAAGAAATGTCGTCAGTGCAGACCATATATGGCTTGGCGTTGAATCAAGATCAGGTTGCTGATGCAGTTATGGGGGCCTTCAACCAAATTGTCGCGGCTGGTCATTCCGATAAGGTACATTTATTGATGCTGTTATAATTTGTAGATTTTGCAAGAATTAGAGGCGCTCTACTCTTAGGTGCCTAATTGCTGAGGGGGATCGGAATAGACGGGGGGGGTTTAAACTACCTTTAGGATCTACTTGGCGGGGGTCAGAATGAACCGGGGGTCCGGGGTCGGACTTTGTTTGACAAACTTTGTCTGGAAACTGCTGCAACGCAAAGCGACGGGCCCTATAGTGCTTATAGGCTATTATCTCTTATTATATTGTATAACAGAATTAACTGTTGTTACCACACGAACAGTGTAAATATAAGTACTCCTTCCTTGCAAGGTGAAATGCTGCTTCAAAATAACGAAAGATTTCGTCTTTGTCCGCCATGTGGAGGTCAACAAAATACTGAAAGAAAGTGCTGGGCCGTTATTGAATGTACAGAAAATCAGAAGCAGCATCGACAAATTCAATATTGGTTTGTATTGGAATTCATTGCAATTTATTTACATTTTTTAATAGAAAACATGGCTCGCATGACTTTTTTCACATGGAATTTAGGTCCAAAGAAAATTCATGCTACTGTACGTGATATGCAACGTGGAGAAAAGGATATTTTTGTGGTGTCCTGTTTCTTTTGTACATGGTTACAGTTATACCTATATTTTGATAAGATTCTCTAACAAGTGTCCATCTTTTGCTTGAGGTGTTCGTGTATCGGATCAAAAGTTTTATAGCCCGAGGAAGGCAGACACCCCAACAAAAACTTGCCTTGGATTAAAGAAAGAGATATTTGATGAGGAATCAGTCAAGAGCATGGAAGCAGGTGAGCCACTCCTAGGATGTTAGAATCCTTTTGTGCTTTCGTATATGTCATTCCGCGAGCATTTCCTCAACTTTGTGAAATGTGTTCAACGACGTTTGCAGTTGCCTTTCATCTTCACAAAGAGGTATTTGAATCCTTCACAGTCCCAAATCTACAGCGATACCATTCGTTTTAGCCGTTACTGGAGACTCTCAAGTCCTACCCCAAGATACTGGAAGGACTCCAGAAAGCCTTAAGGTATATGTGTGATGACTTATGATATACTTTTTTACTAATAATGTGAATCTAGGATGGTCATAAAAGGAAATAGCCACGTGGCAATCATATTATGCTATCTATACATCTATGCTCACCGTATCAAATGTTGTATGTGAATATTATCTTCCGTACAATTCAAAGGAATTCCTTTCTTTCTGTTGCAGTTACTCAGTCCGGGCGCAAAGTCCACATTCAAATTGCTCAGTCCCGGAAGTAAACAAATCTTTGAAAAGGTACGTTGATGCAGAAGTGAAGAGAAATGATTTTTATAACCTTCCCATAACTGTTTGAAAAACTGCGTTTTACCTTTTTTATTCGGATTTCCTTTTCCATCGACAGGGTGTGAAGGCTGAGATGCCCATGTCAAAGCGCCGAATAAGTGACAATTTAGATGAAGAAGGTGGGTTCGTATGCCATCATTGCTAAATTCACTAATCGTACATGTAAAAAGAAGTCTGTGGATGGATGGACTGCCTTGAAAGCAACATATGCTAAAATGTCATTTTTAACAAGCCCAGATTATTCAGACATCCCAACGCACAATAGAACAGTCGGGTTTAAATTATCTCATTCGCTTCCGAAACTAGCTACATCCCCTAGCAATGAATTCGTATCGATGTTAATAAGTATGCATTGTTCTTAAAGGCATTCCCTTCTACAGGCAATGGACAGCAATCATGAAGACGCCTTTTGTGACCCCAAGAGCAACAGCAACAGCAAGCGGAGCAACAACAACAACAGCAGCTTTGCTTTCTCCATTGCCATTAGCAGGTGAGTTGTAGTTTACTTTTTTCGGCGGGATCTTTTTGCTTTGCTTCCATTAACTTCTATGGTACCATTGTACTTGTCCTTTTAGATGTGTCACCAGCAGCAACAGCAACAGCAATCGGAGCAACAACAACAACAGCAGCTTCGCGTTCTCCATTGATATTGGCAGATGAGCTATAGTTAACTTTTTTAGGCGGGATCTTTCTGCTTTGCTTCCGTTAACTTCTATGGTAACATTGCACTTGTCCTTTTAGATGTGTCACCAGCAGAAACAGCAACAGCAATCGGAGCAACAACAACAACAGCAGCTTCGCGTTCTCCATTGATATTGGCAGGTGAGCTATAGTTTACTTTTTTCGGCGGGATCTTTCTGCTTTGCTTCCGTTAACTTCTATGGTAACATTGTACTTGTCCTTTTAGATGTGTCACCAGCAGCAACAGCAACAGCAATCGGAGCAACAACAACAACAGCAGCTTCGCGTTCTCCATTGATATTGGCAGGTGAGCTGTAGTTTACTTTTTTCGGCGGGATCTTTCTGCTTTGCTTCCGTTAACTTCTATGGTAACATTGTATTTGTCCTTTTAGATGGGTCACCAGCAGCAACAGGAACAGCAATCGGAGCAACAACAAGAACAGCAGCTTCGCGTTCTCCATTTATATTGGCAGGTGAGCTGTAGTTTACTTTTTTCGGCGGGATCTTTCTGCTTTGCTTCTGTTAACTTCTACGGTAACATTTTACTTGTCCTTTTAGATGTGTCACCAGCAGCAACAGCAGCAGCAATCGGAGCAACAACAACAACAGCAGCTTCGCGTTCTCCATTGATATTGGCAGGTGAGCTATAGTTTACTTTTTTTCGGCGGGATCTTTCTGCTTTGCTTCCGTTAACTTCTATGGTAACATTGTACTTGTCCTATTAGATGTGTCACCAGCAGCAACAGCAGCAGCAATCGGAGCAACAGCAACAACAGCAGCTTCGCGTTCTCCATTGATATTGGCAGGTGAGCTATAGTTTACTTTTTTCGGCGGGATCTTTCTGCTTTGCTTCCGTTAACTTCTATGGTAACATTGTACTTGTCTTTTTAGATGTGTCACCAGCAGCAACAGCAACAGCAATCGGAGCAACAACAACAAAGTGCATTACCCTCAGCAGCAGGTAGTTCTTCGTACTTCTTGTCTGCCAATTTTCTGCAACGGCATAAAATAAATAGATAAAACATAGATTGGAAAATATTTTCATGTATACTGTGAAGGCATTCTTCATGCCATAAGGTATAGGATAAAGAGCGGTTTGCCGCACACCCTGTCCTATCCCTAGTCAAGTATCACCGGGGATTTTTAAAACGGTGGCACTCTGGTGGTGGCGTCAACACAGTGCGATGATAACTAAATCGGCTGTCTTATTGCTGTGCATTGAAAATACATTTAAATGTTTCCATTTTTCTTAAGATTTGTTTGCTGTTGAGTCAAGACCAAAGTCGCTGAGAAAAGAAAGCAAAGACAAATGCCCCGAATGTCAGAAAGGAAATGACAATGGCCCAATGATCATGTGTGACACATGTGAACAATGGTGGCACACAAAATGTGTTGAAATAAAAGGTGGAGCCCTTGCTGCCAAAAGATTAAAGGCATTTATTTGCAAGCGCTTCTGATCGTAGTAAACAGCTAACAATATTAAAAAGTTGCTTATAAATTATACAAATTTTTGTTGTTATCAATTGCATTGTTATGTTACACGTTTTTTTGTAAGGAACACCTTTATAAGGAACGCGAGGCTGACAATTACCAAAAAATTAAGGAATTTTAAGGAACTGTCGAGGCTCGGATAAAAACTAGGAATAAATTTTTCAAGAACAAGACTATTTGTACAGAAAAATAACAGAATAACAATATATTTCCCATCGTTCTGCCTAAAAGACTCCATTAATATTTAAAGTTGGAAAATGAAACAAATTTATATGAATTTGCTGTAAAAATTAGTATTCAAACATCGGTCATGACAAGGAACAATATAAGAAACTTCAGCCTAATTTTGTGGAAAAATTAAGGAACTCAATCCTCAAGTCTCAACTCAGACCAAATGTTCCTTATAAAAAAGCGTGTAAGTTATGAAAGCACGACTTTAGTTCCAGTTTTCAGGGGGGGGGGTCATAGGGAGGGTCAAAACATTGTAAAACCGCTAAAATTTTTGTCCAAAACCGTCCAAGCGTACATGACTTTCCTTACAACAGTAAAACCGCACCGAAATCGCAAATTGAAAGCCGTGAAACCGTACTTTTATGGAAGGTAAAACCGTAAAACCGCTATCAAAATGTCGAAAAACCCCAAACCGTTTTGCTTAATGACCCCCTCGTTCTATTATGCTCAATTCCCACATTAGTCTAGCTTTTGTAAAGTGAGCTATTTTCTTGTTATTTTCATATCGTTATGTTTGTATCATAGCACACTGTATAAATTGTTTTGCGTAAGCATTGCGCATGTAATATTTATAGTTTCCATAGAATAGTAGACTCACTACACGAGTCTCTAGTTTACGCTCCCCTTATTTTGATTTGTCACTCCACACTGAGCGATTGTAGAAAACAACAACAACAACATCGAGCAAAATAGTGGGACTTATGGAGTGAGTCTAATAGAATAGACCATTTCCAATAAGGCCTCATTTGCAAGAAAATTGAAAATTAGGTCCTAGAGAAATTTTGAATTCAGATTCGATTTCAGCACCTTCTTTTTAGTGTTTCAGCAAAGTTTTATGCTTCTAGTCCTTACGACGTTTATTCTATAGCAATCAAAAGTTTGAGAGGTCAAATGAAGTAAAGGTTGAGGGGCTAGATATATTTGTCAATTTTTTATAGAATAGATGGAACTAGAGAAATTTTTTTAAAGATTATAAATAATTATAATGAAGAATAATAAGAGAAAGTAAAAAAATGAGAAGTAAGTATTCACTTATTCATTTACAAAAAAGAATACCAGAGTCAAATTGACTTTTATAAGCCATAATAGACATGTGAGCAATGGTGGGTTTTATAGAAATAGTATTCATGGCGGAGTACTAAATATGCATGATCCACTTTCAGGAGGCGGATTGTTTTCAACTATTAAAATGCTGGTTCTAAACTGATAACAAAAGTAGCTGGAAAAGAATTGCTTAAAAAGACAAAAGCAAAAGCAGGAGGAGTGTTAAAAACAGCTGTTGCCAATGCTCCAAAACAAATTCAAAAATTGAAAAGAAAAGCTGTTAATAAAATGATCGAGGGTGCACCTCTGTTAAAAAAAATTAACTACAGCATTTGGTAAAGAAATGCAAAAAATAAAGAAAGCGGCAGTAGGTGGAAAGCTTTTGAGTAAAAATCAATAATTGAAAAGTTTAAAGGGCTACTATCACCATATCGGTTTTTTGCGTTTCTGGGTAGTTTTTGATGCCAAAACACGTACTGTAACTTTAAAAATTGCAAATAGCTTCATTAACACCTTTTTTCACGCGATGAAAAGTGCGAAATTCCAACGAATTTTAGGAAATGTCGTGTTCTTCAGAAAAGGTCTGAACCGAGGCCCCGTGACGTAGATCCCGGAACGAAACAAAATTTTTCCCTGGCCTTTGATAGATTTCGCAAGAAAAATTTTCTGATATCGACGAAAATGCCTGATCGTTGTGTTGTGGCGAACTGTTCTAATACAAATAGCCCTGCAAACACCTCTAGAAGTATTTCTTTACATAAAATTCCCTATTTTGGGAGCGAAAGGCCTATTGCGAAGCAGAGACGGCGATTGTGGGTAAGCTTTGTCCAGGCCAAGAGAGCAAAGTGGACTGCCACAGCACACTCAGTTATATGCTCCGAACACTTTAAACCCTCAGATTTTGAGCAGCCAAAGGTACTACTAACGGGATTTGGAAGAAAATCGAAACCTGTCTTGTTGAGGGATGAATTTGGTACTGTAGCTGTGCCCAGTATTCATTTCCCCGATCCATCGAGAGAAAAGGCCGGTAGTTAACAAGAAGTCTCACTAAGAAAAAAACGAAAGGTAAGTAAAATGTCTACATATAATTTCTTAAATAACATTAACTACAATTAAAGAATATTTGTTAAATACGAACCTACTATGAAGGGAAAAATCTTATTTCTTTATAGACAATTAGAAATGTAATAAAATCGACTGCAGAGAATCAAACTTCAAATAAATCAAGTAGTAGTAGTTCAAATGACAAGAGAGAGTCTGAGCCAGAGTATAGCCATGAGTCTGAACAGAGGCATGCAGCTAAACCTTTTGAAATACCTCAAATTATTTGTAAGTAGAACGGACATATTTTATCAAAATGTATATTATTATATCATACATTAATAAAAATAAGAGAATATAATACATATCACAAATATTGAGGAAAGAGTTAAAAATGGAGAGTTATTACATTTCTATTGATTCTAAAAAAAACAATCCTGCTCCAACTGCAAGCACCTGTATACAAGAATGAGAAGAATAAGGAACCAACAGCCTGCAATGAAATTCACAATCAGCAAAATGGAAAAGTATATCAAGCAGCTTAAAGGTAAAATGTTCATTATTTTTACATATTTCAATTTATGCTTGTTTGGTGTAACTGTTCTATTTGAATTCTATATATTGTCATGCTTCATTTAAAACCATAAAAGTGTATTTTGTCTCAAAGTTCTTAGAATTATACCCAATCAGATGAATTCATCAGTGTTTTATTCTTTGTAGCTGAAAATGCACTGTTTTGCAACTTCACTTGCACTTTTGCAAATACTTGCTCCTGGACTTCTGTTGAAGGGTATTTGCAACTTCAGTAGGTTGCAAACGCCAGGCTGTACTATCAGGCGGGTCCTACTATCAGTGACGTCATCAATGACGTCATAAGGTCGCGCTATAGTGCGACGGTTTTTAACCGGTTTCAAGAGTCCCAGGTCCTAACGCACGCCGCTCCTACTATCAATGACGTCATCATGTCGCGCTATAGTGCAATGGTTTTTATGGATGTTGATGCGTTTCTGATTTAACAATCTAGAAGTTTCCAGAATGTTCCAGAACATCCCTAAGAATCCTGCAATCTGATTGGTTAGAACTTTCCAGAAGTTTCGAGAAGTTTCCAGAAATCCTACAATCTGGTTAATTATGATGGCGTAATAATAATTCGAACGCGACGTTCGAATCGTTTATGAAATAATAATCCTGCAATCTGATTGGTTGGAATTTTCCAGAAAGTTCCAGAAAGTTCCACAAGATTCTAGAAACGAGAAATCCTGCAATCTGATTGGTTAATAATTCGAACGCGACTTTCGATCGATCGATCTATAAAATCGAAGCGTAAAGCGAAATCAGTTCAGTTAGAAATTAATCATGAAGAGGTCACACGAAGAAGAGAGCTCAGCTGCTAATAATAGTAAGCGAAGAAAAATCGCTTGTGATGTATGTGGGAAATTGTTTGACAGAATGTTAAATCTCGCATCACATAAGCGAGCAGCACATGATATACACCCATCAGCAGCAGAACAAAAGAAATTGATTGGTCAAGGTAAGAACATGAACAAGATGGATAAGAAAGCATTCAGAATATATATCAAAGAAGAAGATATCAAAGACTGGGCAAGAATCACACAGCATAGTATTCGAGAAATTAAAGATGAATTACTAGATCACAAGCAGGGGATAAAGTATTATATCACTATCGATGCTGAATTTAAAAAGTATGGTGATACGCCTATGGTTACAGAACCACCACCCACATTCAGAACCACCGTGCAGACGCTTCTATGGTCAGAGTATGACGTTGCTGAAGATCAGATAGTTGAAGCTATCAACACACTGCGAGACAAGGTTGATGAATTCTTGGAGAATGGAAGTGGTTGGATATTTACAAAGTTTACCCAACTGCAAGTGAAGATGTTTGATTATGATACAATTCGTGGTGGGAAGTATTTGCAGCTACCTACGTACATCAAAAACAAGAAGGCTGTTCTCAATGTACAGAACAGTGACGATAAATGCTTCATCTGGGCAATTCTATCCCGTCTACATCCACGATCGCAGAATCCAGAGAGAGCCGCACCGTACCGATGATACTTAGATGAACTTAACTGTGAAGGATTGACATATCCAGTAAAAGCAACTGATAAAAAGATGATTGATACATTTGAAGTCAACAACAACATTTCAATCAATATCTATATGGATGAAGATGGTGAAATTGTGCCAGTAAGAATAACTGAAACTAAACGTGAAAAACATGTGCATTTGCTATTGGTATTCAATGACGATGGTGAGAGCCACTATTGCTGGATAAAGGACTTGAGTCGTCTTTTAGCAGGTCGAGATGGTCACAAACATAACCGAAAACGTTTTTACTGTCCTCTATGCTTATCGTCGTGTAGAACTCAAGAAAATTTGGAAAAGCATGAAAAGCTATGCAAGACTCCTCAAGCTGTTGAATATCCTCAAGATATAGAATTAAAGTTTGAACATTTCAAACATCAGAGCTTGCTACCATTTATCATCTATGCAGATACTGAATCCATTCTGGAAAGCTCAAACAAAAGAGCTGCTTATCAAGAACACAAGCCGATCAGTTATTGCATTTATGTCAAATCAATCGATGATAGATGGCAACAACCGTTGGAATGCTATACTGGTGAAGACTGCATGGAGGTGTTGATGAATCGTCTAGATGAATTGAATGAGGAAATCCGAGAAGTGTTCAAGAAAACCATGCCGATGATTAGATTAACACCCGAAGAAAATGCAAGACATGATATGGCTACACACTGCTATTGCTGCAAGCAGTTATTTGATGATAGCAATAGAAAGAAAGTCAAAGATCATTGTCACATTACTGGGAAATACAGAGGACCAGCTTGCAAGTATTGCAACTTCAAACATCTAGATATAATAGCAAACACTCACACGATCCCGATCGTCTTCCACAATCTCAAAGGGTATGACATGCATCATGTTCTGAAGAATTTGAAAGGTAGAAATACAAAGATCATTGCCAATTCGAAAGAAAAGATCATGACTGCACAGATTGGTTCTCATACTGATGTGAATGAAGATGGTAAGGAAAAAAAAATGTCAATGGGATCAAATACATTGACTCCTTTGCATTTCTGAGTACAAGTTTGGCAACACTAGCAGGCAACCTACCGAAAGAACAATTTGTCTCTATCAAAGATCACCTACATGATGAGATTACTCAACAGCAGTACCCTAGTGTACCGAGAAATGAACAGGAAAGAATTGCAGAATTGAAAAGAGAATGTCAAGGAATGTTTGAGCCTGGTGTAGCATGTAAAAACCCGCTAAAAGATGAAGATGTTCTAGATTATAGAAATTGGAAAATACCATCAAGGAGAGATTTGACAGATGCTGAAGCTGAAGAAGTTGAGAGAGCATTGGAGTTGCTGACAAGAAAAGGTGTTTATCCCTACGATTGGATGGATAGCGCAGCGAAAATGGAAGAAACATCTCTACCACCGAAAGAAGCATTTTACAACAAACTCTGTGATTCTGACATCAGCAATGAAGATTATGAACATGCTCAGCAGGTTTGGCAATTCTTCAACTGTCAGACTTTTCAAGATTATCATGAACTGTACTTGAAAACTGATGTGTTGCTGTTGGCTGATATATTCGAGTCGTTCAGAGCACAAAGTCTGGAATTCTACGGACTCGATCCTGCACATTATCTAACTGCTCCTTCGCTGGCCTGGGATGCGATGCTGAAGATGACTGGTGTGAAGCTGGAATTGTTATCTGAAGAAAAGAAGGACATTCTCCTTATGATTGAAGATGGTATTCGTGGTGGTGTCTCGATAGCAGTGAAACGGCATGCTAAATCAACAGAAAACAACACGCTGATGTATCTGGATGCAAACAATCTCTATGGATGGGCAATGTCGCAACCAATGCCGTATGGTGGTTTCAAGCAGTTTACTCAAGAAGAAATCAGAAATACAGACATCCACGCTTTGCTGACAAGATCGAATGAAGATGTTGGTTATATTCTCAAAGTCGACTTGGAATATCCAGCCGAATTACACGATCATCATGCAGATCTACCATTGGCGCCGCAAAGATTACAAGTTCAAGAAGCAATGTTATCTGGTTATCAAAAGAACGCTCACGAAGAACTTTTCGATGGAAAAAAGTTTAAGCCAACACCAAAGCTAATACCAAATCTATTCAACAAAGAAGAATACCTCATGCATGAAAGAAATTTGAAGCAGTGTTTGGAATTGGGTTTGAAGCTGACAAAAGTTCATGAAATCATTGAATTCAAGCAAAGTCTATGGTTGAAAGAATACATTGATTTTAATACTCAGAAGAGAACTGGGGCAAGAAACGACTTTGAAAAAGATCTGTTCAAGTTGATGAACAATTCCGTGTTCGGGAAGACGATGGAAAATGTTCGAAATCATGGACGTTTTGAAATCTGTACTGATGGAGAAGTCTTGAGAAAATGGGTAAGAAATCCAAACTTTTACGGAGTAATTAAAATCAACGAAGACACGCTTTTGGTTGAGAAAAAGAAGAAGAAAGTTACACTCAACAAACCAATGTATATTGGTTTCAGCATATTGGATATAAGCAAAACATTGATGTATGATTTCCACTATAACTTTGCAAAGCCAAACCTTCCAAATGTTGAGTTATGCTACATGGATACTGATAGTTTCATCTACGACATACCAATGTCTAAAGATCAAGTCGATAAAGTATTGAAAGATCACGAAGATGGATTCGATTTCAGCAATTATGATAAAGAACATCCAAATTATTCTACAAGAAACAAGAAAGTTATTGGGAAAATGAAAGACGAGCTTGGTGGTGTGGGAATGAAAGAATTTGTTGGATTGAGATCAAAGATGTATAGCTGTCAAATCAATGATGGAAATACAATCAAAAAGCGAAAGGAATCAAAAAGTATGTTGTGAAGAAGCAAATGAAGCATGAAGATTATGTGAAATGTTTGATGGAAATGAGAGCGGATGCACACATTCAACGCAACATTGAATCACACTGTCACACCATCTACACTACGGAAAGAAAAAAGGTATCGCTGAATCCCTTTGATGATAAAAGATACATTCTTGAAGATGGATTTAACACGCTGCCATATGGACATTTTTCGCTAGAAAGACGCTGCGAAGAAGAAAACATTGATTGAACTGTTTTAACAAACTATTTTAACAAACTAAACTGTTGTAACAATATTAACAAACTGTTTTAACAAACTATTTTAACAAACTGTTGTAACATTATTCTAAATTGCTGTAACAAATTGTTTTAACAAACTTAAATTATATCTTCGTTTAACATAGTTGTAAACAAATAAATCGTTATCTAACTTGTTATGAATGTTGAAATATTTATTAACCATTGAGTTCATTGAAACGTTTTTTGTTCTATTGATTAGAAAGAATATGCAATGTTGTCCACATGTAGCATTCTCATAGGATTGAACTTGAACCTTGTTATAAGTGAGCTGAAACGGCCTAATAAAATGTAGAAATTCTTTCAACATAGGAGGTTCACCAAACGAATCATAGAAATCCAATCGACCATCATCAGCAATATAGACAGCTACCCAGTGGGTTCCTTTACCAGTAAAATTATCTTCATTGAAAATAAATGAACAAGGTAGAGAATGAATGTCGATGTTTTTGATTTCATCTTTCCCAAATACACCATGGAAATGAGGTAGCTTTTCACGTTTTACAAGTAAGTTATTAATCGTTATATCATCCATAATTACCAATCTCGAATGATGTTTTTATGACTATCAATTTGAATGACTCTATCAAATTCACCCAAAATTACAATGTTCATCAAATTGTCAACAGCGTTTGCAAAATTTATACTGATTCTCAGGTTACCCTCTCTTTTAAGCAAATATTGCTCATCTGCACAGTTTCCTTTTGGTGTCAAATCAAACCCATAGATTGCCGATCCTTGTTTGAATCTATCATAATCAATTAGACTAGGTAAATTATTCAAGCTGGTCACCAAGCGGCTGTAGGCATCAAAGTAATCATCATCATCATAATTCAATCTTAGAGGTGGGGTAATTTCTTGATTGTCAACAGTCACTTGAATGGCAGAAACAGAAACATGTTCAAACTCAAAAGGATTTCCTTCATCCGCTCCATTGAATGATGAATTATCAACCAGCGCAAAAAACAATCTGTTTGGAATCTTTCCATTGAACACATTATCTTGAACCCAGTTGGTTGTTGCAGCATTGATTAAGTAGCTTGCCATGTGAGGTTGACAGACTGGGTAAACCGCATTCGTTTTCATCAGTGTTCTTTCAATTCCTTTCAATACATCATCTTTAAGATGTATGTGACGAAGCACCAGTTTCACTTGAAATGTATAAGCGAAGTGTTTCCAGCTTTTCTCATCAAACAAAACACATCACTGTTTGGACTCAATCGCCATTGAAGACGAACACCAGGCAGCAAGTATTTGCTTTGATTGCAAATGTTGACATGAGGTTTTGTCAACACTTTAACCTTTTCACTCTCGTCAAATGGTGCAGATCTTGCATTTAAACCCAGATTTTTTAACGTTGCGGTTGTTGGAAAACCAATATTTTCTTTCCCAATCGTATCACTGACCCAGTTTGTCATTTTCAAATAGTTTTTAGCTCTGGTTTCATCAAACGTCAGAATTGTTTCCAAGTAAGATTGATAGGCATACATTCCATTTGCTTCTGTGACGGGAGTGTCATTCAAAACCAACTCTATCTGCTTCCACATGGATTGGCCAATATTATTTATTACTCCAGCAAATTCTGCAGTGGTTTTTCCAATATTACTTCCATCGACTCTTTTAATAGCCAGAGTCGAGACGAAATAAGAATGATTCAAGTCAATCATATGATCAGGCTGAGCAGGAATGTCAAACACAACAGTTTGTTTTGAGGCATTGAGAGCAGCAGTTTGTGGAAAATATTCAACATCTTTAAAATACTTGACATCATTTTGAATTACTGGTGGACAGAATAAATCTAAACTTTCACTAGGACATTCAGTATATTCTGGCTTTATGCTCATTGTTGCAAATTCTTCTTCAACAGTTTCTTCAACAAAGTTTTTTTCAAATCAGGTTTCTTAGCTTTCTTAGCTCTTCTCTTCTTCACCGACTGCTTAGGTATGAATATCCCTCTCATGGTGCTTTCTTTTATAGATCTTTTAGGACGAACTCTTGATTTCTTACCAGCAGTCGATTTCTTACCAGCAGTCGATTTCTTACCAGCAGGCGATTTCTTGACAGATTTCTTCACAACATCGGCAATTTCTTCAGTAGCCTTCCTTTTAATTCCTCTCATAGAAGATTTGGCAGTATTTTTACAACTTCTCCAACATTCTCACCAGCTAATATCCGATTAACTGCCTTTCCTCCTTCTTCTTCTAAAACAGGTTTCAAAATTTTCTCAGCAGCTTTTACACCTTGTTTCTTTATTGTTGGCATTGCAGCTTTAACAGCTCTTTTAAAAATAGATCCAGCTTTCCTGAAAATACTACCTACTCCTCTTCCACGCTGGTAGGTGTAAAAATACGGAGTTGATTTGTAAATTGGGAAATCATACATGTTTTCTTCTAAAGTGTAGCAAGAATGTTGTCTTTGTTTTGTAGAATTGTATCTCTTTTCCCAACTCGTTGTAGACTTTTATAGTAAATTCGTTGATATCGTTGTATAATAATGGATAGTAGAACAAATTTTCAAATTCCACAAAATTTACAACGTGCTTGTTAATTTTCAACGGAATGAAGCGTAGCAGTGGCGTGCTAATTTTTCCAACTACACGATAGTCTAACAACGAGCAATATATAAACATATTCTTCCCTTCTGCATTGACTTGGAAATGTTCATCACCCACCACATCAGTCGTTCTTTCGATGGCGTTAAATACATAATCTGTTCAACCCTACATTGTTACCAGAAAAATTTCAAAATTACTTCGTAACAAATGAGCATTACCATAAATATGAGACAAGACAGAAACAAAACTACAGAATTGTTAAATCTAATAAGAAATGGCGAAACTACACTCTGCAAAATATTGGGGCTCGAATTTGGAATGACCTTCCACTGTTCCTTAAGACAACCTCCAAACATAAAAAGTTTTGTAGATTGATTAAGCAAAATATTCTCTCCAGTTACAAAAGTTAAGAAAATAAAAGGTTGTCCAAAAAGATTGTAGCTAGTAGAAACTTTATTACATTGCTTGGTAATAGTATGACTTCGTAGGCAATTAATTTGTTGCTTTTGTTAAAAGAAAGAGAAAAGAAAAAAAAAACAAAAAAGTATAAAACAAAAAAAAAGTATGATAGTCTTTAATATCACGTTATGTTGTTTTAGTACATGTATTATTATCTTTGTTATTGTTATTGCAACTTACGTATTTTAAATGTTATTGCATAATTAAAACTTTAATTTAGCGGCCCAAGCTAGATAAGCTCTGCTTTTCTTGGGTCGCGTAAAATACAAGTATTTTTGTAGTAGATTTTATTTTGTAAACTTGTATTTTGCGAAAATATTGAATTTGAATTTGAATTTGAATTTTGAATTTAATGGTTTGTCTAGAAAAGTTCCAGTAAATGGACATGGTGTCCATCTCACATCTCTGTAATAAACATTATTCATGTTTTTATTATATTCTTCTGTAGCTTCAACGAAACCAAACAATTTGCACAAATCTTTTCCCAATGCAACTCTTTTAACATACTTTGGAAAGGTTATCTTGATTTTTGAATCTACAATTGAAAACTGTGGCAGATCTTCGTAAGGCAAACCTAATTCTTTTACATATTCTTTTATTCTTCCCTCTTGCGCGCGAATGTCTTCATTCATAATTGAAACAATTTCTCTCATTGTTAATTTGTGAACGTCATCTCCCTCTGAGATTTCACCCATAAAGTGACTAAGACGTACATAATACTCGCGCTTATCAGCTGCCTGATTCCATTTCTTTGTATATTCATCAGATATTACCAATCTCACGTTCAAATCTTCAAAACCAACCTTGTCGGTACCAATTTGGAAAAATCCCATCATTCGCCAGGGTTCATATTTCCCATATTTGAATTCTGCGGGATTAAATACAAATCTATCGCTCAGTTCATAGACCATTTCCACCAATGCCACCTCCCATTTTCCATGTAAATGTAATTGTTCTTTAAGTTTTATTGCTGAATCTGAATCGTTGGTACATGTAAGATAAAAGTCATTAATCATCTTTGCTGAAAAACAAGTCAATCTGACAATTGTCTTCAAATTTATCCGATATATCTTCCAACGTTTCCCAGTTGATGATTTTAATATCAAATGATTTTATATGAGATCTTGTTACTCTATACGATGCAGGATTTATAGTTGATCTATGAATCGATTGCGAATCGTCAATAACTAGACCCAACAGAGGAACAGCATCCTTACTTATAATGAAATCACAACAAACAGCAAACACTTTTCATTCTCATCTTTTCTTTTCGATATAGCGTACAAGCAATCATGCTACATTTCCAACTTGTATCCACTGGAAGTGGATTAACAAAATTACATGTCTATTATTTAAAGTTACATTCATATTACCGGTCTAATTCTAACTGTTAGTGATGTTTCTCCAATATATTGCTTTGCGGAATAGAGAGATGTTAATTTTATAAGATTCCTTCATCATCTACCAATCTTATTGGGATTTGTTGAAACTGCAACCTCTCCAATGGTGTGAAAATTATATTCTTTGGAGCATAATATCTAACATATGTATCAAGATCTGTATCGTAAAATGTTAGTTTTCTCAAAACTCGCCTTTTCTCAATACCACCAAGATAATTGCTTTCCAATAGATCACATTCTATATTTATAGATGTATGTTCATTTAAATGAACACCATCCTTTATTCTACTCAAACAGTTGATCTTTCCTCCAGTTAACGGATCTCCATCTGCCTTCTTCTTATATACAATCAGATACATAGCCTGGTGAGGTTGTATACTGTCAGAAGTCTTGTATTCAAAGTATGTTAATGTTGAACCATTTGGCAATGTGTTATTCATTTGATCTTCCAAACCAAGGAAATGTGCCAAAGGTCTTGAAAATTTCATGAGAAGTGCACTGGTAAATTTTATCGTTTTACCGTGATAAGTTGAATATCCCAATGATTTCAAATCATCTTTCATTTCAAACTGTATCTTTCCATCAATCAATGATACTGATAACATGTTTTTCAACTGATAACCAAACTCTGGGAAATTCAATACCCTGTCATTGAAAAGCCTTTTGAATTCATAATACATGAGAGTATTATCGCGTGTTTCAATAATTTCTTTATCAAGATAGATTTTTTCATTAAAAAAATCATTTATACCCCAATCAATCAATTTTCCCTCTTCATCTGTGACTGTTACATACTCATTTGCTATTGAAAACCAATATTGATCTTGTAGTGATTTTTCTCCTCTATCCGGCAGCGTCATTTGTAACAATGCCATTTCCCATTTTCTCTTATTGTTTAATTGAAATACGTGAGGTAAATCAACTGTGAAATCTACTAATTTCATTCTATCGGTAGCAAATCCCGAAGGAAGAACCAAATCAAATTCTTCATCAATCATATTGTCTCCAATTGACTTTCAGCAACCCACTCATCAAATTGGGGAGGATAGCCTCTCCATCTGATTAAATAGAAGTTTTTGCCCCTCTTCTTCTTAGTTTTCAACACTTGCTCGACAACAAATGTTTTTGGAAGATACATACGTTGTAGCTCTTCTTTATAGAAACGATCAACTATCTTTTCACCTTGTAGATCTTCAATTTCATACATTACTGGATATCTTTCTTTAAAGACTTTACTGATCTTGAATATTTCTTCAGTATAATTTTGCAAGTAACCTTTCTTAAACATTCTCTTCTTCAAACTCAATCTTACATAATCTCCAGTTTTGAAAAGCTTTTTATTCTTTCTGGTTTCTTTTTTAAACAGTCTTTTTCGAACAGTGTCGACATTGTCTTGGTTGACTTCAGAAGGTCTCATACCAATAGATCTGTGATATGTATTATTGTATGAATTGACAAAATCTTGCAAATTATCAATATATCTCAACGTATTTTGTGCTGTAAAGTATCTATACATTCGTCCTTTTAATGTTCTGTTAAAGCGTTCAACAATTGCTGCCTTTACTTCATTATTTGCAGTGTAAAATCCAATATCGTTTTTCTTCAACAAAGCTTGGAATTCTTTGTTTATAAACTCGCTGCCTTTGTCGGATCGTACCTTTTTAGGTTTTCTTTCGGATAAAATTTCTTTAAACGCATTGACAATTTCTTTTGCAGTTTTTCTTTTTAGAGGCTTTACCCATGCATATTTGCTAAAAGTATCAATACAGCACAAGAGGAATGTAATGTTGTCGTTTTCTTTTTTCAAATGCGTCATATCAACAAGATCACATTCCCACAAATAATCAATGTTATTGGTCAGTATCCGCTCCCGTTTAAAGTTCTTCCTACTTGGTTTGTGCAGCGAATAGGCAAGATTAGTTTTACTCCATTCTTCAACATCTTTCCTTTTCAAATTAGGAATTACTTTTTTAAATTCTCTATACGCTTTATCCAAACCCCCGAGAGAACCCGGAACAGAAGGATCAGAATATAACTTTTCTAAACTCATAATAAATCAATTAACAATTCTAACAATTTAACATTTGTACACTTTTTTCTTCGTCGCTTTCTTTTCTTGCACTTTCTTCCTTTATTTATAACCTTTTTAGGCTTTTTCTTCACTGGTTCATCATCAGATTTGCTCGGCTCCATGACTATCTTTTCAAATGAATCCATTTTTGCTGTCCTATAGAATTGTTGATCTCTATTTATAGCCTTTTTTAGACTTGTACACCACTAAAGGAGCTTCATTAGGGAAAATATTAGTGCGAAATCTCATATCTTCTCCAATCGATTGTGTGAAATCACAAAGTAAGTAGCCGTACATTCTTGCTGTTGCATCATTGTAAATGTCAAGGAATGTTTTTGGAGATGAGGGCATAATTTGTCGTGCAAGAAATCTAATTTGACTTCTATCACGAGGATTCTTGAAAAGAACTTGATACTGAGTATTTAGAGCTAAATTTCTCATTTCTGTTCCTCTTGGAAAAGGGTTTTGCATCATAACAATTACATTGATGTTTAGATGAGATCTTCCTTTTGTGAACAATTTTCCCAAATCTTTAAAGTTGGCAATTTCATGCATTAAATCATCGACAACAATAGTTAATCTTTTGTTCGATCTTTCGATTTCTTCGTACAAGTTTTCAGGTAGCTCAGTAATAAATCTACAATTCCCGTTAAAACTTTTTTTAACGCGCTCAAACAATTCCGGTTGATTTGTTCCCGAGATCCACATAAGATTGGGATATTGTCTGCCATTATCAACTATATTGTTATAATTTTTCAGCAGATTTTCTACCCAAGTCGTTTTACCGCTTCCGCTTACTCCAGATAAAATCAAAGAAAAAGGTGCTTTAAATCTCAAATCATAACTCATATTTATAACAAATTTTAAACATCTCATGCAACAGACAACATCTATTTATAACAAATTCTTTACATCTAGCTACAACATTGAACTAATATCTATAACATCAAACTAATATCTATAACATCAAACTAATGTTCACTAATTTTAAGCATCCCATGAATAACAACGTTCAGTCTAGGCAAATGCCATGATTAAATTGTTTATTATTCTGCTCAATATTTGCAACAGGTACATCGATGTGAAGAGACTTGGTTGAGATAATTCATCATGCAGATTTTCAACTCTGGATTTGATTGTTTGATTCAGTCGACCATTCTTCTTCTTCAGCTCATCAAACATTGACTTCTTAAACGATTCTTTCCCTTCAGCCAGCATGTCGGAGTTGACATAACTAATGTGAAATGTTAGAAATCTAAAAGCATTATGTACCATACAATCTTGCTTATGATCAGCAGCATCAATTTGTTTTGCCCACATCTCTGTAGTTGTACACTTTTCACAATACTCTTTTGCTTTGTTGAAAATGTATTTCAGGAGAATTTCGGCATATGCTTCTTGCACTTGAACATCAATCTTTGTCGGATCTTCTTCTTGTTTCTTTTTCTTCTTTTGAATATACTCATCATCATCACTCGCTGGTCTTTTCCGGGATGGTTGTGGAAGCATTTTCAGATCAGCAACCTTTCCATATAATGCTTTCAGCATTTCTTCTTTCAGATTTATTCCCGTCTTTGATGGTTTCTCATTCTTCCATCTTCGGATTCCAAGACAGAGTCGTAGAGGGAAATCACCATTTTTCTGCAGATAGATTTCCAGCTTATCCTCATACGCTTCTTCTTTACTCAAAACTTCAGTGTATAGTGTTAGAAACTGTGTGATTCTGCCAAAGTACTGCTTTGATTGAATGTGTGCTTTGTTCTTCTCAAACAGACTTTCAGCATCTTCTCCGCGGAACTGTAATTGATCGTTTATGTTTTCATCAACTATTTCCAAGAGACGAGACAGTGCTGCATGAGAAATAGCCATTGATTTAACAGTTAATCCATCTTTAATTGTATCTTTCACCACTAACAACCATTTGTTAGAACCGGGTTGGACAGCAAATGATGACTTGATTAGGCCCTCTTCATCTCTTACTTCGTAAATTGCAGTCATGACTCTTTAGTGATTTTTTAAGCTCCGCACTCTATGACGACTTGTTACAACTGAACTGATTTGATTTTGCGCATCGGTTTTATAGATCGATCGAACGTGACGTTCGAATTATTAACCAATCAGATTGCAGGATTTCTCGTTTCTAGAATCTTGTGGAACATTCTGGAAAGTTCTGGAAAATTCCAACCAATCAGATTGCAGGATTATTACGTCATTTTAGGAACATTCTGGAAAGTTCTGGAATGGAACTTTCTGGAAAGTTCTAGTTACCCAGATTGCTGGATTATTACGTCATTTTTTGAAAATCAGATTAGCGAATTTTTCTCTTCTTTCGTCTATGTTTTCTGGTTGTTTTCCTACCACCATTAAGTCGCTTTCTACGCTTTCTTCTCACACACCGCCAGCTAATTTTCTTAAACCAGTCTCAACACCTAAACCAGTTGCAGCTATGGCACCGCCTTTTGCAGCTGCTTTTGCTCCTTTTAATGCGAATTTCTTTACGGCTTGTTTGCTAATATTTCTAGTCACTGCTCTTCCTCCTTGCTTAATTGCTTGTCTAACTGCTGCTCGCGCTAATGCGGACCCCATCTTTCTAGAATTTTCTAATGTTGACTTCCTTTTATAGCCACCTCTCATCAACTCGGTTGCTTCCTGTCCACCATCATTTTTTAACATATCATCAATAATCATTGAAGCAATAATAGTTCCTGCTAGTGATGCCATTATTTGAAATCGGATTTTTTAGCATATACGAATTTATTCAGCGTTTTCTTTGGTATCCCAGCAGCTCTCCAGACTTCTCTAGGGATAAATTGTAAGGGTTTATCTTTTTTCCACCCACTTTTTCCTAATTCTCGGTTTCAATTCGCTGTAAGCCTGGTAATGGTGTAATGCCAATCGCTGTTTTGACAATCCAATTCTGAAGGTTTTAAAAGACCTTTGCCCTAATTCTCTTTATGCGTCGTCGCTTTGTCGCTGTTTCTTTCTATCCTGCCTCTTACGCTTACCCATCTTTAATTACTAGGTGCATGCATTGTATTTATAAGAGATTTGAGATGACTTAGATATTCTTGTAAACTTTTATCAGATTTTCTTAAAGCCTTTATATACTTTTCTTGATCTTCCCATATTATACATTTATTAGACAGAAAACAATACAAGAGTTTCGCCAGTCTACCATTACCATCCGGAAAAGGATGTATTTGTAAAAACTTTCGCAGAAATTCATGAGGTTGAATACTTCTATCATCTAAGAGTTTAGCAAGTTCTTTCTCAATATCTTCAGGTTTACAATATTCAAAGTGTTCTTCATTGAAATATGTTATTCGAGGGTTTTGCGCAAATTCGCCATAGTTTTCATATATGATAAAGGAATGCGCTTCTTTTATTATACTAATTGTTAATCGATTGGTATATTCTCTAATAGTTTTCAAATAGATAGAGGCATCATGTAAATCACCAACTTCATTTTCTGTCTCGTTAATTGAATTTAACATTTCAAAATAATACGACGTAATATGGAATAAATAGAACCAATCATTAAGCTTTTATAACTGATTTTTTAAAAAATGATGTAATCAGTTAGCGTTCTGGTGATGGGCCAATTCTTAACGTTACCCGTGCTGAGAGATTCCTCGACATTCTATCCATCATTTCTTTGAATTCAATCATACGAATTAAAAAACTAGCGTTCTCATTGCTAATGTTTGCAAACCTTGTTATTCTTGTCAGCAAAAAAGGATTGACATTACCATCGTTTGTAAACCTTCTTATTCCTGTCAGCAAAAAAGGATTGACCTCTTCTTCTGGTGTATTATAATGCTGTTGACTTAACGCCTCGTAGCTCTCTTCAGAATAATTATCCAGACTATCTTCACTATCATCAGCGACAAGTCCATAATCTCCGATATCTACATCATCATCATCGGGAGTGTTGAATGCTCTATCTGTTATCTCCTGAAGTGCTGTTTGCATCATTACATCACGCACCATTGTAGGTCGTACTGGCATAGATTCTGAAGGCTGAATAACCATAGGTCCTGAAGATGCTGAAGATTCTGAAGATTCTTGAGCAGCAGCCTAATAATAATAAAGATAATATGAGAAGATGTTCCAGTCTTATAAGTGTATTTAAAATGAGTATAAATTATGCTTTTACAAATTACCTCTAGTATAGCAGCATTGTATGGCATGAGTCTACACAGAGGGCATGAATTCATTTGCACTCGCCATCTGAAATGAAAAAAGAAATAAATAAATACTTGAAATAATTAGTATAAATAAATGTTTGAAATATTTGTTTAAGTGAATGTTTGAAACAACTTACTGGTTTATGCATCCCAGATGAAAAACCTGCTCACACCGCTGGCATCTCGAGTAGTAAGCATCATTCACCTCTGATGTTAGGCAAATGGGGCAGTTGTTCTGAAATACTGTCTCTCCTGGTTGCAGTCTGATCATTTGCTGCATGTTTACAATTGCTCTCCTCGCTCCAATCATCTTTTCTTCGAGACTTAAAACTAAACACAACAGGTCGCAGTAGGTTGAAGCAAAATAAAAACAACAAACTCAACGGTTTTGTGTGTTTCTAAAAGCCTTCAAAGAAGCCTTGGAAACAAGACTTTCAACCAATCAAATTGCTGTAAACTAGACCTAGTCTTCTTCAGAACTTTCTAGAAACAAGAGTTTTAACCAATCAAATCGCTGTAAACTAGACCTAGTCTTCTTCATAGAAACCTTGGAAACAAGAGTTTCAACCAATCAAATCGCTGTAAGTTGGAAACACGGTCAACCAACCAATCAGATCTATCCTTCTTCAGAAAGTCATTCAAAAACGAGGCGTCACGTGACGAGGATTTTATCGCGGGAAAAATTAAAATTGGCGTCACGTCAGCAAATGCAAACACTCTTGGAAAATTTTCTCGGAATTTTGGTAAGTATCTTTAACTTTTCTCTACTTTTTCTCAGAAAAGTGTTAGAAACGAGGTTTTCTTATCATTTTAACTTATAATAAATGTTTCTTGCTTATTTAAGGATGTTTTATTTTTATTTGACTGACTAAAACTTATTCTAAAAGCCGTGAAACTTATGAAGCTTCGAGACCCGACCGGGTCTAAGAATCTTGACTTCAATTCTTTGTTTCAACTCTTTCAACTAAATTTCTAATTCTTTATTTTTTAGTTGTCCATAGAAGAAATAAGGTATGTATTTTTATTACATAGTTTTATGTGAACACTCGAATCATTCAATTTCATAAAACTACCAAGATTAATTAATGTTCATCATTCTTATCGTTTAATTAACACCACCTCTCTCAGACTCGAAAGGCTATTGACGAATGCTCTGGCCAATGTTATGAGAGACTGTGTTGAGCCCCCGTGCAGCGTAGCATTAGTAGACCGTTCGTTACAACAGCCGTTTGGTGAGTTTCAGAACAGGTGGTTGAAGACTTTTCCATGCACGAGAAATTCTTGAACCCGGGAGACCCTTGGTAGACAGGTAATGCTGCTCATCAAGGCCCCGTTAAGTTCGTGTTTTATTATTCGATCTTTTTGATGAACTAGGATAGTAAACATGCTTTGAACCACCCCTATTAATTTCAGCAATTTTTTTTAACGTCTTTTATTCCACCTTGTTTTTCTAGAATGTCACGCATCGCCCTTATGGACATTGAGTATATACAAACGTCAGATATAATAACAGAGCAACAAGACCATACACAATGTACGCGGAAGATTGCCATATTGCTAGACGATGGCGTAACATCATTTGTACGAGAGTACAAACCATGCATTGAAGAAAAAAGGCTGAAGTCCAAGTGGAGGGGAGCGTATAAGTGGTGCTATCATAACCTTCACGGTCTTGAATATGAACCAAAGGGAGCATTTAAATGTAACGAATCGCCATCCATCATTAAGGACATTCTAACATGGAATGGAGTTACAATGGTATATTACAAAGGCGGACAGGTCGAGCGAGATCTTTGTCAGCGAATCGGAATTTCGATTCAGGTATAGTTACACTGGAGCGCATTTCAGACACACTGCTTGTGCTCGGGTACTACCTGTAAAATGATAAATTAAGTTTAATTAAATTGCTGAATTGAATTAAATGAGGATGGTATGGAAAGAAACATTCATGTTTAATATTAGAACTGAATTAAATATTTAATTGAATTGTTGACGTAAATTAAATTGTTGAATTGTTAAATTGAATTGAATTGTATTGTTAAATTGAATTGAATTGTATTGTTAAATTTGTTTAGTTTGTTTAATTTGTTAAATTTGTTTAATTTGTTTAATTAATATCAAGAAGACATCACACCTACTACTTCACTTAATATTTAACTGAAAATGAGAAAGGAGACAAATAAAATCACAATGTTTATATTTCTGTAAGAATTTAACATCTGCGGTTTCTGTAAAACCGTCGCACTATAGCGCGACATGATGACGTCACTGAGCGCGACATGATGACGTCACTGATAGTAGGAGCGGCGTGCGTTAGGACCTAAGACTCTTGAAAACGAGGTTGGAGAAACCGGTTAAAAACCGTCGCACTATAGCGCGACCTTATGACGTCATTGATGACGTCACTGATAGTAGGACCCGCCTGATAGTACAGCCTGGCGTTTGCAACCTACTAACTTCAACTTATTTTTTTTTCATCAGAAATTCATAAACTCCTTCTTAAATCATCAAAGTTAAAAGGCTGCGAGTCATTAGAGATTTGGATAAAGCCATGCCTTCCACATCTTCACAGGAGTGCAGTTACAACACCAAGTGGAAATGGTGAAGTTATCTGGGCCAAGTTTCATTCCTTCTTATTCCATGTTCAGAATATACATCAGAATTTCACAAACCCATTGTTTAACAAGTGTGTGCATGCTCCAAATATACCAGCAAGGAAATGGCTGCAGAAAGGTACTTTAATCTTTGTACTGATTTCCTGAAAAAAATTAAATATAACTTATACAATGCAACATAATATATGATGGCATATCAGCTTAAAAAGCAATTGTTGAAAAAATGATTACCAATTCAAGAATTACATCTTGAACTTTTCAGACACAGCTGCTTTTCAGAAACTATCTGAAATATTCGAGAAACCTGGAGTCATAGCTGGCATTAAAAAGGCATCACCAATCTCTCAAACAAGTTGCTTGGAAGCATATCATTCTGTAGTTACTCACTTTTTGCATTCATAAGAAATCGCCAGATACAGATATGATACCATAAATTATAATTATTTCATTTACTTTTGTGTTATTATTTTTATCATTCTCACTTTGACTCCGATAATATCCTCCTGTAACGAGCATTCATTCTGGTTTTGTATTTCTCAGCAGCTAGACGCAGAGTCCATCTGCACAAACAAACAGGATTGAATCCAGGATGAAGAGTTACACATGATGGAACCTCTCCAAACTCCTCCACAACTTCCACATCAAAAAGAGCTGTTCTGCAGCCTTCAATCTCCTGGCAACATTTACATTCCTGAGGATTTTCAAGCTTATCAATGCTGCAATGACCACATATGCACCTAAAACGGATTTGCAAATACCTCTCAGAGTTACATTGAATTATACAAGACAATAATTAGTTTGTATAAGTACTTATGTTCGTAGTAAGCTCTGCACGCCTAGACACCTTGCTCTGCTCTCCTCGATTAAAAATAGAAACTCACAGGTTGAAACTCACCAGTTTTCAACAATATCATCTCCACCAAGACGTCGTTTGAGCCGAGCTTCTTCTTCATTCGCAAGATGGACTTCATTATTATATTGCTGAAGCCATTCCTCATCAGCCAACGGTTCATCTCCATACGCTTCTACCAACCCAACTCTTCGAGCAGGCCTCCATGAGCAGCACCAGCAATGGCCTGTCCGACGTTGTCCTTAACTTTTTCAACAAAATCCACACTTTCCCCAACAGATGTGTTATCAGATAACTCCTCAGAATCAGAACTATTATTTGACATCGTCCGAACAATCAGAAAATTAAAATTTACTTGAATATTATCGATATTTTATTGCACACTCCAAAATCTTCAAAGACCACTCACGAATACTTCAATGAGCTGAGCTGGGAGATTTTCAGCCATTCCAGCTTCTACGTCACAGCTTTACTCGACCTAGTCCCCCGGGCGACGCGACATTTTCAAAAAAATCACACTTTTCATCGCGTGAAAAAAGGTGTTAATGAATCTATTTGCAATTTTTAAAGTTACAGTACGTGTTTTGGCATCAAAAACTACCCAGAAACGCAAAAAACCGATATGGTGATAGTAGCCCTTAAAAGCCATTTTCCAAAGAGAATTTAGAAGGTGATAAGATCAAACCTTCAATTCCACTAGCTCCCAGTCCTGTTTTGTCATCAAAAATTTCTAGAAAATTGGCAGAAGGTACAGAAAGTAAGATAAAAAAAGAGCATTAAAAGCGGAAATAAGAAAAAGAACAACAAAGAGAAAAGAGAGATGAAGAATGCAGCAAAGAAGTATAAATCTATTTTAAAACAAGCTTCAAAACATTTGAGATTAGAAGATAGAAGATATTTAAGAAATAAATTAAAATATAATATGCTTTTTTAAATATGTATTTTTTTAAATATTTTATATTTTTTTGGGTAATAGAATATATATTAGAGATAATTTATGTAGATGAACATTTGACGCATTTATTGAAGAGTGATTTCTTAAACGATAAGTTATGGAATTACCTGGAGCGATACCTGATCAAATTACTGATATTAGGACATCAGCTCAATATGCAGCTGATGTTGAGCAAAGATTTGAATATGATCATAAAGAAATATTAGAAAATCTTATTCAGCATTATGGTACTTCTGTCATTGTTCCTACAATTCCTGTGCCGGGTCGAAGCCAAAATAATATTGATTTTTTTGTGCGACCTCAAGCTGGACTTTTTTATGATTTGTCAAGAACTCAAATTTACATGGAAGTACAGTTGAGATATAACGGAGGGGACATTCCTGATGCTAAAAAAGATCTGTTTGTACCTCACGACAATGTCTCGCATAGTGTGTTTAAGAATATAAATTACACACAGGAAAATAGTCTGGTAGAAACGCAAGAGGGGCTGTATCAACATCAGGCTTACAATTACAATTTGATTGCGAGAGGAAAAGATGCATTGGGTCATGAATTGCAATTTGGAGATGGTTTTTATTTTGATCAAAATATTAATCCGAACAATACTGCAACTGACAACGTTCTTGATGAGTATCGGATTACAAGAACTACTGGTGAGAATCCAAAAATCACGAATGCGAATACTGGTGCTGTTCTAAGAAAAATTTAGAGATAATCAAGTGAAGAAATTTTATTTCACTCCGATTTTGGCTACTTGGAATAATGGTCAGTTTCGAGATGGAGGAAAAGCTTTTCACTTGCAATTGCAGAGAGTGGACAGTGCAATGTCGGTCATGTGCCCAGATGCTGAGAAGGGTAAATTTTCTTATGATATCAAAAAGATCGAAACTGCGCTTGAAAACTTTGATTCCAGCAACAGAGAAATTAAAAGAGTACATTAATCTCTATAATGTGAATGAAGCTACTCAAACATATCAACTGCAAAGATACAGAGTTATGAATTATTATCCGCAAGATGAAAAGCTGACCAATATCCATATACAAAATTTGTATAATGGAAGTATACCTGATATGGTGATCGTAACTTTCAGAAGTCGAGCTTATACTGCGGGAAGCACTCAAGTGAATCCTTTCAGTTATAAGCATATTCCAGGAGATAAATTCAGTTTGCAAGTTTTTAGCAATCATGAATCTCAAGCTAGCACTGCAGAATATGTTGATAGAGAATCAGCATTGAATGGAATCTATGATTTATTTCAAAGATCAAGCAATATGTTTGATGCTGATCAATAATTGACGAAAAATGGGTATGCATTATATCCATTTCAATTAACAACAACCAGATATCAAAAAGATGGAAGTAAAAATGTTGATAGTCGTACTGGTCAAGTTTAGTTGAAATTAACTTTAAATACAGAATTTACTGAAAAATATATAATAACATGCACTGGCATATTCAGTAGTCATATGGAGATTGTTGCTGGTTGTGGCACTGTGTTGGATTATATTCCATTATGCAAGGCTATGAAATACAAGAGATTTGTAAAGAAAGAGATGATGATATAAAAAGAAGTTTTAAGGGTATATTAGCTAAGGATGATAGAAGATTAAAAGTTGATTTACATGAAGATTTGTTAATAAAGCTATATGAAGAAGAAGGACCTTTTATGTTTCCTGCTTCATTTATTTTGAATACTGGTACTTATGAAGAAAGAGGGAAACACTGGCAGGCAGTTTATTTTGATGTTGATGGAAATTGTTTCTATTTTGATTCATATGGTCACAAAGCTAAAAGATTGTATCTGAAATGGTGCGAGAAAATAAATAAGTTTCTGGCGTCGTTTTAAGCTTCACCATTTATCTAGAGAAATTCAAGCATTTAACACAAGAGTATGTGGGGAATATTGCATATATTTTCTACATGAGATTAACAGCATAAAAAACCCATTAGACATTTATCAAATATTAAAAAGAGATTTTCCATCGCCAGATAAAAGAACTGAGAAAAGAGATATATTTAATAACTATAGACAGTTTTATATAAATGACGAAAAAGTGAGAGATTGGGTACAAAATAAAAAGTTTATATAATGATAGAAAAGAATGAAAAAGTTGCTAGTATTATTTTTTCTTTATGTGTGTGTGACTGCGAAAAAGCACAGTGGCGAAAAGAAAACAACGTAAAAAGAATAAGCTATATAAGTTAAAAAGAGATGGATTATTTGATAATATCCAACATTGGATTCTTAAAACAGCTGCGAAAATGACTCTGATACCTCGTTTGCAAAAAAATTTAAAGCCTAAGGTTAAAATGAAGGGAGAAAAAAAATTTAAGCCTTTACAGTTTGTTCCGAGAGAATATTGGAGAGCTGCTGGTGCATCAAAAAAAAATTAGATAAATTTATATATGCCAATGATCTTATAAAGAAAGGACTGATAAAAAAGAAATAAGCCTTTTTTTTGAATTAGTTAAGTTAATAAAAAGACTAGATGACAGAGCTTATTATTATTATTGTATGAAAATTTAAAAATAATGGCTTCTTTAGCAGCAAGCGTTGTAGCTTGTATTTTGATTGATGATATGTTAAAGGATGATGGGGGAAAACAAGTAGATGATATGATGGGAGAAGGCTATAAATTTAAAGGGCGGCTTTTTCAACGTCATTTATTTAAGATGGGTTCGGCATTAGCACGAGCGGCGGTAAGAGCTGGTGTTCAACAGGCAGTATGAAAAGGTGGACAGATTGCCGTTAGAAATTTAACTAAACAAGGCTTTAAAAAGTTAGCAATAAAAGGTGCAAAGACTGCGGCAAAAGCTGGAGTAGCGGCTGGATTGGGATTTGCTAGTGATGCAGCATTGAAAAAAATAAATGGTAAAGGCTATAGTAGAGCACGTCAAGATATCAAAAAGAAAAGGAAGAAGAAATACACTAAAATAAAGAGACTACAACTACTAAACAAATACTACTAATATGATAATATGATATTATGATATTTTAGAAAAGATACATTTGATGAAATAGTCAAAGTATAAAAAAAGTATTCTATTTCTATTTTCCTTCTTTCATTAGTTTTATTTGTGTTGTTAACCATTCAATATACTCTGTATTTGGAATATCGCCCCAACGCACACCGGCATGTTCAGCATCTAATTCATCATTTAAAAAATTAAAATTATGCAATTGATCTAAATTCGGTAATCTTTCTATATCTTCTTCAACATTCAAGTTTAAGTAGTCCATTTTATTTTTTAACTCTTCATGTTTTTTACAATATAAGTTATAATCATGTAATGAAAAGTATATACAAGTTCCCCAAACATCATTTTTAATTTGACGTAATTCATTATTCAATATTCTTTGAAGTTTTTGTTTCATCCATATTCTTTCTTTTCCAAAGACAAATAATCGCCTTTTATCTCTGTAATTCATCTCTTTCATTAATAATTTATTTAAATGTCTAAAGGCACTGTACTTGTTCCATCTTCCAATACTATGTTCCATCTTCCAATAATGTCTTCTTCGATAATTTTCTTTAAGTCACAATATCCTATTCTTAAAGCATCTAACTGAGCTTGAAACTTTTTATCACCTTCTTTATCTTGATTCATCTTCCTTATCTCTGTAACTAAATCTTTCAAGTCAGAATAGACAGCTCTTAATGCTTCTACTTCACCTTTTAAATTTTGAATCTCTTTACTTGCGTTCTCTTCTGTTTTAATAGTGTTATTTCTTCTTTAAGCACTTTAATTTCAGCCGTTAAATGAACACATTGAAAATTTACAGAATTCGCATCTGTACGCAATGCTCTCAATCTTGCTGCAACATCTTGCTTGTCAAAATTATTCAACGACTGCATTGGCTGCGCATTCAATTCGTCAAGCTTATTTAATGACTCCATTGCAAATAACAAAATACATAGTATAAGCACATATATATATTCATTTTTATGACACATGTCAATCATCTCAAACTCTTGACATATGTCAATCAAAAAAGACAGTAAAAAGGTCAAACAGACGTAGAGAATATGAATCAGATTTCAAGTTTCAATCTCATAATTCAATCAACTAATTTACATTGCTTTTGTTTCGAAAATCATGGAAACTTTTTCAAATGTTCATTAATTCTTGCACAATTATCAACTTGAATCTCTTGCAGAACTTTCCTGCCAAAAGCAACCACATCACTTAAACTTTTCACCTCTCCTTTTCCAGCTGCAGAAAAATTTGAAATAGCATCAACTTGGTATATTCTTCTATCTACATAATCAATTTTCCTAATTTCTTCTGGCATCAAAGCAGCAATTACCCACTCCCATACGCTCTTGGATGAGTCACTCAAAATTTTATCATCATCGGTAAGTATATATAATACGACTTGTTTTCCAAGACAAAATTCACTAGAAAGTTGTTTTATTTCCAAAACTCTCCCTCTGGAAGCTCTTTGCAATAAAGAACTTTGTAATTCATCGGCAGCTTCTTTATTAATTACAGCCATAAATAAAGTAGTCTCTTCTGCCATCTTGACAGATTGATTTCCGAATGCGGAATGAGTAACTAAGTCTTCTACTCCCTCTTTTATAACGTTTTTCGTAAGCTTTTTTTAATATTGATAAAAAACTTCTCCAGTCGATTTTACAATAGTAACTCTTCTAGAAGGTGGTAATGGAGCTGGATTATACGCCAAACGCCTCGCTGTCTCAGGAAATGGCGAAAAAAATCTAGCTCTATGATCTCCAGCTAAATTATGATGATGATGATGATGATGATGACGTTTTTGTCTTTTTCTTATATTTCTAAAAACCTTAATATTTCTTTTTCTGCCTCCACCTTTCAATTTATTTGCCATCATTGTCTGCTTATCCAAAGCTAATGGTTCATTACCATACCCTTCCAAAAAAATTCGCTCTCTTATAAAGCTTCATACCTAAAAGCCTTTTGCAAATATTCTATTCAAATTCCTACTAACTCAATAACTTATAGCAAAGACATTGGAACTTTTTCGCTATCAAAAGGAAAATTTATCAAATATTTTATTTTCTCCTTGTCTGTCGGCTTAAATTTCGCAAATACGCTAGGCCATTTTTTACTATTTTCTTCAAAATATTTCTTCATTGCAGAGTGAAGTTCTCTCGAACGATCTCCACCTCCTTCTAATTGCTGGCATAAAGTCTTCATTTGATTACTTTCTCTCTGATTATCAAAAATTACTTGATAATCAGCGTTAGTAGCAATTTAACGTCCTAAACGTCCTTGCGGAAATGGTGATTGCCATAATACACAAGCAAAAATCGATTTATGATGAGAAGCTTTTGTAAACAACGCGGCTACTTCTTTATTATCCTTTATCTCGCTCATTAAATCATCCATGATAACAATACAATTCGCAGCTTTATTAAGTTTATTTATATCTATTCCTTTTATGAATTCAATATTGCCTTAGCCATATTTAGATTTCAGCTTTTGAAAAACTCTGGTTGCTCAACTCCATAAAACCATAATATTTTTGTTAATAATTTTCCCTTTTTATCTGAAGTAACTTTCTTCCAATTTTCAAGTAATTTTTCGACCCAAAAGGTTTTACCACATCCAGACTTGCCAGTTAGCAAAAGTGTAAATGGGTTTTGTATTACAGTATCCACTACTTGCGGCTTATGATCATAAATCGATTTAACTTTTGATCTATATTGATCATATAAAAGACTGCCAATATGATTCAAAGACGTTAAGATATCTCGTCTAGATTTTTCGTCTCTAGTCAATCCTGTTGCACTGCCTTCACCATATAAATTTTTTAATTCATCATCGTCATCGTATTTTGCTCGCTTATATTCTCCACCTTCATTTCGATAATCATCATCATCATCATCATATTTTTCGCTTTCGTTTTCAGAATCATCCAATTCAGATTCAGGCAAATAAATGTCAACTTCTAATTTTCTCTTCATTGTTTTAACATTAAAATAATCTTAATTGTAATCTTAATCTTAAGTGTTTGCAAATTTGTTTTCGACTGCCTACAAAAGAATGTTTGTGACCCGTTTAAGGATTACTTCGAAAGAGCCAAACATGAAAAATGTACAAGAAACAACAACTATACTACTAAACTACCACTCATGAAAACGAAAATTGGACAAAAATGTATAGCTTATGCTGGTGGAAGAATTTTCAATGATTTACCCCTTGAGGCTAGAAAGATTCAGTCCAGGATTGTTTTTACTTCTTTTTTAAACGAACATTTTAGTTGAAGAACCTTTATATTTTTAAAGTTTAAAAACACTTTTTATAGCTATTGTATATATTGTATATATTGTATATATATATATTTCTTTTTTCTTTTTAACTCTTACTTTCATGACAGGACCCTTAAGATAACAGCATTTCAATTTGCTGATAGGCTATCCTGTATAAATATTCGTGTTATTTATTTATTTATAATGTCTTCTTTTACTAAATCTTTTTCTCTTATTAATTACTTTTTTTTAAACCTTTTTCTATTTTTATAGACTTGCTTTCTTCCCTTTTATACGCATAGCATTTAATAAACGTTTTTTTTCTTTTTCAGCTCCATGGTCTATGCCAAACATCGAATAAGCAGCTAATGTACTTGAACCAGCACCCATTTTATTCTATTAACTTAACAGTTCATTTCTTTATTTTTTTGTCAACATCTTTTTTAATTTCATTTTCAAAATTTTCTGTTTCAGATTCAGGCAAATAAACACCAAATTTTAGTTTTCTCTTCACTGTTTTCAAAAATACTACAACTACTAAAACAAATATATACAAATATATATAAAATCTATAAAAAAAAATAAGAAAAAAAATGAAATTATTTTCTAAAGCAGTTTTTTTTTGAGTTTTTTGTCTTGTTTTAATTTGTTTTCCCTCGCCTCCTCTTAAACGCTTTCTTTTCTTCCAGCAGACGAATTCATTAAACTCTGCAATTTCTTGTTTCCTCTTTCTAGCTTTCTCTATTCTCCTCCTCTCAATTTCACTCTCATCCTCTTCTTCACTCTCCTCACAACTCTCTCTTGCACTCCCTTTTCTACTACTCTCACCTCACTCTCTTCACCTTCATCCTCACCTTCCTTTTCAACTATAGAATCTACTGCTATTTCTACTTCTTTATTCTTCTTCTGTTCGTCCCCCTCTCTCTCTCTCTCTGCCCATCTCAGTTCCATATCCTTCATACTAATAGGCTTTCTACCTATTCTCGGCCTAGGCAGAGTCAAGTTTAAAAGTACATACGATCTCCTATCCTTATAATTTCTCCATTAAATTCAAATTTATCATAACAACCACCCTGTTTTAATGCATGTATATTCGCAATTTCAGTTTTGAATTTTTGCTTTATTGTCAAATCCATTAAAAGAAATCACCTTCTGGCGCCTCTTCTGTCTGAATAATTTTAAATCCATTTTGGCTAATTTTATTATCTATAAAAGCAAAAAAAACTCTAAAAATAAAATTTTCTATTACTTTTAAAACATATAATAATTCCTGCATAAAATTTTCTAATACTCACCATGCTGATGATTAGCGTCTTCGCTTTGTTGTTGTATCAAACATTCTTTATTAGAATTATCACTCTCTTCTATCTCCTCTTCTTCTTCTTCATCAATAACAACTATAAACCAAAAAAACAATATAACTAAAAGAAAATAAATAATTTTCTTAACAACTATAATAAGCATTTATTCCTTAAATTACATTTTACCTTCTTTCTCTTCATGTGACTCTTCTTTTCGCTTAGGAATTTGCTTCGATCTTAAATGGAACTGGGTATGATTTTTCAACAGATTGCGAATCTTTCCACTGTTTTCATATATTCCAATCATTTGGCTTCTTGCCTCATCACGGGTCCACACTAACTTTGTCATCAATAATTTCTTTAATTCTATTTCTATACCCTATAAACAAGAAACTTTTTTCAGTTATATAATACTAATATTAATTTTTTTATTAATAAAAGCTATAAAGGCAAATTCAAGTTACATCTATAAATGCTCCATCTTTAAGCACTTTTCCTTTTTCTACCTCAAACTCTAACAGTCTCATATTGACTCTCCGCTTTTCAAAACCAAAAGGAACCAACAGCTCACTTTCGCCGAAATTGCAAACTTCATTGCATACATGGCGAAAAAGAAACTAAATAATATTATCTTTTTGAGCAACGTCGCAAAGCAACCAAATTCTCAGTCCTTCCGTCATTCTCGCCAATTTATTAAACAACGATTCCTCCTCCTTCAAAATATCTTGTAAGTGTAATTCCTTTGCCATGTCTTATAAAATGAAGCTGAAATTAAAATTAAAATTAATTATATATTCCAATATGATTGATTGACAGCTGTCAACTTTAAGAATTGAATTATATAAATCAAAAGAACTTGTCTTATATGTTTGATTGATAACTGTCATATTTCAATTACATATATGCTCGAATTACATATATGCATTATAAAAGCCAGCACAATAATCTAGAAAGCTCATAACAATTTTGAGCAGTCAAAAAAAGCAGAAACAAATTATTCTAAACGTGTTCAATCATTCTAAACGTATTCAAAATGGATAAAGATTTCGATTGCGATGTCATGATCCAAAACTCAGTAGCTTCTATGTTTGTAAGAGATAAATTCAGGACTTGGACAAGAAAGCCATTCTTGAATGCTCGTATATTCAACTTGATGATGGACATCAATGCTGCAGAAGGGTAAATATCATTTTTGATTAATTTTTACTTTCCGAGTTCAACAAAATATAGCGAATAATCAAACACGAACTTAACGGGGCCTTGATGAGCAGCATTATCTGTCTACCAAGGGTCTCCCATGCTCAAGAGTTTCTCACACATAAAAAAGTCTTCAGCCACCTATTCTGAAACTCACCGAAAAAGGCTGTTGTAACGAACGGCCTACTTTTCCCGCGCTGTATGAGGGTTCTACACAGCCTCTCATGACATTGGCCAGAGCATTCGTCAATAGCCTTTTGAGTCTGAGAGAGGTGGTGTTGATTAAACAGATATATATGTTAAACAACTCTAAATCAAAAAAGTAATTAACTTTTTTTATTCTTTTAGTTCACTCTGAGAATTGCAAATAGAGAACAAGAAACAGTTTAGGATTCTCACTTCATACCGTGCAAAGAAGAATGGGACCTAAGTCCGGATGAAAAAATAAATTCGAAAAATGCAGCAGGCAAATTCATGGGCTGTCTTATGAACCGGCCGAAAACACTGCCGACGGATATTGTGGCGATCACCTAAATTTTTTGAAATTTCTTTGCGAAAAAGAAAACATCAATCAAGTTTATTACTTTTCTAGAAACCATCGATACACGTTTGAAAAAAAAGCTATGGATTCTATCAGAATACCATCAGCAAATATTGCACCTATTTTGAAATCCTTCAAAATTGATCGCCTTTGGTGCAGAGGCAGCTGCACAAAAACATTTATAATTTTGAAGTTCTTGGAGTTCCTTTTGGACTGGCAGTCGAACGTTTCATTCCCGCCATACAAATACCAATAGCCAATCAGATCTGATTTACGGCAACTTTTCAATGTTATAAATTAAAAAAATTGAACTTCCTAAATTTGGACACTTATTCTATCTTACATTATTAATTGTAGTTTAATTTCATGACTTGTTCTTTATAAAAAACATATGACATAGCTACTCCTTTCTCATATCTTTTTTACTCATATCTCATTTATTTGCAACTAAATAAATTCATAAATTTTAAATAAAAAATAAATACAAAGCAAAACTCAAAAAATTCATAAAATTGAAATAAAAAATAAATACAAAGCAGAACTCAATAAATTCATAAAATTGAAATAAGCACAGAATTAGAATTACTAGAATCGCCAGTTCAACCGCTCTTCACAAAGATGAAAGTCAGAACACAGTAAAACAAATCAACCAGAAAGTTTAGGGATAAACGTTTATTTTGTCCCCAAAAGTCGGACAGCAACATCTCCCTAAATCAACCCAAAATTGACCCTAAATCGTCCCTAAATTGTCCCTAAATCGTCCCTAAATTGTTAATTTTTATATCCGTACATAATACTCCCTAATGTTTAGGTACATTGTCCCTAAATTATCAATCTTTATATCCGTATATAACAATCCCTGATATTTAGGTTCTTTATCCCTAAATTGTCCCTAAATTATTAATCTTTATATCGGTATATAATCATCCCTAATTTTTAGGTTCTTCTCACCCAAATAATCCCTAAATTGTCCCTATAATACACAGTAATATCTTATCCCTAATTTGTGTGTTCCTCGTCCCCAAAGTGACTTCCAACAATTGCTTTTCTGTATGCACAAAATTACCGAAAACTTTTCTTCGTCCCATCCGTATTGTTCCCAAATTTCTGACGAAACACAATACAGTGACATACAGTAGATGAAAGACAATCAAAATCAAAACATTTGTTTTGGGAAGTTATTGGACAAAAACTGCAACTAATTTCCAGAGCATGCAACCAATATCAATTATTAAAACAAAAATTTGTCAATAAAAGGGGTTAATTAAAAGTTTACAAGACATAAAAGCAAATTTTAGCTAAAACTAAATGTACAAAAACAATAATAGAATTATCACACTTTACTCTTAGGCCCAAAATAATGAGAACAGATTTTAGGAACAGGGGGAGTTCAGTTAGTTTTTTAACAAGATTCAAAATTAAAGTCCAAACATAAACATGTCATTATTATAGTAGATTTGGACCCTGTATTTGGACCCAAGAGTAAACTTTATCAGAAAAAAAATAACTTCTAACGTTAATAAGCCCTTTTCACATTCGTTTCTGAAAACGAGGCTCGAAATCGAGAAGGAAGCTAACACTGTAAGAAATTAGCAGTCAGCAACAATCAAAGAATTTATAAGGTGTGATCAGTCGAGATTAGTCATTTGTTGCTCTAAGTTTTATCTGTTTCTGAATATATTGATTCTAAGATGGCTGAAAATAGTGCCGAAATAAGTTCTAAAGCTCAAACAAAGAAGAAATCATCTTTAGGAAAACAATGTGCGGCGTTTGGATGCTTCAGTTTTCAGTATAAAAAAGATGGTTCGCCGACGGGCCTACACTTTTTCACATTCGCCCAAAAGAATCCAAAAAAGAATCATTGGTGTAATCTAATCAAAAGACGCGATGGTTTTGATGGCTTTAAGGTGACTCCTCATACCGTTTTGTGTGAAGAGCATTTTAAGGCCACAGATATAAAAAAAAATCCACTGAGCTGGAAGTTGATGGCTGATGCGGCTCCTTCACTGAAGCTATATGTAAACCCAAAGGCCACCACGACCACCACCACACGGATGATGCGTAAAGTGCCTAAAGATCGTTCTGCAGTTTTTGAACCACAACATTGCTCTTCAACTGCATCAGATAATTGCTTTACAGGAGATTTTGGTTTGTCTGATGCTACTGGAGGAATTTCATCAGTTAATTCTCAGACATGTCACACCCAGACTGGTTTTTCTTTTGTCAAGACGCCAGTTTACCTGGATGATGATGATGATATGCAAATGGAAGGCTCTAATCTCACGACAGATCACTGCTATGCACCTCCTCCATCTTCCAATGAGTCAAAAGAGTATGTAAATCTACAACAGAAAATTGATGAGCTGTCTCACGAGGTCTCCGAATTGAATGCTAAGCTATCCCATGCGAAAAAGTCACTCTTCTCCATTGACAAGCTGAAAAATAATGATGGAGCTGTCAAGTTCTATACAGGGTTTCCCAACTTCTCTTCTCTTGAAGCTGTTTTCGATTATTTGACACCAAAGTTGGATAGCTTGTCTTATTGGCGTGGATCTAAGTCACACAATAAATCTAAAGAAAAACCAGACAGGCCTGAATCACATAAAAGATCTGGCCCCAAACGCAAGTTGTCTCATTTCGAAGAGTTTGTTTTGGTTCTGATGCGTCTTAAAGTTGGCCTCTTTGTAAATGATCTTGCAGACAGGTTTGGTATCTCCAATGGTCATGTCTCAAAGATTTTTACAACTTGGATCAACTTCTTGTACCATGAATTGCCTCTTCTCTTCCCATTCCCATCCCAAGAACACACCCGAAAGTTAATGCCCAAAGAATTTAAGATGTACCCATCAACAAGAATCATTATTGATTGCACTGAGATCTTCACTGAAGTTCCTTCATCTATGAAAGCACAATCACAAACGTGGTCAGACTACAAGCACCACAACACATGGAAAGCCCTTGTTGGAATTTCTCCTACTGGTGCATTCACTTTTGTTTCAAAACTATGGTCTGGGCGTGTGTCAGATAAAGAAATTACCAAAAATCTGGGCTCATCCCCCTTCTTGAGCCAGGTGACAATGTCATGGCAGACCGTGGTTTTGATGTTGCTGATATCCTCCCAGCTGGTGTCACATTGAATATTCCACCCTTCAAAGGCAACCGTGCTCAGCTTACACCAGAAGAGAGTGAAGAAACGGTCTGTATAGCCGCAATATGCATTCATGTTGAAAGAGCCATTGGTAGAGTAAAGAATTATCACATTCTTGATGGTGTTCTTCCATTTTTAGTTATGCCTTCCATATCAAGTAAATAAGTAAGTAAGCAAGCAAATGAATAAGTAAGTAAATGAGTAAACAAGTAAGTGTTTCTAGTAATATGAATAGAAAAATCATAAAAAAATGAAATTTTGTATATTAGGTTTCCACTTTATTACAGTTGTGTAAGATAATATAAAAATTTTGTATTAGTTCAAGAAATGCTGAATAGCTTTAAGAAATTTTTAGTGCTGACTAATCAACATTAAGAAAATTTAGTTTTCTGATACACAACAAGTTTACCAGAATAATTCTTCTAAGCATACCCTTTTTGAGATGCCCCCCTCAAAAAATATCACCAAAAAAATATCACCACAGGAGCATGAAAAATCATTTGTGTGAATAAAAACCAATGTGTTCTTCAAAAGATGTATGGTTAATTATTTATGTGTTTCTTTGTGATTCAAAAAAAGAGATAAAACAGTAAACCCCATATAAAATGGACTTCATTTTTGCCCACTTATTTTATGGGTACAACAGGCTATGGTCTTTTCTTTGGCTAAGGAATTTTAGCTTGGAGCTTTTCATGAGTTTGGTCGCAGGTGTTTTACTGTGATATAAATGTAGCTTTGCTTATTACAGGAATGATTATGGAATATATTTCAAAATAACTTAGTTACTTATAGATATATGTACATTTGTTTAAAGTTTACTTGCTATATATAAACTACATATTTATCTTAAGCTTATACTAAAAATGTTGTTATAACTTTGAAGAAAATTTCTCCCAGCCACCATGAATGTATAGTTTTAGTCCTCTTTGAACACGCTTTGTGAAGAATTCTGGAAGAACTGCTCTGCGATAAAAATGGTTCAGCTTAGGAAGAAGACAACGGTGAACAAAGCTTTTATCGTAAGAAATTTGCTGGATGAATAATGGCTGACTATCTCCAAACCAAACCACCAGATCATCCCTTCTTAACCCTGAACACAACATCTGACCTTGAATTTGATAATAATAGTCGTGATTCTTCTTTAGTCCCACCACATCTGTCTTTGTTAAGAAAAACTTCTTATCTGCAACAGCATCATTGAGAGAAGATGAAAATTTAGAATAGGGACATTTGATTTCAACTCCCCAAGAATCTTGACCGTGCCAAAAAATGCCATCCAAGGATGAACCAAGAAAAGAATGACAACTTGAAACAATGAGACCAGGTTCTTCGATAGAAGCTTTCTGTAAACGGCTATTTATCAATGTATCCAAATATAATGATCGGACATGTGACTCATATGGTTGTCCATGACGGTTGCTTTGAGTAGAAAAGGATGAATAAAACATTGCCTTTATCTTTGATGTTGGCTCTACACTATTAACAGCATCAGATTTAAAATTAGATGCAGTGATTCGATACATTCTGTGAGGCTTCCAGGATGAATTTGAGGATTGACCATGGGTAGCTTTTTCAATTTCATTCACAACAGTTGATTCAATGTGCATGTTCTTTATGGTGTGATAGTCCATTATTTCTTTGAAATGCAAGCAGGATATATCATAATCATCACCGAATACCATTGAATCATCAGAACCAGAAACAGATAATTTTACAAAAGAATCTTGAAAAGGGGAATCCAAAGAATCTACCACTTCAGTTACAATAGAACAATTGTTTTCTGAAGGAGTTTCAGGCATTGAGTGAAAAGCAAAGAAACAGCTGTTTGGTGTTGAAGATGCAAGAGTGTGTTTTAGTTTTTCAAAACTTTCTTCCTTCATTCCACGTAGCAAAGATCTACGTGGATCATGACAAATGCTCTTTGTACCTTCCAATTAATCTTGATTTCTCCCAAATCTAATTTTTTTGATCACAACTTCATCAATAGTTGCTGGAGAAACAGAGGCAAAAGAAGCAGGGACGTTCCAGGCTGAAAGCTTTGACGTGCAGGAGACAGGTTCGGGACAATGTTGGTAGCCTTTCCTATTGAAATCTTCCAGTGCGAAAAGAACACCACCAACATGGTTGCAATTTCCAAGACCAGATACACCAGCACCAGCAGGGCAAGTACAGGCGGCACTGCACACATCACCAGAATTATTATCAAGGACTACCAGCACTTTATACATAATAGCCTTCATTGAAGCCTTCATGTGAACATCGAAAAAAGTGAATTTTTCATCTCTTGCCACAAAGAACTTCTTGATATATCCTTCAAAAAAAAACTGGAAGGATTTGAGCTTCTTGTAGGCAGTACTTTTCAACTTTATATGCTTGAGCTTTGTCGTGTGAAGAACAAGGTGGTCATAAAGTTGAACAAAGGTGAAGACTGGAGTTCCTCGAAGATCTGATGTCCATGGCAAGTGGCTACACTTTGATTTGGAGATGTCTTCATACCTACATTTCACTTCATCAGTTGTTCGAAGTAGCTGTGGTGGGGAAATATCGACCTGAACTTGCTGTTTCATGCGAGAGAAAATTGCGTAGGCCGGTAGGATTAGATCAGCCTTCGAACCAGATGTTTTCTCTTTGTAAGCAACTAGAATGGTCTTCAATTGCTTGACAGTAAGCTTCCAAAGGTCATCTAAACAATCAACGATCTTGTCTTTGGGCAGCAAAGATTCGAATTGGTCCATTTAGTCAAACAAATTATCGAAGAAACTGAAATATCGAAGCTGATTCAATTTTTATCTGTCTGTTTCTAACCCCCAGAGCGATCTTAGATTTTCTTACAGTGTTAGCTTCGTTTTCGATTTCGAGCCTCGTTTTCAGAAACGAATGTGAAAAGGGCTTATAGGCACACTTCTTACAAAAAAAGTTAAATGGAATTAATTTTCTTCAGAACTGCATCTGCCATGCTGGAAAGACTTGTTAGCTTCTTTTGAAGCCGAAGTCTTTCTGAAATGGCGCAAACAGGTGTTTGATAAGGATTGTAGTGCACATTAAAACCATATGCACACTGAATTAAAAATTTACATGCCTCTGGTAAATTTGGAAGAGCATAGAGACTAATACCGAGAACCACAACAAATGTTTCATTTCGTATGTCTCTTATCATTGCCAATACCGCATTTTCTCTGGCTGCCTTCTCAACATTGTCTACATCCGGGACAGTGCTTCTTTTGCTTCTCTTTGTGTGCAAATGTTTGTCCAAAGACAGCACATCTTCAACTAAGAATAGAAAATCTAAAACATTAATAATAGAAATAAATCTCACTTCAACAATACTTTTTTGTAACTCCCTTGGAGCATAATATTCATTAGAGACACAAGGAGACTCTACAAGGTTTCCAAACATTAACTGAGATTTTTTGTAAAGTTACATAGGAATTTTCAGTTGCAACAACACCCACTTTGTTTAAGCATACATAATGAAAATAATTTCGTTGAATATCTCAGTGATACACTCGTTTATAGTCAGATATGGAGGTGGAATAGGAATATGGAAGAGTTTTCCACTTAAAAACTTTTGGTATCAGAACATTTGGTATCAATTTCACCCTCTTCTTCTGCTTTCTTTGGATGATTGGGGGCTGCAGGCGAGTGTTGATATGTTCAAATGACTTAACAATACTCCCTCCTTGACAAGGTTTATAATGGAATAAGGAAGACTGTGGGGAGAAGTAAAGTCAAATTGAGCTAGGTTGAATATGACATCTAGTTATTGTGGGTGGCAAATAAAAAATGTGGGAAATAATTATCAGCTAATAAAAATATATTTGGAGTTAAATGGGACAACAAGAGAAACAGTGTTTATCATACCCTAGCAAATTGATGTGATGTACCAAAAACTATGGGAGGGGGGTAGTTTTTATATATAATATGATTCTTCAAATTGATGAATTCTCAAAGAATTGTCAAAAATGGTCTTAAATTCTTGCACTATACTGTAGAGTTTTTATCATGGGGAGATATTGTCACTTTTCTTAGACAAACATTAATTCTAAAGCCAATATCATATATAAATGCAAAAAAATCAACAAAATTAAAACTAGTCCTAAAAAATAATGGAAATGCTCTTACATATCCACCATCACTATCTGCCATATCGTTAAATGTTGCTATCAAATGTAAGGCCAATTCAATTTTTTGCGTTGTTGAAGGGTAGTTAGAAATTGAAAATCTGAATTTCAACTCATTACAAAATCAGACTATACATACATTTATATGATATTTATCATCTATAAAACTAGAAATTGTCATTGTGACTTTGTTCTCTGAAAAGCTTTAAAGGTTTATACACGTTTTTTTTTACAAGAAAGTGGTTTATAAGAAAGTAGTGCTTGACGTCTCAAAAATGTTACAAAGTTCAATACTTGATTCTTGAAACTTAAGAAAGTTTTGTTTCATATTTTCACTCCTAATGTTCTTTATGTTATTTTCGCTCTTCTTTTCAGTCGTTCATCTTGCTATTAAACAAGTCTAATGATTATTTTCTTTGAAAAACGTGGTATTTGTGCAATGTATACAGTGCCTTAAACTGTGCATTCTTTAGAAATACTGCATTCCAAAATTTTGCTAAGAAAGTCACAAGAAAGTTTTGGTACTGAAAACATGAAATATCTAAGAAAGTTTCAATACTGGCCCAAAAAAACTTTCTTATAAAAAAAACGTGTAATGGAATAACACCATAGATTTCATAGGTTTATAATGGAATGACAACAAAGTAATTAATATTTGGTCAAAAGATGGGTAATGAGTTAAGAAGCACACTCACAATTCCTTCTCATTTCCAGAATTTTGCTGCCTGTTTTGTTGATGCAGATAGGTGCAGTGAGCTCTGCATATAATCTTTTTTGTTGTTGCTGGGATTTTCCCTCCACATGCAAATAATTCAATATCCTTTGTTGGGAAATAGTTTTTTAGGATAGATTTACTATCATATGTCATAACCTGTAAAAAATTTTGAGGAATTTTTGTATTTTTGAAGAAATGTCTCTGTTGATTTGTAGGGCATGAAGAAATTAATGTATATCTTATAAGTGACTTACAGTCTTATATGCGACAGCATGTTGCACTTTAAGTGTGTCAGTCGATTTCTGTTAATTCTACAAAAACACAAAAAAGAACGTTTTTAACACACAGATGCACACATACACGCATATTTTATGTCAGGAAGCCAAAGGTGTTCTGTGTGACATAATAATTTATATTCTAGGGCATATTAGACTCACCACCAATTCAATTCTTAAACGTGGACATTGACATTTGTTCACTTGTAAAAAAAATAGATTCCAAGCAGTTAGGTTGTTTGCTGTGCTTTGCTCTGCTGAGTTTTAAGCCTTTGACCTGCTCATCTTATGTGAGATGATATCTCTTATCAATTACTACTCTAAACACTGCTTTGCTGGACGAGAAAGAGTAAAGTCAAACACTGTAACGTACCTTTTTTTTGTTTCATTTCCGCAGCATGTTGTTTTTCTTCATAATAATCAGTCTCCAAAACCGCAATATTATTTTCGTCAGAATCTGTATCCTTCCGCAGCATCTGAATAAAACTATTTTCTTCAATCTCTTGTTGAGGCAGTTGGTAAAACTTGTTGACAGCACGGCGGAATATCGCTCCAGTTTCCATTTTGTTTTCTACTTATTTTCGTGCACTCTACTCAACTCAACCACAAGACTCAACAAACGAAACGAACGTTGAACGAGGAGGAACGTTGGCTCACTTTCAAACAGCATGTGTGAAAAACGTGTTTTAGTGACAGGGAGCCACAAATCTTCAAAATTCAATTGTTTTTTTTTTGAAAGGAATCAAGTCTAGTGAATTAAAAAGTGTGACTTCTTAACAAACGAATCAACCAATCAAATAACCTTATGCAACAAAAGACCATCAGACAGGCGCGCTTTTTAGAGTTCAACAACAGAGTCAGAACAGGCAAAGCGCACAATACACAGGAGCTTCGCAGATTCACATCGATATTTTTGTCCTGAATCCCTCGTTATTCTCTATGTTATCTTCGTTTGTGTTATTTCTTCACAATGGTGTTCATAACCGGCTGATGGAAATTTTCATTTATCTGGTTTGACAAATATCTAGTTCAAATGGATGCTTCAAAGAATTCAATTTTAGTGTCAACAATATGCAAGTATTGCTCAAGGAAATTGTCGTCAGTTACAGTAAAAGATTTCATGAAACACCTTCGCAGCGTTCATCAAATAGCCCTTCCAAGCAACAGCCAAAGGCAACCACTGGTAAGAAATTTTGAGCTGCAGTTCATGACATAAAATATCGAGAAAGGGCTTTTTATTCCCATTTTGTGATATTTGTTATTGACCTCCCTCCCTGTTTCTCCTTTCAGAAATGTGGATCATGCCCATACCAAGTGACAGTTATCAGATCTTTCCGGAGGCATATACAGTTGTGCCATCCCTTTATTTCCCCCTTTCAACACAAAGACAAAGGTAAGACTGTCTAGCTGAAAAATAATTTAAGCATTTTAAGCATTAATATAAGCATTTTAAGCATAAATATAAGCATTATGTGTGTATTAGCATTAATATAAGCATTAGGGATATAAGCATTTTCTTTTCCAATTAGGGTAAAATTTTGAAAAGTTCACTTGTTTCGAGTAAAATTTTACTCCTTCAGGTAAACTGTTTTGAGACTTTCTCAGAAAAAATTTTCCTGATTGGGTAAAAAGTGACATAAGTAGTACTCGCAGTGTAACAGGGATCTGTTTTTCAATACTTTTACGTGTGAAGACACGGAGCCAGGAATACGACAGTTTGTGACATTATCATGATTCAGACTGACTAAAGAATTTACACTACTTACAACTTAAATACATTTACTAACGGAAATCATTACAGAGAACACAAAGGAACGAAAGAAAGAGGGAAAGTTCATACATTAGAATTAACATGATAAAGAGGCTATGATTGAGCATGCTGTCCTGCTACAGTCTACCCGTTCTTGCAAAATTCTGAAACTGGTTGAAGAATTTTTTTCTAAGTGCAATGTAACGAGAGAAATTATGATTATAATGTACATACATGAATGATAATGTCTATTTTTCTAACTTCAAAAACTACGACGTAAACTATTGTTTCCACGAGAGGAAAAGTTCTAAGATGCCTAATGAAGGGCGTTGATTTGACACAAAACATATTCAACGTAAGAATGCAAGTGTTAATTACGTGCGGCACCACTATTGTGTTAGCGGAAAAACTATTGATAATACGTACGGAGAGGCCAATATTACCTAAGGGCACGTAAATTTACCTAGATGTTTTCTTTTTTGGTAAAAAAAAAGCAAAAAACGACAAATCCTAGAAATTGAGGCCTAGATTTTATGACCTAAAACGATCCCTAAAATGTAAGAACACGACGAGCTAGCCATCTATAGCTACGAACTATTATGAAGAACGATGTAAAACTATGTAAAGCAGTTTTAAACGCAATTTACGATACACGGAAATGAAACATAGAAATTTTAAAACTGATTAACGTTAAACTACGCAAAATTGAATGTAAAAGGTAGTTACGTGTGTGTGTCCCAATGTTCAGTTTTTGAATTGTTCTGAGTTGTTGATGCCAAAAAGCTCTGAAGTTGCTGTCTTTACTAAACCAAGGAATCCAACTGATAAAGGTGCACGTAGCATGTACGATGCGAGGTGACCATTCCGAAAGATGGTGCTGTGCCTGTGAAACGCTCGAGAGAACATTCGAGGAACGAGATGCGACCATGTGAAGGATGGTGCTGGACCTGTGGAACAGGTTTGAATATGAAAACAATGCAAACTTTTACTTGGTGAGGGCAGCTGCGGACCTTGTGTCATTTTGACCAGCTTTTCTGGAGGGACGTGCTGCCGAACCGTATGCGATGTTGGCTTGTTTCTTGGGTTTCTTGACTTGAGTGAGAGCTTTGAGTCTTATCTTTTCTTGTGTCGTTTGGTTGGTTTCTTCATCGTCGATGTTCTTTTCGTGACTGGGTGATTTCTTGTGAGTAAATGCTGATTTCTGTCTCTGAACCAAGCTGGGCTTTCAGAGAGACCAGATTTTCTACCATTTTTGTAACAGGGATCTGTGTTACAATACTTTTACGTGTGAAGACACGGAGCCAGGAATAGGACTGTTTGTGACATTATCATGATTCAGACTGGGTAAAGAATTTACACTACTTACAACTTAAATACATTTACTAACGGAAATAATTACAGAGAACACAAAGGAACGAAAGAAAATGAGAAAGTTCATACATTAGAACTAACATGATAAAGAGGCTATGATTGAGCATGCTGTCCTGCTACAGCAGGCTCTGGGGCAAATTTTAAGTGCCAGTTTTGGAATCTGCACCCAAAAAACCCTTATAGGTTGAAAAGATAGGGGGTTGCCCATGCACACAAGTAAGCATTCAGATTTTGATATTTATGATGTCATTCTATTGTTTTCTGTTAATTCATGAGAATAATTAACAGAAAACATAGAATGATGTCATAAATCTCAACATCTGAATGCTGACTTAGGGCCTGTTTACATGTAGGCAGGCAAGCCTGGTTAGGCGAGCTGGCTCGGCCAAGCGAGATCGTTTTTCAGAGCATTGATAAATTTTCCACCCCAGTTAGCTGAGCTAGCCTTGATTATTAACACTTTTCCATTCTTTCCTGTCAGGATTTCACCTCGCCTGACCAGGCTGGCCCGCTCTCCATATAAATGCAAAGTGAAGAAACAAAAGATTCTTTTGCTCCCGCAGTTCTCGGCCAGGTGAGATCAGCGTCCGTTGATCATGGGTCTCGCCTCACTGGGCTGGGTGATTGTTCATGTAAACACAAGATTCACAAACAAAATAATTTATTGTTCTGTCAGATCTCGCTTGGCCAAGCCAGGTCACCTAACTGGGCTGGCCCGCCTCCATGTAAACAGGCCCTTATGTGCATGGGCAACCCTCATTTTTTTCAACCTATTATGGGTTTTTTGCGTGCAGATTCCAAAAATTGGCACTTAAAAAACCCCTTTCAGCCTGTGAGTTCTACATATGTCACTTTTACCCTGTCGGGTAGCGTTTTTCTGAAAAATATCCACAAAAGTGTACCTGAGCAAGTGAAATTTTACCCAAAAAGAGTAAACTTTTCAAAATTTTACCCAAATTGGTAAAGAAAATACTTTTATGAAGAAAATGCTAGACTAAAATCCAAATATTATTTTCCTAATATTTTTTGCTGTTTTTTTCGAAGAACCCTAACCCTAAAATGTTCTTCAGAGCTCTAAGCTCAGTTCTGGTAGTAAGCTCATTAAAATCGAACTCCTCAACTCTTCTAGGGTTCAATGAAAAAACCCTTATAAAAAGTGGGTACGTTGGGCAGCTGTCCGAGTCAATTTTTTTCAATAGCTTGCACATAGAAATTTTCAATTCCTGCCTCCTCTCCTTCACATGTTCCTCCATTTGTCTTCGTTTCGCATTAAGTTTTTGCTTCATTTCAAATTCCGATTTCGTGCTTCTTAAATCAAGTTTCTCCAACTGACCCAAAATATGTTTTTCAATATTTTCAAGGCTTGGAAGTAAGTGCTTCTGAGCCTCAAATAAATTTTCCATTTCCAAATGCATCCCTGTGGTCCTATCCAGGGAACCTGCAAATGAGCTCATTTTTCTTGCCTTTTCCAGGGTGATTCGGACTAAATTTAGCACATTCCCAATGCTATGTTTTGTTAAATTAAGAAAAGCTTTTTCTTTTTACCAGTCTGTCATGTGTGTGGCGAATGACTTTCAGTTCAAGTTGGATTTTTAGGAACCATTCTGATAAAATAAAGAAAAGGATCAGTTCTTGTGTCATGAGTAGTACAATACTACACTCTTTTTTTTATAAGAACCAGGAAATTTTGATTGAGGCTGGCTGTTCTAGAGTTTTTGGTTTTTTGAGCCTGAAATTATTCTTAATCTGTTCTTATTTGGAAAATCGCAAAAGTAATACCTATCTTCAAAAAAGGTGAAAGGAATGATCCTAATAATTACAGACCTATTTCTTTACTTTCGGGTTTCGAAAAAATCATGGAACGTCTGTTGGCAAAAAGAATAATCTCTTTCTTAAATAAGAACAAAATTTTCTATGAGCTTCAGTTTGGGTTTAGAGAAGGGCACTCAACTTTACATGCACTGATCGAACTTCTGGATAAAATATACTAAAATTTGGATATTAACAATTGTTGTCAAGGTGTCTTCCTTGATCTGTCTAAAGCTTTCGATACCATTGATTACTCGATTCTTCTTCAAAAACTTGACTATTATGGCTTTCGAGTTAAAATTCACAATTTGTTCTCTAGTTATCTTTATAACAGACAACAGTATACATGTGTAAATGGCGCTAGATCAGAACTACAAAACGTCAACAAAGGGGTACCTCAAGGATCAGTTTTAGGTCCAATTCTATATACACTTTATGTTAATGACATGCCTACTGCTGTCTCGGCAAAACCACGACTTTTTGCAGATGACACTTGCATATTCAGTTTCAACGAAAATACTACGTTGCTTTCAAACTCAATGAACACCGAGCTTGAAAATCTTTCTGAATGGCTTAAAGCAAACATGTTGTTGGTAAATACAAGCAAAACAAACTATAGTATGTTTGTACCTTCTAAAAATACTGAAATAAGCACAACAAAGATTAGAATGGGAGATGAACTAAAAAAGACTAATGAAATCAAATATCTAGGCATCAAAATTGACGAGAAACTATCTTGGGTCCCTCACATTAATAAAGTTAAAAATGACATTGTTAAATTCTCTTCTATTTTTGCAAAACTTCGATATTTTGTACCAAAAGAATGCCTACTTACTCTATATGATTCTCTAGTTACATCTAAAATTGGATATGCTTTAGAAGTTTTTGGTGTAGCAAAAAATAAATATATGAAAGAACTTCAAACCCTTCAGAACAGAATTCTAAAAATAATACATTTTAAAGATCATAGATTTTCAACTAATCGCTTACACAGTGAGCTAAATATTCTTAAACTTGATGACCTCTATCGTTTAAAGATTCTAAAACTAATGCACAACGTCCACCATGATAAAGAACATTTGCCTGAAACTTTTCAAAATTACTTTGTAACAAACGAGCTATCGCATAAATACAAACTAGACAAAAACCAATTATAAAATTTCTAAATCTAATAGAAAATGGGGTGAGCATTCATTAAAGAACATAGGTGCTCGAATGTGGAACAGCCTCTCTCCTTCATTAAAATTAATCAGAAATAGTAAAATCTTCAGTAGAAATGTCAAAAAATCATTTATTTCTAGTTATTTGTAATAATTACTGAAATGTAAAGTGACCTGTTTCTTAGAACTGTTAGTTTTATTTCTTAAAGAATATTGTCTTGATATTTCCTATTTTTTGTTATTGTACTCATTTTAATGTAAACAGTGTTTTTATAATTCATCTATTCTTATTGTTAATGTTTTATTTTATTTTATATTTTAATTTAACGGCCCAAGAAATCATAAGCTCTACTTCTCTTGGGTCGTCTAGTATACAATATTTTTGTACCTTTTAAATAGGATTGTATACTATGAAAAAAGTTGAATTGAATTGAATTGAATTGAATGTTGGTTTTGCCGCCCTCCTGCAGGTTGTTGTAGAATATGTTGTTGTTGTTGTTGCAAGACTGTCCTCATGCCTCCTGGTTCTTGCGCAGAAAATGTTGTTGTTTCGTTGTTTGAATTTGCCAACAAGTCCCAAAACTTTTCGATCTCTCTTTTTTTTGGCATTGCTGCATTTTCTATTGCTTGGCTTTCTGCCTGCCATTTTAGGATCAGCCTGGAGGGCGATCTGGGTCAATGAAGAACCTTTCTTAGATCTTTTATACCAGGAAACATACGCACCAAGTGTTCCTCGTCTACATGTCTCAGGGAGGGTATGCTCGCAAATACCAGTTGTGCTGATCTTGCAGTTTCTGTCGCTCCCTTTCCAGGTATTACTGAAAATATTCTGTTCGAATAGCCAGGAACAATGTGACCTCCATTTTATGCTCCTGGTTGTGGAATAATGAAACCTGGTTTTGAGAGGAGATCATTTGCTTTGTCAATTCAACTTTGCTCAGCAGTTAATGTCATCTTGGATACGTCAGCATCTGTGTGCAAGACAGAGTTTCCTTCTTGTTGTTCTGCTGTTTCTGCCTGATCCATCCGTGATAGCAAAAATTTGTTAACTTTCGAACTTTTCTGTGGGTGAGACAGCTTTCCCCACATGATTGCTGACTGCAAGGTGCTTTAATTGGTCCGCCACATGATAAGGACCTTTCCCAAATACTGCCCTTTCTTCATTGTTTTGCTTCAACTTGACAAGTTGTTTCACTGCGCTGAAAAATTCATGTGGCTTTTTCGATTCAAATTTTTGGCCATATTTGATCATAAAATTTGCCGCCTTAGGATCATTATTTGTGTATTCTTTTGGTGGGTCACTGAGTCCAGCATCAATGCGGACTGGTTTCAACACTGACCTGATCATATCTTCCATCTGAAAATGGAAATTAGAAATTAGTTTTCTCATAAGTAAAGCCGTTTTACTATATAAGTACTATGAAGACGAGTTACTCAGAAATTTGACTGCAAAAATGACAACTGTAAAAAACCCAACAGCTGTTTGTTCAAAGAAGTTTGAGAGGTTTTCAGGTTACTCCATAATGGGTAAAGACTCATTTGCGCTGCAAAATGGTGTTAATCAAGGTGGTGATTTCATTTGCTAAAGTTTTGTTGGCTCATTACGATTACCGTAACATCAAGCAATGGAATGACTAACTTTTTTCAGCCACAATCCTTATCCTGATAAAATTGAATATTAAATGCGTCTTACCTGCTCTTTCTTAAACCATTGATGAAATGAACTCCCATTATCAGTTTGGCAGCCAGCTTCTCTATCTTCCCATGTGTCCTGCAGCCTTTCAAATTTACTTATACAATCATCACCAGTGTCCCAGTCTACCAAACCACAAAGTTTGACAGTGCCTTGCAGTGTCCCAAAGATCTTGTTTATGAACAACGATTTATGCTCTTGTGATATTCTTCTTCTTGTAAGTTCCCTTACAATGTATTCTTTGAAGTGAATGAAACAACAAATAAACCTTGCAAATCTAAAATTACGACAAAAACCATCAATGAGTGCTTGTTCCCCATCAGTGCCACATGCCAAAATTCCATCAAGTTCTGGCTTTTCCATTGTCAACCTGTTTGAAATGTTGAATATGCCTGGGAGTTCTTTTTCTGGTGGATCAGAAGGGGTCCAATGAAGACAGGCTTTCCTGTTTCTTTGTGCTTCAGTCTCAAATTTTGATACGTGTTCACTGTAAGGCTGGGATTTGTGTCAAAGATGTTGAATGTAGGATCGACACCGATTATCGAAAATTCTTGAGGATTTGTGCAAAATTGGACCATATGCTGCAACTGACGATCCGAAGCCAACACAATGGAACACTTAGGTGTATTTTGCATGAACGAATAAATATGTCATCAACAGAGATTTCTTCCTCTCGTTTTGCTCGTTCAAGTAATGTCCATAATACATCATACTTGCAAATCTGCTTTCCACTCTTAGTGAAAGATCCAGTATCTGATCCAGGCATACGTGCTTTCTTTGCTGCATGTCTTGCATCGTAAAGGTTGGCTGGTAATTGACCAACACTTGTTGCCCCTAAGACATCGCCAACCGACTGATACAGTAAAAACCCGCACATAGGAACCTTCATTTATTAAGAACCTACAGCCTGAAATTGTATATTTTGTACCCAATAAATAAGAACCATTTCACCCTGATATTTTAACCAGGTTCTTAATAAATGGTATAAAATTTCATTCTTTCATTCACTGAGAAATAAATTCAACCTGTTTCTCAATCAACTTCTTTCATGTATGAACTCCAAAAACATTAAGATTCACAGATTTCCTGTAATTGCAGCTGTTTAAATCAACAAGTTTGGCATACAGTTTATAGTAAACTACAGTGTTTTCCAGTGATCAAAACTATCCATTTTATACCCAGCCTATCCATTTTACCCCTGAAACCCTGTACTATATGAATTTATTCTAAAGAACAGGCCTGAAATAAGCAATGTCTGATTCCATTATTTTAGTAATGTTCCAGTTATTAGCTTTCATGCAGTCAAGCTCTCTCAACCTCAAGTGAACCTGTTTGAGATACTGTTTATTTTCAAAGAACTTGTAATCCACAGGAAGTTCGAGGCCTTTTCCTCCTCCAGCATTGTATCTGTGTCCGATGCATTCAGCCTCAATCTCTGCATAGTTAAACAAAAAATTCCAAAATATTTCTGAGAGCTCAATTGGTACGTGTCCAACCGTTTCGTCTCAGAAAGTTCTGACAATGATTGCATATTGGTCATGTGGGTTGTTGGAATCTATCTCGCACTCAAGTATGTCCCCAACTGCAATTGTCTCCACCAAATTCTTGAAATAGGCATGATAGCCTCTGATGCTGGACTCTAAATAAAACTCGTAGTTAGCCATTGTCAAAAGCAGATTGAAAACATCAAAGCAAATAGCAAAAGCAAATTTTCTCACGTCGAGTTGAATTGAATGGAGGAACCATCATCATTTAGCCTCCTCTGGGATATGAGATGGAGGCAAGTTATTAAAGTTTAGCACTCTTGAGGTTTCCGCGCCAAATTTCACCCGAAATTGTGAACGTTTCTGAGTTGGGTGGTATGGTTCCGTTTGAAATTGATCATGAATCGTACCTTATTTGGCTGTGGGTTCAAAAGAAAGATAGATTTCAATGGTAAAGAGTTTGATGTCACATCAGCACTACCAAAGACAACAAAAATCGAGAAGAAGGTAGAAACATGCCGTCACTGTGGGGAATCATTCATGGGACAACAATATTTGAACATGCATTTGCATTTCAAGCACAGGAGCCCTGCCGCAAAGCCCAAAGAAAATTGTTCATCAAATTTTCAAGAGACACATGCAGATGACACAAATGTACAAGAATATGTCGATCTATCAGCAGAAGGGGAAAAAGAGAAAATTCAAAGGAATTACAAGACCACAGCAACATGGATGCCTAGGCCTGAGCTTTCTGCAAATAAAACTGGCCAGCATGGAGCATCGCAACGTAAATCTTATACGCTTGAATTTAAAATGGAAACCCTATATCTGTTAGACTCCCTGACAAGAAGTAAGATCAAGGATAGATGGAACAAGGCTGCTGCAAGCAAGATGCTGATCTGATTTATGGACCCAAATGACGTTGCACGTAACAACTTTTCGGTAGGCCGCCTTCAAAACATCAAGTCCACCTACTAGATATGAAATGAACACCACTAAAAATACGAATAATACAGTTTAGGAAACAGTTTTACATATTTATGATGCTAAATATCTTTATATGTAATGTATTGACATTGAAATCTTGGATTTTATCGTCACCTGAACCAACCTGAACGACGCCTGCTCTCATACTTCATATACAGCAGTTTATTCTTAATTTACTAGGTCCAGATGTTCTTTCATAATGTTTTTATTTCTGTTTTCCCATTAAACTTTAACCTTTTCAAAATAAATTATATGATAAGTTCTTCTAACTCTGCAACTTTTCTAAATCAGTGATCGGGTGGCCTTAGCTTTGTTTACAGCAACTTCAACACAGCCGTTCTTCGTTTCAAAAACGAATTTTGAAATTCTAACTCCAGGTTCAGTTGCAGTAGCTATTTCTTTCAATTTTCCACTCAAAAACCACCAGGTTAAACCGATTTTTGTGCACAAAGTCGAGCAATATGTGAATGCATATTTTACGTACTGTGCCCTTGTTCTTCTGAAAATCCATTCTACAGACATCAGAACAATAGACTTGTCGTTCCAGTCTTTTTATTTATAGTTAAATGAATGTAACTGGCTGGGGTCGGAATAAACAAGGGGGGGCGGAATTTGCTTGACAAGTGTTGTCTCAAAACTGCTGAAACGCAGTGCCAACTTATAAGGCAAGAAAATCCAAAGTTCGAACAACTAATAGAGAGTAAAAGTGAAACTTCAAGCTTAGAAAATCCCAGCAGACTAAGTAAGAGAAATCAAAATTGATGTCAGTGCAGACCTTAATAAGCGTGGAGTCCTAGTAAGAGCAGGGGGTTGGGAAATTTCAAAAAATTAATTAGCGGGGGGACGGCAATTAGGCACCTAAGAGTAGGGTTTGAACTGGTTTCAACACGTATTTACATTTAAATAGAACACAGGTGTTGGTGAGGTGACCAGGGAGTTTGTGCTCTTAATTACCGTATTAACATAATCTTATGGGTCCTAAATGAAATGACGTGGTGATTGGAAGGAGGCACCCGTTAATTCCATAAAGCGTTATCAAAAGTACCTTTCAAAACACAGTTTTGGTTTTGAGCATCAGTCTTTCGTAACTGAGGAAAGGCTCAATGGAGGAAGGCGCTAATTTCAGAAAGTGTGGGAGAAACTCAGCTACTGGCATACAATATCTAGTAAAAAAAGCATCCTACCTTGCAACTTTGAGATAACTTTACGACAATTCTCACTGGATGCATTGACAAAATACGATTGTTTCAACACAAAGAACTCGCTACTCAAAGCATCTGGCTTTTCTTCACATTTCCTGGTACTGTTGGCTTTACCATCCAGGTCATAGACAAGTGTGAGGTACAATTTTGGTGATCCTGTACAGTTCCGAACTCCCATATCATCACATCTAATGTCTGACTCGTGTTTTATCTTGGCATTGTCAATCAGGAATGAAACGTTATTGCCAATGTTCACTGGAGGTTGCAGTCAGAGTTTTTGTGGCTGGTGTTCATACGCTACAATTCTTATTATCTCTTGCCATGAAGAGGCTGAATCCTGCCATGCAAACACAGGAGTTAGTGCGTCGCCGTTGTAAGGAGTACCAACAGGGTCCACACAGTTTCGTTGTAGTGGAAAAATGTTACCCCTGTGAAAGAGAAAATGCAAGTGAGAGAGATTGGCTTGAACAGCCTAAACGTTTCCTGCTCGCAAATAATTGTCGGTTCGAATGATAATACAATAGCGAATAGCTGCCAAATAAGCGCAAGAGTTAATGGGCGTCACTATGGCAACAATGTTGTATAAGAAATTTCTTTGCATCACATAGCTTCAACCAATCCCGAGACACAAGGAAAAGTTTTGCTAACTCCAACATGCATGCATAAGGGAGGTGCCTAATTGTTCCTTAAGTTACCATTTAGTCCAATGTCAATGCTTCACTTCTGTGCGAATTTTGTAAAATTCTTACAATATATATGCAATTACCTGTGTGTGTATGCTACAAACATCTGTTGAATTTCCGTAGAAAGATACGTCTGCTCATACTTACCTTTACTTTGTGAAACTTAAGACTATACTTATCTTGGGATATTGCCACCTTAAACACGACTATGCTTTCCTTCTGTAGCGCATCGTAAATTTTTCCTCCTCGACTTTTACCAGACGTTGAACACAACACAGTGCTATATTTTACAAGATTGCGAGCACATTGACGCTAATTGTTGCCTACAGCACCTATTTCTGCAATTTATATTGGACTTCAGGCATCAGAAGTTCATCATGATTAATCGCAATTATATAATTGAAATTTTCTCAATATAATTGCCAGCTGTAGGGGAAACGTTCACTTTCTAAAACAGGCTAAAGTCATCTCAAATGGTATGAACTGTTTAATTATAAATGCTGTTTAAGTTTTATTAAGGGATTGACTTTACCTCGTAGAAATATCTGTGAAATCTATATTTTGAGCATCTAAGGTTTCTTCTTCATTGAACAGGTCTTGTAATACTTTTACCCCTTTCCTAAGATTAAGACGTTGTCTTGAAACTTCATCCTATGAAGGGATATATCCTTGTAAGTAACAAGCCCATTCAAGGTGAAGCTTTTTAGCCCCAGTTGCAAGGATCATAATAGTAGGTTAACTACTGAAGACGTATTCAGAATTCAAGTGATTACTGTCTCGCATGATGACATGTGCATCAAGTATTGTGTATGGTAGGGATTTATTTCAATGGTTATTCAATATTTTGGGGTAATTTTCAATGACTTCCGTGGTGACTTTGGGAAGCCCGCTCTCTATTTCACTTTCAACAAACGTGATGCGGAACTTTGAAATTATCTTATCACAGGCTTTCAGGCAAAGGAGCGAACAGGCATTTGTCCCGTCACCAAGAACTGCCGATTTGCTCTTCTTTGCGGAATCCTTCTGTGGACACCCAGAGACAATAACTTTATCCACAAGTTTACGATTTTCGTTTTCTGCTGCGCTGTTTTGAGATACGTCAAGGTTCAATATGGCGCACTTGACGACTTGATTTTAAACAGAAGCAAAGGAGGACGCCTTTTCTATGCATTCAATTCTTTTCTTGGAATCAAAATTGGTGCAAAGCTCATGCAGTTGCTGTATCCAATCCCAGTAATATGCCTGCATCTTTTCGTATTTCTGAGATGAGGATGGTCGTTTTCATTGCGCAGCAGCTCCTCAAGAGCTTCTCTTGATGTCATCAATGACACACAAGCAGCCTCTATTTCATGACTGTAAGGATAACGGCTTGACGGGTTCGCAAGAACAAACAAGACCATACCCAGAGCCCACATATCTGCAGCCTTAAGATCCTGAATTGTAGCAAAAAGTGGTCTCTTATCCAGTAAAAGTATCTCAGGTGCCATGTATCCCGGACTTCCACGGTCAAGTTCCATTATCTTTGAGGTTACTAATGTCCTTTTTGGGATTAGACTGGAACGGCTTTACCCAAAGTCAGTCAGTTTACAGAAAAGTGGAACAATCTTGCCTTCTTGCCACTTGCGAATAACGATTTCGGTTGGTTGATTGATATAGTGTTGGTTGCTTACCAATATGTTTGCGGGTTTCAAATCCCGATGTACAATTCCCTTAGAATGCAAGAAGGACAAACCAGTCACGTTGTCTCTGGCTGCAAACTCTTGAATGCTCTCAAATCCTTTGAATTCAAACACAGAATCCACATGTGATGCAAAATCAAAGAGGGAGTTTACAACAGTGTCATCACCTAATGGGGCAGAAGAGAAAGCTTCGTAATTTTGCATCAAAGCATGCATCAGTTTGGTACAAACAGCAAGAAATTAAAAAATATTTGGATGCCCTCTCCGGCTGTACAACAGCTTTGCTTCTTTAGCAAATTCTTTTTCGCAGGCATCGGCTTCATATAACTGCTTTGTGACAACCATTTTTGGGCTAGCACTGGTTGATTCCCTCGACAAATACCTTGCAAAATCGACTGAGCCAAAACTGCCATTGCCAATGCGCTTCATTGCTGATAAATCGTCCCACTGAAACTTTGGAATACCTGCTAGCAAATCTTTGCGTTTCCTTGGTTTTGGAAACCGAAATAAGGATGCCATTTTAGTAAAAATGTGACCTTTCCACAGTACAAAACTTGCTTTCAAACTGCCAAATTCATTCCCAAGTCATACGATTTTATACTTGCAGCCAAAACTACTTCAGAAAACGTGTATTTTGATACCGTCTAGACTGGAATACTGGAATACAATTGCAGTTATTACTGAATCATTCCAGTATTGACTGGAATATCATTCCAGTATTCCAGTGTATTCCAGTGTATGCCAGTATTCCATTCCAGTATTCCACTTTCCATGTTTTCAAGATAGTCCACAAAAATTGCATTTTCCGATGAGTAACTTTTGGCCCCTCAAATAAATTTGATGGGGGATCACCCTGGGTTCGTCATTGCAAGCTCGCTCCTTTTAACATTTTGCAAAATCAGGAATTCGTGCCTTACCTCTTAAGGTTGCTGTTATTTAGCATAGAATTGTTATTGGTTATGAAATAAACGTAATTCTTAAATTTGCCCAAACAAACTGTGAAATTCCCTGAATTTCTGTAGCAGATTGGAGACTGGAGAGGCCTAAACATTTATCACATTCTTATTTTATCACGGTAAGCTCTATGTTATGTGTAATAGGTAAGTTCTTATGGCTTTTGCGCCTTTAATAGAGAAAGCAAACATGGAAAGAAATATTCCTTCATTACCCTATCCTTGCACCTGTCTAGTTTTAATTAAGCAAGTAGCAAAAAATGTTTGCTAGATGGTTAAAATATTGTCTTTTTTACAACACAACGGAAACCAATCCTTTGGAAAGGTGCACTTATGTGGAAAGGAAAATATTAACTTTTACCCATGTACCCAGTCACTGTTAAATACATACCAAATAACATCAAATAACAAGGAGCCTTTCATTCTAGGAATTTTGGTATTAAATGCAAACTGGGATTGAAAATTCAATTCCAAGTGGGATTGAAAATCTTACTGTATTCAGGAAAATGCAAGAATTTTGTCTAAAAATCTTTAAATGAGCTTGCTCTAATCTTTAATATTTATCACAAGGATTTCATATGCTCATAGATCTGAATCTTGTCCTTTTTATTTATACCTGTAATTGTACAGAAAAGTTTAATACTGTTCTTTTACACTGCAGGTAGGCAAATGAAGAATCCTCTTCAACAAGGTAGCAACAGCAACCCTGGGAAACGTGGAAAAGAAATATTTAAAATAATACTTCTTAGTCAAAATTGTTATTGAGATGTCCTATCCATTATCTGCTTAAATAACCAGAAGTTGCATACGAGAGTGAAGCAAGGAGGCAAAAAGACCTTAAAAATAGACTTTTATCATAGTGTATGCAACTTATCACATATATGTTTGTTTACAAAGTAATATTCACAAATAAATAGGTTTACAAAGTAGTAAGTTTACAAAGTAATATTCACAGAAAATTGTATTTTATTGTATTTGTGCTTGCATGGGTATACTGTTAAGTAACAGAAATTAATCTGATCTTCCTTATATAAAGTTCAATCATCCAGGATACAATATCATTTGATTTATTGAAGTTTAACGGTGTGTTATTGTATTTCGTAATATAGGAAAGCATCTTCGTCATCAAACTGTCCAGGCCTGTTACCACGACAAAATCAATTAAAGATTCTAACTCTCAGTTGATATTCAGCCTTATGCAACCTAATTAAAAAAGCTCATGCGAAGAACAACCTTCTTTTCACTCTCAACTGGGAAAAAAATTGTTTCTGGTACCAATTTTTGAGTTAAGATTCTAAGAGGCTTGTTCTCCTACCTGATGTGTTGTCCTATCAAGGTTTTTGACTGGCTTGGGCTCGACAGTTGTCTTTGCTCTCTACAAAATCCATTCACACAAATAGGTATGAAATCTCAATTTGTTTTTTTACAGAAACACTGGCAATTATTAAAGATTGCGTATTCCAGGATACACTGTTTGTGGCCATCTTGCAGCCATACATTGATCAACTGGCACTGTTTTTCCTCATTTCCAACCAGTGATAAATCCAACCAAAAATACAACAGATAGTAGTTTCTTTGCGTCATAGGAATACGAATAGGCAGCCAGCAGCAGCTGCACCTCCTATTTATGTTCAGAGATATCCTCCCCATATAAAAAAACCAAAGAAACCAAACTCCAAGCCCAGCATCAGTGGCATCTGTGTCATCTGACCCTTCTATGAACAGCGGTATGTACCAAAGAATGGTGAATGAAGAAGAACAGTGGTGAAATAAATTTTAAATTTAAAGGAACAATACTCTGTTCAATGAACTTATAATGCAATCATTACGTCAAAATATTTGTCAAACGATTGGAAGTTATGTTATTTTCTAAATCCAGTTCCACAAAAAAGTACCTTACTGAGTTTGTAAAATTAGTGCTTTTATCCCTCCAAGTGCGAAGTTGTATAGCTGCAGTGGTAGTTTCTAGATCAAGTAATTTTTCTGGAGTGTATGAGTCTTTGGACCTGGTTCGTAACATATTATGGAGCACTATTGTTTCCATGGTTATATCATTTGCCTTTTCTGGTACCAGTGACATTGATGTTGTAAAAACACGAAACAAATTGGACCATATCCCAAAAACATTTTTGCTTATTTAATGCATTTGTGACAATCGGTAGTTGAATATCCTCTTTCGATCTGTTAAATTGCTTTGAGGATATGGTTCATGCAGTTTTTGCTTAACGGAAAAGCATCATCTGCAACAAATATATATGGTACTGGATCATCAGGCTGATCAAACTCTCGCACTGGATCACACCATTTGGGCAGTGGTTCTGGATAAGAAAAATTTAGATTTCTGGACACAAGAGTACTGTAAAAAGATGAGTGCCTGTAGCTGGGGTATTCGCTAATGAGGCCCTTGCAACCAACATTGACATATGAAACTGGTAATCATGGTCTACTATTGCCAACAGAACGATGCTAAAAAGACCTAAAAAAACTCAGAGCCAATACAATTTGGATGGAGGATGCTGATATGTTTTCCATCTGCAGCTCCTATGCAGTTTGGAAATTGCCATCTTTCTTGTGTGGCAAATGCTATTTTTTCCCACTGTTCTTTTCTGTTTGGTAGCTTTAGATACTGATCTTTTAAGCATTCATAAATTTCTCTTCAAGCAACAGCAACAGAAAGTGCTATAGTTTTTCGATGAATTCTGAATTGGTATTGAAGACTCTCATAAGATTCTCCAGTTGCAAGAAAACTTAGTATTACAGCTAACGTTTCTTCAATGGACATAGCCTTCCACATGACAATTGACATATTTTTTAATTGCAGCCCAACTATATTGATAAGCTCCTGGAAATAAAATATAAGTCAGGTGAATGTGAAGAAACAAACAAGTTGGTTATTTGTCTTATTGCATGCATTATGTATGTATGGCACTTTTTGTAGAATGGAACAGGAGCACTAGGGAGGGGGGGGCAGCACACACCTTTTTTGCTGGTGTCTTTTCTCTTCTGTCAGAATTCTCTTCTTAAATCAATTTAAACCCCATTGAGAATTATCATGTAAGAAACTTACTTCATAAACAGTGGTATTCATTCTCAAATATTTTCGAAAGGATTCAGCATCCTGTAACTTCAGCACCTGCATATTCATATTGTATCTTTACGCCAAATCTTTCTCTTCCACTTTTTAATTAACACAATCACTGTTGCTCAAGTGCACCATACTTGCACAAATGGCAATTGTACATAAAATGACTTTATTGCATTTGTTGCTAGCTTCCTCCATTTTGTTTTTAATCGTTGTGATCCATCGAGGGTTGTACTTGTTAAAGGGTTGTACTTGTTAAACATCAGTACAATATCATATCAATATACAGATCAGAGAAGAAAAATAAAACGTTAAGCACAAAGCAACAAAACAAGAACAGATGTATATGGATCAATGAGTGATTGTGAGGTTTCTTGGCAAGGGGGCGGAAGCCAAATGACGCATGCGCATTGAAAGGCAGTGGAAGCGAGCTTGAAACTTGTCATTTGGCCGATCGGTGGTTAGAGAATGGTGGTAAAAGTTTTTGCTCGAAATTGTATCTGCTCTAATCGCCGATCTTTCAGCTTGGAAAGTTAATATTTTCAAATTTTAAAGCTGAAAAGTTGTTATTCAAACACAAGAAATGGGTATTAGAGGCCTTCTTCCATTCATCGACGCTGGACGAGAAAATATATTACTGACCAGTCTCAAAGGGAAGGTTGTCGGTGTGGATGCGTACGTTTGGCTCTACAAAGGTACCTATTGCTGTGCAAAATACATCGCAACTGGTACTCAGACGTCCGTTCACATTGAATACTTTGTCTCCCGAGTTAAGAAGCTGTTGGAAGTTGGGATTCGACCCATACTGGTATTCGATGGAGTCTCACCCAAAATGAAGTCATGGCAGGAAGATTTGCGAAGGGCACGAAAGGAAGAGAAGCTTCATGAAGCCGAGTTGGAGTTGCAGAAAGATTCTCCTGATTTAATTCATGTCAATAGTTTGTACAAGCAGGCTGTATCAATATCACACACAGATGCAGTTAAAGCTATGAAAAGATGCAGAGAAATTGGAGTTGACTGTCTGGTTGCCCGATGGAAAGTGATGCTCAACTCACATACTTGCAAAAATTGGTTTGATTGATTACATCATGTCAGAAGATTCAGATTTGCTCGTTTATGGCCATCCAACATTCACTAAAGCACTTTATAAAGTCAATTTTGACAACATGTCCGCTGAACTAATTACACTGGAGAAAGTTTTCACAGCTTACAGCAAAAGTTTCCTGATTTTTCATTTCATATGTTTCAGACTATGTGTATTTTAGCTGGCTGTGATTACCTGCTGTCTATAAAGAGAGTTGGAATCAGCATTGCCTATAAATTGACAAAAGAGTTCAAAGAAATATACCCCATCCTGGATGTGTTAAGACAGAGAAAATATGAAGTTCCAGCAAGTTATTTGAATGACTTTAAAAGATGCCTAAATATTTTTTTACATCATAGTGTTTATAATCCATGTACAAGCTCCATAATGCCATTAAATGATGTTCCTGTTACAATGGATGAAGCATCTGCATCAGATTTTACATTGAAGTTGCCTGAAAAGAAGATCTTTGATTATGTTACTGGAAATATCACACCTTCTACTCAAAGTTATAACAAACACTTTGACATAACAAAGACTGTTCCTATAAATGTTTACTTTGTCAACCTCTTCAAAGCCAGGCCAGAGTTGTATATTGGAAGTGAAAGTGACAGTCTTGAGGTAGAAGAGGTAGAAGATGTAGAAGGTGAAGAGTTTAATTTGCATCCTGGAGAGCTTGATGGAATAGAATATATAAAGGAATTTGAGGTAGTTGGTGGAAGACACCATACACCAATGCACGACAGTTTAAATTCAGCATATGATCAGTATCTTCAAAGGAATCCTTTGTCAGTCAGCTTCACTCTGGAACCTGACAATGAATTTGATAGCAATGCAATTTTAGTAAATTTAGATTTTGGTGAAGGTCCACAGCCAATTGGATATATAACAGAAGAATGCACCAAATATTTACGACCAGTGTTGGTAAGAAAAGAAAATATATCAGCAGAGGTCACTAAATTTATGTTTGGGCTAAGGAGACGATTTGTTGGGTTCACCTTGCTGATTGATGTTACAAAAGGGACCATGGCTCTAAATCTTATCAATAAAATATATGAATTTGCAGCATAGTAACTCTGTTACTAGGCCAATTGCATTTTTGCAAGTGTTTTCAAAGGATATTTGTTATTTTCATATACTAAAGGACACTGGATTATGAATGTGTTCAACTGGCATGATGTAATCAATCAAGCATTTTTGCAAGCGTTTTCAAAGGATATTTGTTATTTTCATATACTAAAGGACACTGGATTATGAATGTGTTCAACTGGCATGATGTAATCAATCAAGCATTTTTGCAAGCGTTTTCAAAGGATATTTGTTATTTTCATATACTAAAGGACACTGGATTATGAATGTGTTCAACTGGCATGATGTAATCAATCAAGTTTAGTTGCAGCTTGACCATATGAAAATCCTGCGACAGTGAGTGGGTGGCACCCATGATACCCCTGCCTCAGAGCAGATGATACCAGTACACAATAAGCTGGGGGACAGGAAGCCTTCAGGTCACTACATTTTCATTTCAAGCTGTTCATAAGGGACGGTTAGGAAAGATTATGATTTCTGGATAGAACTTTTTTTGTAGGCAGTTGAGTATGCAAATGTAAAGGAATTTTAATTTAGTTGGAACTGCTTAGAAAATTCTAGCAATTGTAAAGCAAAATTCATACCTTGTAAATTTGTAAAATTCACCCATTGGTTATTAAAAATAATCACTTGCTAAATGCATTCCTTACTCTGAAATTACTGTATTAGGAGGGTTATCTTTGAGGAAGATTGCATAGGGTATACGTAATTTTTTCATTTATAAATAAAGATAGGCAAAGCATTAAGTGATCTCGAATTACAATAGTGTGAACAAGAACTTGAACAAGAACAAATATCCTTTGAAAACACATGCAGAGAATGCAATTGATAATCGAGTGTTTGTTAGCATATGAAAATAAGTTATCTTGGGTCAAGTCAGGAGTGAGGGCTCTTTGATGAAATCCCTTCATAGTACAGATAATCAAGTGTTCTGTAGTATATGAAAATAACAAATATTCTTTGGAAACTGAATGTGTAATGTGCTTAAGATAAATGCTGTCATTGTTAATCTTTCTTTTTTGATAGGACATTGTTGGGTAATCATTTTATGTATGCAATCTTTTCATTTTATTTTCTTCGGTTGTCTTGGAAATCTTCTTGTCTCATAGTTATTGGTTGGGATTGGGAGGCTCTGGTAATTGCTCAGGTGCTTTGTGGAACCGTGCCCTTGCTGTTAAAGAGTTATGCACTGGTAGCGCAGCTCTTTCAGCCAAAAACACTCCTGGATCTGCTCGTCTTGTTATCTTGACTTGGTCAAGCCGCTCTTTACCAAATTTTGAGGGCTGGTTGAAGTCATCAAGAGCAAAGTCTCTAAATCTTTCTTTCTTCCCAGTCCAGTAATAAAACCCGCACTCCTGACTTACCTGCTTATCAAATTCCACAAGAATCTTAGGATAAGTTTCATAGAACTTTTTAGATCAAAATGTCTCCAAGCATATCATGAAGGACCGAAAAGAAGCACTCAACATCATCGCTCGTACCACTTCTTGGATGTTCCGGAGGTAGAAGTCTCATCCTGTACTCATTTCTTCGCAACTCAAAACTTGTCAAATTCGCCAACAGGCCAACAACAATTTCTCTTGTCAAGCCTCTGATCTGCCCGTTAACGATCCGCCGACACACATCCATGTTCCTGAAATCGGTAGGTTCATCTACCGCATGTCCTGGTATCATGTCCGAAAGAAGCCAAGTCAACAAATTTTGATGTACATAGAGCGCACACACTCGCTTATTCCTCTTCCATCCACAGCCTTATGCCAATTCAGAACGAGCTCAACAAATTCTGCCTCAGCCACAAAACCCTTCCTTCTCATAAAATTTAGAACCCCAACAGACCACAATCGCTCACAGTCTGGAACGCTTTGTTTCCTTTCTCCAGTTAATGCTTGCTTTGTCAAGCCCGTGTCAGGATCCTTTAATGCTGCAGCAAATCGTCGTACATCAAGTCCTGGAATATTGCCGCCACGGAAACAGGCCGTCAATCGCTTCAACAAATGGCCGTGATCTTCTCTTTCGTGCAATGCCTCACCATTGGTGGTTTCAGGAACATAGCCATATTCAACAAAGTTGATACCTTGTGCTTTGTAATCTTTTATTTTCTTCAGGTACAGATATTGTGCCATGATTGCTTTAAGACACTGGCCTTCTGTCTCTGACTTTGTCTCTGCTCTCCATCGATGGGGATCATAGTTAAAAGGAAAAACTTTGCACGCCGAAATGTGAAAATGGCACCAGCAAACTCAACGTGGGAATTTTCTTTCAAGAACTTGTCTAACCATAGCACATCTTCAAGTGGAATTGCAGGATGACATTTGAAAGGTGCCTTGGTAGCAGGGTTTATCTTGAGGTACTCCTTTATATTAGAGGCCTTGATAGATTTTGCCTCAGCCAATGCATTCATCTGCAGTTGTATTACAGAAATAGGACGCTTAGAGCCTTGAGTGCGAATTGAGTTCCACTCTCCATCTGTCACGAACCCAACAGGAACTAAGCCCTTCTCTTGCATTTTCTCAACCAATTGATCTCTAAGCTCCTGACCTTAGCATCAGAAATCCCTTTAAATGGCAGAGCTCTAACCAACACTGCATATGGCTTGATGTCTCTACTTTCTGCTGCAATCATAAAAACCAACAGATGCGATGCTGCTTCTCTGAATTTCACAAATAGTTGCTGAACATACACCAAGAGGTTTTCTCTCAACTTCGTCAGCTTCTCTTGAATATTCCCTTCTCGCCTGGGTCAAAATTTGAAACATGATTTCGTTGCAAACTTGCTTCATGTTGTCCAACTTTTCAAGCAATTGCTTAAATCCCTCAACTTCCCATGCCAATGCAAATAAATTCTCCTGTGGAGTATTAGGAGTGTCCACCTTCTTGTTATAGGCTTCTCGTGATTCCTCTTCTCCTTTGATCAAGAACGCATGATCCTCTTCCAGTTCTGTCAGCAATTTAATGAGGTCATCAGGCAGATTTGACTTTCTCTCCTCTCCCTAAACTTTCATATGCTTTTCTTCGATCTAAATACTTATCATAGAGCTCCTGCAAAGATCCGTCACCAAGATCAGTATCTCCAGACCATTTGTGTTGCATTGACTCTCGCAGACCTTTATTCACATCACAAGCATCTGCTTTAATCCAAAAGCGCCCACCTGGATTCTTCTGAGCAATGGTTTCCAAAATCTCTTCTTTAATACAGGTGTCTTTTTTGAAACCTTTCGCTTGTATGTTTGTGCGCAATGATCTTGCACTCAACCCAGGGACATTCACTTTCGCCTGCATACTTGCAAAAACTTTTGGAGCACTTACTGGAGCATTTGCCCTAGCTTTATGTGTTGAATGGGAGCCCAGACCATAGAGTGATGCTATTTTATCTTGATCATTGCCTCCCCATTGGTTTTCATGCTCAGTTTCTCTTCTTGACACATTAGACCACAAAGAGGATAAGCTGCTATCTGTGGCTAGTTCTTCTTCTTGAAATGAGGTTGACTTGTCTATATCTTCATCATCAATGCCACTTAGTTCCATTGCCTTTGAAAGGATATCAATATTTGAAGCATGTTTATTTTCTTGATCAGCATGCCTTTCTCTCACCGCACTATCTTCTTGCACATCGTACTGCCAGGCAGGACCTCTATGTAGTGACACCCATTTTCACCAAAATTTGAATACATTGTGGTCTGCCAATCTTTATAATCTTTTGAACAAACCAGCTTATCAGTTTTCTCATATGAGAAAAACTTCAACACATAATCTACTAAACCAAAGGGCATCCGATCCATGGGAAGCCTTGTAGCACTTGATGGATCACTATTATCTCTCTTCTGGAAACAATTGACAATATGGTATACTAGGTTATCTTTCCCCTCAGTATAAAGATTAAGTACAGCAGTGATACATTTTGTGATGAAATCTGGAGGAAATTGCTCAGAGAATTTGGTATCATCATTAAAAGAAGATACGAAGCTGTTAAACAGAGCTGTAATGAGCTGCTCTCTCAACCTCTTGCTTAGAGTGCCATATTGCATCACCAAATTTTGAATTACCTCAGCTGCATTAGATACACTTGCTGGTTTACAAGTAGAGCTAGCAGTTGGGGAAGAGATTGAAGATATGTCTTCCATGTAATCAATCTTAAAAAAATTTTCTGCATCTTCAATTGATGGAAATCGGGTAACAAAACTTTTGGTAACCCTTGATCTAACTGCAGAACCAGACCTTAGATCAGACCCTGTATTAAGGGAAACAAATTCTGCACATCTACTCCAAAACTCTTCAGATTTAATTCTTGGCCAGTTTTCAGATAACTCTGTCGACTCCCAGTACAATGCAATGTATCTAACAATACATGCTTCTTCATCATGACTCCAAGATGCTTTACCTTTTCTGCTAGCAGAAGAGCTGTCAACACCAAAAAGGGATTTTCTGGAAGTTGCCCCTTCTCTGTGAACTTTCTCCTCTGGTTTTCCTGGGGTATCTCCCTCTGGACATATATTTCGCTTGCTTGCCATTACCTGTTACAGTGAAGTGGTTTAGCATTGTGATTTAAAATATTTTTGCTAGTTTTCCTAGCAATGAACCCACTTTCCGAATCTGTATGATTTACCAACAGCATTTTAAGTTGGACTAGTGTCATACTGGCCACGCCAGCTCATACAATGTTCAAAGCTTAATTGTCATGCCAGACAATGTGAATAATTATGTATACAAATAGATAAAGAGTGCCTAACACCATGGAAAATGACAACACAGTTTTAGACATAAGATAATAATAGCATTAATAATGACATTTTGACAACATGATTTAACCAGTTTACATTGCTACAAGGGTCCCACCAGTGAAATTAAATGAACAGAAATCTACAGTTTCCTACTGCAGTCCTAAAATCTCTGACAGGGATGACAACTACGCACAATATAGAAGACATGTCAGGTGCTGCATAGACCATGCATGGGTGCTACATATGGCTGAGGAGTAAGGCATTTCCCTTTTCTAGATGTGCAGCCTTTTTAGGGCCTATTAATAATTTAAACTAAAGAAAACTTTAAAATAAAAACAAATTATGTTACAATGCATTTAAATTAAATTTAACCCCACAGAAAATAAGATACATGAGCTTGAGTTGGGGATGACATTTCTCAAATAGCACCCGCGCCATAAACTTAGTTTTGGCCTAGACAAAGTGAAAATGGCCGAAAATACACAGAAACACCCAACAGAAAATTGCCTGAAGATGTAGGAACCAATGGGGCGCTTAGGGGCGCTTTCAACTTTTTAGATGTAGAAAGAGTTGCTCTTTCAAAAGATCAAATTTTCATTCCTATTTTTTCGATTTGAAGAACAAACATCATTTTCAAAGTTCAGCTACTTTTCGCGAGAGGAATAGTTCCCGTAAGGTCGCGAATTGTCGTCATGTTGAGCATAGAATTACAAGTTCTGTAGGGCACAATGGTAACAATTTATCCTGTCAAGAAATACTATATACATATATCTTTCAATAAAATATCAACGGGTTTCTGTATGATAAGTATTTTCCATAAAAAAACGAACAAACTTACCGTGTGAATTTCAAGAGATCCGTGACAGTTCTCCGGCTTTTTCAACAGCAGAAAATCACGCTTTGTGCGCATGCGTCATTTGGCTTCCGCCCCCTGGCAAAGGTATCGTAACTGCTTTGAAATCACCCATGCCAAATCTTCTCAGCACGTTTTCCAAGTAGGCTTTCTGACTAATCTGTAGGATTTCTTCTTACAATTATGGTTGATTTCCATTCCTAGGCAGAAATTTGCTTCTCCTAGATCCTTCATATCAAACTTTCGAGATAATGCTTTCTTTTCGGCTTGCAGCATATCTGTGTCGTTTGTTGCTATTAGTGTGTCATCTACATACACAGGCTAGACAATCTCTACGCACTACTGTGGTGGTGTATTTTGCGTACTGTGGTGTTGTTTCTTGCGTACTGTGGTGGATAAACTCTACTGTGGTGATGTATTTTGCGTACTGTGGTGGGTTATTATGCTTGATGTGGTGGGTTATTATGCTTGTTGTGGCGGGGTTATTTGCGTACTGTGGTGGATAAGCACTATTGTGGTGTGTTAGTGTGCTTGATGTGGCAGGTTATTATGCTTGTTGTGGTGGGGTTTATGCGTACTGTGGTGGATAAGCCCTACTGTGGTGGGTTATTATGCCTGTTGAAGTGGGTTATTATGCTTGTTGTGGTGGTGTTTTTAGCGTACTATGGTGGATAAGCACTACTGTGGTGGGTTATTATGCTTGATGTAGTGGGTTATTAGGCTTGTTGTGGTGGGGTTTTTTGCATAATGTGGTGGATAAGAACTACTGTGGTGGGTTATTATGCTTGCTGCAGTTGGGTTTTTTTGCGTACTGTGGTGGATAACCACTACAGTGGTGGGTTATTATGCTTATTATGGTGGGTTATTATGCTTGTTGTGGCGGTGTTTTATGCATACTGTGGTTGATATGCACTACTGTGGTTGGTTATTATGCTTGATGCGGTGATTTTTTGCTGTCTGTGGTATGTGGTTCATACTCACTATTTGGGTGGCTTTTGCTTCATCTTGTATGGATACGGCTTTGAAAAAACTTTTGATTGTCACTGATCTTTTGATCAACTACAAACAGATATTTTGACTATTTAAATTCGAAATTCAAAAATTCGACCAACTGTAAGAAATTGATGACAATCCTGTGCTAAAAACATATCCCCAAGACATACTGAAAGTCTTATTTTTTCTGAGCCTGTGCGACCAGTTGAGCCTTATATCTATTGATGCTTCCATCAGAGTTCTTCTTGATTTTAAAGACCCATTTGCAACCAACTAGAGTCTTTTCTGGTGGGTAAACCAAATCCCATGTTTCGTTTTTAAGAAGCAATTCATATTCACTGTCAATGGCTTTATTCCAATTTGGAGCATGCTTTCGATACTTGTGGGTTCCAGATTATCAGCTGTTGCAAGAGAACAGTCTAAATTTTCATCTTTCCACCAATCTCCAGGAATTATCCGCAATCTCTCTGGAACATTTCTTACTCTTGTGGAACATCTAGGTTCTGCCTGTTCTTCTATTGCATCTTGCAAGTAACCTTGAGCTCTGCCATCATCTTGTGGACCATCTTCATCGTCTTCAGAAATCACATCAGGTAGATCAAGCAAATCTTGCTCACTCTTATGTCTTTCATTGTTGAACTGAGTAAACTGACAGTCATATTCTGAGAACTTGGCATCTTTGCTAATAAATGTTCCTTTCTTGTTTGGATCATAAAATTTGAATGCCTTGCTATTTGTTGCATATCTAGCCAATACACAAGTGATTGACGTCTCATCCAACATTTTTCTTTTCTCTTTTGGAACATGCACAAATGCTTTGCATCCAAAGATTTTCAAGCTGCTCACATCAGGCTGCTTGCCATGGAAACATTCATGTGATGTTAAACCATCAAGTGCAACTGTTGGACTTTTGTTCCGAAATACCCTGCTGTATTCAGAGCCTCTGCTCAAAACAACTCTGGTATTTTAGCATGATGCAACATACATCTAGTGCTTTCCATCAGCGTGCAGTTCATCCTTTCTGAAACGCTGTTTTGTCGAGGATTCATTAGAATGGTGAATTCCCTTCTTATGCCATGACTTGCACAGAACTGCTGAAATTCTGCAAATTTACATCTACCTCCATTGTCAGAACGTAATGCTTTGACTTTGTTATCTGTGAGATTTTCCATTGCTTCTACGAATTCCTTAAATTTATCCAGAAATTCAATCTTCTTTAAGAATTGAACAACAGTATATCTCGAGAAATCTTCAATGGATGTTACATAATATCGAGGTCTTCCCACTGAATCGATATTCACTACACCAACTGTATTGTCTTACAATGACTCTTCTTGGGGGATGGCTCACACCTCTGCTTTCCTTTAGCACAACCTTCACAACAGTGAAGAATTTCTTTTGAGTTGAAGCTTAACCCTTAACCATGGACTTCTCTTTCAAAAGCTTGAGGTTGTTAATCCCCAAATGTCCATAACGAGAATGCCATAAATGCATACTGCTTCTATTTTGTTGTGAAGAAACTGCGTAAGCTGAATCACTTTCTCCATTGTTAAGCGTATATAAATTGTCATGTTTGCATCCAATGGCTACTGACTTTCCATTGTTGATTGCTGTACAGAATTTCCCATCAAAGTGAACTTTGCTACCTTTTTTAATGACAGACAACAATGACAACACTTTCTTCTTCAGTTTTAGAACAAAAAGCACATCATGTGATGTGAAATTCCACTTCTTTGAGACATCATCGATTGGAATGTTGATACTGCCTTTCCCATACGCATCGACAATGCTATTATCAGCCAGCTTTATGTTTAATGGTTTTGAGAACTTCATATAGTTAGCAACTAAAAGGTGGAATCACCCAGAGCAACCCAAATTATGCCTGAGCTATCCAGGGCCACCTGGAGCCACCCAGAATCACCTAGAAGGCAAATTTGGCAGCATTTACATAAAGCATGGTGGACCTGCTTTCTCAAAGTCCTTGACAAAGATCAGGTATAAACTTCTGATTGAATTGTGCTTTTTTCTTTTGACTTTTTTCAAACAATTTCTCAAGCTCCATGCTGGAGTTCTCAGGTGTAGGCTATGTTTGGATTCTACCATGATATGCATGTGAAATGGTAGTACAGCAAGTACAAGACTAGGCCTATCCAATTTTGACTATGGCCTACGTCATATGTATTTTTATTGTACCGTACTATTTACAAAAGTAAAACGGATTTTGGAGCATTTAGTTTGGCAAATAAAAAAATCATATTATGTTAAGTAGGTATTAATCTTTTCTTGATTTCTGCTTGTTTTTAGTATTCTAGACTGCCATATGGGCCACTCTCCAAATACATCACAATGGAGAAAGACTGCATTGTTGATATTAAACTTTCGGCAGATGTGTACATTTTGAATAATTTAAAAGACAGGAGAACATCATCACATCACCACCAATCATTACATATAATTTTGAATCACCAAAGCAACTACCTCAGTATGAAAATCTGCCAGTACCTGTTGTAAATGTATTTTTACATTATGGCCTCAATTATCTATGTGGACAATTTGCAGTACAGCCTTAAAGACATTTTGGCAGATGACAATGGTTCATATTCAAATGATGGGTCACCAACAAACTGTTTTCACTATGATGGATCAGTGTGCACAAAAGCCCAATTGACTAATGGAAACTGGTTCATAAAACAAAGAAACGATAAGAAATACAAAGATACAGGAGCACCAGAGACAGAAGCTTTCAACCTTCATAGAATATACAGACTTCATAAAACAGAGGAAAACTTTGTTAGCACTGTCTGCAGAATAATAAATGTTGAAACTAACCAGTTGCATAGATATTGCAAAGGCACATATGACTGGATTGCTGAGCTCAAAAATACTGAAGAATTTGGCAAGAATTGTCATGGAAATGCAAAAAAAATTGCAGCCAAATCTACTCCATTCATAAGGACAGCAAGAACAACTATGCAAAAAATGAGAAGTGAACTCCAGAAGGAAAATCGCCTACAATTTGCATATGACATCAGTCTTGGATCCTCAGGTGAATCAATGAAAAGCATTTCAATGTCCCAGCAGCCCTGAAATCCAAAACAGGTAAGTTAACAATTTTTCAATGTTGTAAAAGATTGTAATAATCTGTTGGTGTGGTAGGGATTGTTTTTTTACAGTTGATTATGAAAACAGATTTCAGTACAAGGTGTCAGTACATATTAATGTGTTTACTTCTTGGCATTGGAGTGATCTTGAAGTGTATTGTTTGCAAAATTCTAACCTGACCAGTTGCAGTTGCATGCAATTAATTAATAGTTAAATAAAGGGACATTACATACTGTCTTGTTGTGAAGTGTGGAGTAAACAGTTGTAAACAAACTATCATTAGTGCATATTGCAGCCTTCCAGGCATGTCTACAGTGAAGGAACTGTGGGGTGGTGGTGCAAATCCTGCTGATTTGTTGTTTCAGGAGCTGAAAATGTTGTCTCAGTGTTGGAGCCTAGCCGGCATAGTGTCACAGCCAGGGACAAGGCCTGGATTAGCTTACCTATTCCTGACATCCTAGCAACCATTAAACATCATTTCTCCTTCGCATACACTACTTTGTTTGTATTTACTTTGCTATATTTCTTTCAGATCTATAAACTTCAATGCAGTATTAAATGTGCTCTGCCAAAAGCATCGACAGATGCCAATGCAGATAATGATAAAATTCTACAAATTGTAAATGAAATGAGAAAAGAGAACACTAAATGCCGGTTTATCAGGAATATTTGTTTCACACCAAATGAATATTCAATAACTTGCTTCTTCCAACATCATTTGGAAGAAATAGAGAACTTCTGTGTAAATCACAACAATATGGACACTACTTTTGATTTGTGCAGTATGTGGGTCACAGATACAGCATATCAGAATTTACGCAAAGTCACCACTGAGGAAACTCACCCTTGGTTTTTTGGACCACTGCTCTTACACATGAGAAAGTTGCCAACAACATTTTCAAGGTTTTGTTTGGACCTTTTAGTTGAAAATCCAGCTCTAAGTAACCTTCCATGCCTTGGCACTGACTTAGAGAAAGCTCTCTATGGTGGATTCAAAAATGTCTGATATGACTCCTACTGTACTGGAGCTGACAGTCTCTGGCCAGTGTCAATGCTTTAGCAATGATAGTGATACAAATTGCTCATTATTTTCTTTATTTATAGATGATGAAAGCAACATCATTTGCTTGAGAAAGTGCTTTTCAGTCATCTGGAAACAACCTTTGGAATCTGGCAAAACATCACGAGAAGACGAAAATTCACATTCACAATCACACAACGTACCAACTCTTGGGCAATGTTCATGTATCTTGTGCCTTGGATGAAGCAAACCCAGGCAGATACAAGAAAATAACAAAGCTGCGATACGGTATTCAAGAAGCTAAAGCACCATATTGATGCCATTGTATATCTCTCTGCTCAAGGTATTGCATTTCGAGGACATGATGAGTCAAAATCATCATCAAACAGAGGAAATTTTATTGAGCTGGTGGACCTAATTGCAAATTACAGCAGTGATTTGCGAGTATTTCTTGACGAAGAGAAAATCACATACAGCTCACATGAAAAACAGAATGATCTGATCGAGTGTGTATATGGAGAGGTCAAAAATGAAATTCAATGCAGAATCAACAATTCCCGATTTTTGGCTGTCATGATGGACGAAACCAGTGATGTCAGCAGGGCAGAACAGGCAGCAGTCTCCATTCGACTAATAAATGAAGGAGAGGTAGAGGAACATCTCTTGGGTTTGATTCACTGCTTGAAAGACACATCTGCAGCAAGTTGACTGGTTCTTCTCAGGTCTTTGAAAGAATACAAAATCATATCAGAAAGTGATGGGAAAAACGTATTGGACAGTCCTATGATGGTACTGCAACTATGTCTGGCGAATTAAATGGTATTAAAGGCAAATCCAAGATAGGTTCTCTTCTGCCTATTACAATCACTGCGTTGCTCACAGGATAGCTCTTTGTGCCTCACAATTAGCAAGCAAGATCTTGAAGTTTTTTGACACTATCGATAAACTCATTAGATTTCTTAGGACTAGCCCAATGCGTACATCTCAGCTTGGCCACAGTCTTCCAGCAACTGGAGATACACGTTGGTTATCATGTCATGCAGGCATTTGTGTCATTGATTCACTGTAAGAAACATTAGGAGCAGTGCTGTATGAAACACAAGTCATTGCATAACTGTTATTATTGGGGGACAGAGGGCAAAGATCTTTCAATACAATTTCAAAAAGGAAGACAAATTTGATGTGTTGTATTTGTGAACAGAGAAACACAAGTCAGTGTTTACAAATACAACACATTGAACTTGAATTTGAAATAATAACAGTTATGCAAAACTCATTATTGATGCATTTCAGTTGACATAAATGCTAGAAGATTTCCAAAGGTTCTTGCTAAATTTAAATGGAATGAAGATTTGGGAAGATGGGATACTTCTTCATCCGGAAATGCCTGCAGTTTGCCAGCAAAGTGGGTGGAGAGGGATTTAGAGTGCCACAGATTTACCTGATAGTTGGGAGCGAAACCTCATAACAGTCTGCACAGAAGTTGTTCAACGTTTTTCAGAGCAGCTACTTTGGCGGTTTAAGAATTAAAAAAAGTTCAGATGGATGGACTTAATTCATCCTTCACAATTTGAAGAGAGAAAAAAATTGCCACAAGCGAAGCAAAAAGAACTAATAGTTCAAAAAGTTCCTTATGCCTTAGCTTTTGAACACAACTTAAATGTACTGTACAACAAAACAGAAATTAAAATTTTGTTACAGAAAATAGTGAGGGAAAGGGATGAGTTGGCAGCTAAAAAGAGTGAGAGTGAGTAAACTGAAGCAGGCTAATGAAGAAAATAACGAAAATAGATAGGCTGAAAGAACTGCAGTAGAGGCTGAGGATTCGTTTGAATGGGAAGAAGAGACGTCAGTCAAAGAAGATATGGTAAGAGAAGGAAAGCCAACAATTCAAGACTTGCTAAAAGCAATAAAAACAGCTGGACTTGAAGAAGCATTGCCTTGTGCGATGACACTGTTGGAGCTTGCAGCAACCACACTTTTCACACTTTTCCATTGTGAGAGGGTGTTCAGCAGAATGAAGAAAGTTGTGTCACCAACCAGATCAAAAATGCTTCAAAAAGAAAAGAAACGTTGATTTCCTCCAAGTGGAACATAAATTCCTATGATGGCTGGCTGTCAGAGGAACAATTTTTTAAGGAAAATGTTTTTATCAGGTTCAAGTCTTACAACAAGCATCGTTCTTAAAGATTTTCAAAAAAATAAATTAATTTTTCTACAGAAATCATGCTTTAATCTTTATATGTACACACAGAAATTCAATTGTAGCTTTATCCTACATCAAATATGATTCAATATTGTTATAAAATCTAAAAGTAAACTTCACTTTTGCGCTATTCCTTACCTTTAAATTGTATGAAATGCTAACAGCGCCCCCAAAAACCCCAAGCTGCTATTGACAACCATCCGTTGTTGCGATGCCTTCGGAAGGGTCTTCTGTGCTTCTTCTTTTTTAAACAAGTACCCTTTCTTTTCACGTCCCAGCCGCCCTGCAATGATGTTTATTTCTCAAGGGAGGCCTCGACCCCTCTCGACCTTATACTAACTATACCTATCTAGGCCTTTGTACCACTTCCAGTGGCTTCTAGTAGACTACTAGGCCTACAACCTACAACCAGCTTTGGTGCTAGAAATTCTGAACGATGTGGGTTCGAAACCACCACGTCGAACGTAAAATCGGGGGTTGTCTAGTGGGCACGGGCAGTCGTTTTCAAATTAAGAACTTGTTGCACAGAGGGCATTAAACACACTATCTAGACCTCATATACTACAATACAGTTGAACCTGGATATCTCGAACACGGTTTAACTCGAACTCCTCGCTTTTTCGATATTTTGAACTATTTTCATTTCCCTTCAAGGTTCAAGATATTGAGGTTCAACTGTATGTAGTGATGTAGTGCATGCTACTGTGCCCCTGCTGGAAATAAGGCCTCCAGGCCTTTTGCAGACTAAAGAAAAGTCATATATATGGGTTGAGATTTATGTGACTTTATGTCAGCAGAATTCATCTTCAATAACTTTACATTATTTTTCTAGGTTATTGCATTCATGCAAGAAAGGAATGTTGCAAAAGATATTCTGGTGAGGTTCAGACAAGAAAAGGTATAAATTCAAATTCCTGAAGCAGATGCATTTTGGTTATGATACATTTCTGATGGTGACTTCCTTAATATGATCAGTGCAAATTTACTTTCCAGTTCACTGACTAATATTAATCAAATTATGAGAATAATTTGATTTACTCTTGTTTGTTTCTTGAAAAAAATTGACAGGCAAACAGAGATTAGATTACACACTCAAGTTTAGATTAAAATAGATCTATGCAACCATCTTCGTCTTCTACGGCATCATTTGCATTTAGCTACAGGAAGATTTCTACAAAATGTTATAATTGAACTTTAGAATATGATGAGTGCTTATGAAATCTACAATTTTACTTCATTCAGTGATGAATGTTTTTTGCAACTTGTTCTCTTATTTCAATAATTTTCATCTTTATAGATGGATGTTGCAGCTATAAACCAAGCCACTGATGAAGAAGTAATGGGAATTGTTGGCCTTTCTGCCATCTGCTTGGGATAAAGATCTTACCCTTTACAAGAGAAAAGTGTAATTCGGCAGGGCAGTCGACCTCAGGGGGTGACCTAATTGCTTTGAGAAGCTTTTGTGCGTTTCAATCCGCTTGGGATAAAGATCTTTCCCTTAACGAGAGGAAAAATGGCTCCTTGGAATATATGTTCCCTTGCAGTCAGTGAATGATATTGGAAGAGTCACAGAAATAAGTATACAAATTTTTTTATTTTAATCATATATTATTTTATCAGTTGCTGAGGTTGGGAAAACCAGTTCTTGCCAGTAGTCAGCTCCTCTCATCACCATTTCTGTCTAATATGAAAGAAGATAGTAATTTTCTTAAAAGCAAACTGAATTAATTTTTTGAAAATGATTAAGCATTTAAAGATTTCAACCCCAAGCTGACCAGGTTACACTGAAACCTTTTCAAACCAAATGTGACACAAATTGAAATGAAAATTGTTTTTTTTTTGGGGGGGTTCAGATTGGTTCTGTTGTGATACTTGTTTAAAATGATATCCATTGCAAAAAAAGGACAACTGCTTCTGCAGATACCTTACTCCTAGACTACTTTCCAGCCCTACCAATTAATGTCATTATTGCCAATTCAATTAATATCAAACTGTCCATGTCTTTCCTAATAATTCCAACCTTCCTATACTCAGGCCTTAAGAGTTAGAATAAATTTTCTAGTGATTTGAATATTTCAAACAGAGAGTTATTCTTGATGTGCCATGAATGATATAAAATTGTGTTTTTTAGAGAAATTTGTTGCTATGAAATTGCAAAAACTGTAATAATGCAGTCAGTGGGTTATCTGTTCAATCAACCAACCAGAAATGCGTTGCAGTTAATTTCCAAGGTATTTTACACCTGGTTTGCTCTTGTCTTTTTCTGCATACTGTCATTCTATGAAATGCTGTGAATACATCTATGCATGAGAGAATACTGTTCAAGAAGGATGCAGGTTTACACAAGAATGTGCACAGTGAAAGCAAAACTTCTTCCTCATGAAACTTGTTGGATTGTTTTCTGGGCACTATTTTTCCCAAAGCCGTATAATGAATATCATCTACTATGATTGAGAAGCATGAACTAGAAATGCACTAAATGGCGAGTTTGTTATTCAAATTGAGAGTGCGTGGGGCTCAACCAAAGGGTTTTAAAAGCTGCTAGTGAAGTTAAGTAAACTACTGTTGAATCACTTTAATTGAGGAAAATCCACTTATTATTTAACCGAGTAGTCAAACATAGGAATTAGGAGTGAGACCAGTTAAACTCACCTTAGATATGTAGCCCATCAGCGTCAGGAACTAAATGTGTTTCTCTCTGATATCTCTAAGCTTTTTCTTAGATTTGAGCAATTGACAGCAACAGAAGCATTAATCATGTATTTTCTTAAATAAGCTTAAGCACGAGCAAGTGATTCTAATCGGAACAACTTCATTGGCTTTGGTTTTCTTCATTTTGGTAAAGAGACACTAACAAGGATATTTTTTTAGGTCCCTTTGATTTGCTGAAACATAAATATCAGTGCGATCATTGTGGTGAAGATATTGACCCCTTTGCACCAACATCATTGATGCTGTCTTGTTACTGGCCTGGTAGCATGGGAAATGTTTCCTACATTTTTTGATGAAGGTTTGTTAGTTATATGGGACAAACTGAAATCCTTAATGCATGGTGCATCAGAATCTAGTTTCCTCAGACGTCTTGAGGACAAATCAACAGAGAGAAATCTGGTATGTTACTGTTGGATTCGGGATATTTCAACATGTTTTTTCAAAGCAATCAAACAAATTCTATTGGACAGAGAAGGTCTTCACTAGGTATTCAGCTATTTCTTTGCTGCAAGGTTCATCTGTTGTATTCACCTTTTATTGCAGCAAAGAACAATAAACAAGGCTGCATTTGCAAAATGCTACAACGAATGGAAGTTTTGTCAAGTGGAAGTGGAAAATATGCAGATGAAGAGCCTTTTTAAATGTCCAAGCTGCAGAATTGAGCAATATGCATGTCATATGGATGGAAATTGCAAACTTTTTCGTTACAAGGGATCTGAACAGTCTGTACTATCGTTTTGTTTAATTAGGACAACATTTTCGAGTTGAAATTCTTTTTCTGAAGCTAAACACATGGGAAGATGGGAGAGCTTTTACCTTTTCCTTAACTAAATTACAATTATGTTTCATTAGTCCGATTTATCTCTTCAACTGCAACACTTAGGTTAGTTAATTGCAAAGCTCCCTTTCTTGAATGAGCAGATTTTCGGCTCTTGTTATTTTTTATTTTTGTGTCATTCTATCTGCCAATGAACATTTTCATTTATCAAATAACTTACATTTGTCTCAACTTCACTAAGGAGAAGAGGATAATCCTATCACGTGGATCAATTTTTCTGTGATGATAAGCAAGTTGATGACACTTTGCAGAGAATCTACGATAACCCAGACATTGGTAGAATGCCAGTAAAATTTCTATTTTGCCTTGGATATATTTTGTGCCAGATAGTGAACCATATTCAGGGTTTAATGAATGCATAAACAAATGAAATTTGATGAATTTTTCGAAATTTCTTTTATGTACGAAGTTTTGTGCAAAGAAATAGAAAACAGAGTTCATGTTTATGTGCATGACGAGTGTGTGTTGATCTACTTTTTTTACAGTCAGTGCTACTGAAAAATACTCATACTGGGAGGTGTACAACACTGCTGAATAGTTTTTCTATTTGCCAAGAGAAGCCAAACGCTTGATTATTCAGCATTTTGTTGTAGACACTGTGTGCCCACACAGCTAGGAAGATATTCTGCTCCTTAGTTATTCGTATGATTATCACAGGGAGCTAGGGATGCATAAACAAATGTGTTTCAATAGTCTGAATATCTTTATAACTGAATCTACAAAATCATCCCCCTTCCATTTATAGCAAATAGAAACGAATTGTAATATTCTGATACCTTCTAACAATCGATAGAAAAGTCCCATAATTTTCATTAAAATGTGCTAACTGACGAAAGCTCAGCGAGATCATATAATGATCCGAACATCGCTCATGCTCATGCTTATTGTCATGCTAATGGTCATGCTCAATAGAGCCTTGAAGAAGACATTCTTACTATGTCATCACCAAACAAGACTTGGAAAGGCTGAACAACTCTGAACAAGACTGATTAAATGCTTAAATGAAATTGGGTGGTTCAATGAATTTTCTTTAGAGTAACTGTTTAAATTTTCTTTAGAGTAATGGTTTTCTACTAAAATTTTGTTCTACACAAATTGAAAGATGTGTTTCTTTTTGTTTCATAGGCAGTTGAAAGTGGCCTTTGTGGATCAACTTTTTAAAAAGCTGCCCAAAACCAATCACGAAAGTTTGCCAAGCTTGAATAAAATGGAATTGTGATGATATCCTGCTGTCATTGAATCGCCTAGAAGGCATTAAATATGTTTAGTGGGGAGCTTAGAGTCAATTTTCATAACCATCCTGCATTTTATGATACCAATATAAAACTTGGCACACATATAGAGTTCAACATGCTGAAAAAAATAGGTTTGGAACCCCAATCTGATTTTGCCCCCAAATGCTATTTTTAGAGTCAAATACTTGTACCCAGTCCCCAACGAGAAAACTACCAATAAATATATAACGACAGCTTCATAAAAACTACAAATTTGTCATCAAATCCAACAGAAAACAATTTAGTTTATCTGAGGAAAAATATTTTCATTATCATGCATACAAAAATTTAAACTATGGCATCATTTTTCAATGATGTCACAACATTATCGAAAATACAACAAAAACTCAAAATCCCAATTCGAAAAATTCTGTCTCCACATCAAAAGGAAAATTGACAATGGCTTCCATAAAACGGAACTGCAAGCTTTGCGCTTCTCTATGTGTTCCATATCAGTTAAGAAGCAGAGACATAGCAGACTTTTTTGCTCATGAGAATCATGCATACCCCCCCCCTTGCCTCTCAGAGTACGACAGGCTGTGCAAATGAAATAAGTCAGATTTTCTTAAATGTCTTCAAAACTACCGGTTGACCAAAACCAACTGGAGTAACAGTTAAAATAATTGATGGAGCAGCCTTAGTACAAATGCTGAAGCCCAGTCCGACAATTTGAACATATGGAGACAACAGTCGAGAGCTGTTCTGTAAGGCCTTCAAGAAGGATCTGAAGAACGATAATTGATGTGGTATTTGATTGGTATTTGAAGACCTGCTTAAAGAATGACACAAGAGAGAGTAGAGGCTCCTGGATCCGAGCATCTGGAAAAACTGGCAGCAATTTCTCAGGGAAAATGAAAATAAAAAAGAGCTTTCCTATTGTTAGCAGAAAACCTTGTATGTGAGCCTCTTGCTGATGGCCCTATTGTTGCTTCTAGTGAAACAGAAGTACCCGTAGCCAGTGATATCAACACAAGAGAGTCGGCACCTTGTAATCACAAGGAGGCTGATACCAGAATGTTTGTTCACATGAAACACTGCTGGCTGTGATCACAAAAAAGTCACCTTGCGAACAGTTGACACAGATGTAGTTGTGCTAGCCATGTTTACTTTCCGCTTGACACCTATTTCTAGTGCAGAATACTCTTGACATACGGTTGGTCATGCATAGAAACAAATGCATAGCATTCATAAATCTTCTTTCTTTTGTAGACTTTTAAATTGGGAAACTGCTGAGCCAAATGACAATGATAATAGTCAGATTGAAAGATATGTCATTCTCATGTATAACAGAACAAGTTCCGTTAACGATATTGACAAATATCAAAGATATCATTTCACCAAAGAGGGTCTTCAAGCGAGAATTTACCTCCAGCAAGTAATTCTCTAAAACAACACATAAAGCGAGCTGCTTTCCAGACAGGGTGAGTTTTCTTAGTTATCCCCATAAACTAGCAACTGACAAGAAAGCCCAAACTTCATTTTGTTAAAACATATTTCATCTCCTTCTTGCAAAAAAGTCTGGAGCCAGTCATTTGTGTCCATGTAGGATCTGCTGACTGCCAATGACTGGGGTTGGGTTCTCAGTGAACATGACACTATCACCTCTTTGGATGACACTACCCAAGGCATCAAAAGCTTGCCAAGAGCTAATCAAATGTGGCTGGAAGACTCTGTGCACTAACAGATGCAAATGCAGACAGTTTGATTTAGAATGCACAGAACTCTGTTTTTGTAATGGACAATGTGGATTAGTTCAACATTGGTTCCATTCTATCTTGTATCTTTCTTATTCCATCTGATAGCCTGCATTTTTCTTCTATCTTCCACCTGGCATGTTGACTGCATGTGCCTGACATTATTATTATTATTAATATACAAATTTTTACAGTCAAATACTGATTGGTGGTAGAGTCAACTCATCCGTCAAGTAGTGAACATCACATCTCTTCCACTGTATCGATTTTAAGTGTAATGTCTCTAATAATACTTCGGAAATCCAATAAGCTGTTCGAATCTGTTTTTCGCATTGCTGTGTATCCAGGTATAAGAGGTTCATCTGGGACTAATCTGAGAAATTTATCCAGATTTCGCTTGAACATGTCAATGCTCTGCCCAGCCATATCTCGTAGATTTCTGGGTAGACAGTTAAACAGTCCTGCTCCCTGCACAGCTAAGCTTGATTCACGTAAATTTTGAATCCTTTGGGTGGCATCACGTTTGATGCAGGTGCGCCCATTCCGTAACGAGTTTGCACCAGCAACACCAATGTTTGGTACTAGATTTTCAAGCATCTTCCATACATAAATTATTTGATAGCGTTCATGTCGTCTTTGCAAAGAGAATATGTTGAATTTTTTCAATCGTTCCCAATAATCAAGTTCATATGCTCCTGATATTTTCCGGAGATAGCTTTTTTGTAATAGTTCAAGATTCACAATATCCTGTTTCTTTGTGGGACTCCATAACTGTGAACAATATTCAAGCTGAGGTAGTTTCACAGATTTCCACAGTGTAATCATCAACTGTGGCTCTCGTGACTTAAAAGTTCTTAATATTGTAGATATTGTTTTCTTTGCTGTATCTACAACATTGTTGATGTGTTCAGTAAAAGATGCATCTGCACTCATTGTCACTACCAAGTCACCCACTGAGTTTTTCTTATCAATTATAGTGCTTGTGCTTGAAAGGTAATTCATGAGTGTCTTAAGTGCTTCATCTCTTCCATATCGCAAAACTTCAAATTTGAGGTCGTTAAATTCCATATTGTTTTCGTCAGCTCACTCGTAGATATTATTGAGATTAGACTGAGGTTTTGATACATCATTGACTTCTAAGACTCCTTTCATTACTCTGGTGTCATCAGCAAAACGTTTGAACAGTGAGTGATATACGTTCGTTCATGTCAATATCAGCCATCAATATTAGGAACATTAGGGGACAAAGGACACTTCCTTGTGGTACTCCTGACTTAACTTGTACTGGTGCAGAAGATGATCCTTCGACTACAACTGTTTGTAATCTGTTTGTTAGAAAAGATTCAATCCAGCAGTAGAGATTTCCATCTATACCAAGTTTACGTATTTTTTGTAATACTATATTTAAGTCGACTTTATCAAACACCTTTGCAAAGACTAAGTAGACAATATCAACATTGATTCCTTGCTCGAGAAGATTAAGTTGACTTAGGCATGATCTAACCTGTCTAAAGCCCTGGTTGGTTTCGTTAAAAAGTTTGTATGTTGTAATGGGACGGGGTTTTTAAGGTAAAACATACTTATAACATACTGTCCCCAATATTTTTGACGAGGATTGTCTGAGCAAGAGCAGAAATCTAAAATTGTGTTTTTCTCAAGAATGGAAAGACCCAAAAGGCTCAAGTGATGTTTATTGTAAATAGGAGGAATGACTTTATATTTTGGGGGGCTTTGGGTGGTCAGGGGCAAAATTTTGCAAAATGTGAAAATTCATTGAAAAGTGAAGGAATCCTTTGAAAAAGGCCGTAATTCACTTTCCAACATCGCAAAATCCTAAGAGGCAACAGTACACATTTTTCAGCTGCAGAAGCAATACCTTTATCATTCAAATGCATCTTTAGAACCATTCTGTAGACCACAATTCAAGCGATCGTCTGCGCTCTGGAGGAGAGAGCTTGACATCTAAGAAACTGACAGTTCTCCATCATTTTCTACCGCATAAAAGTGGAATAACTCAAGTCCAAATAATTTTCCCATACTTCTCGCTATCCGACAATACATTTCTGGGGGTATTTCATGTTATAAAATAATTTTCCCTTTTTGTCATTCCTTCTGAGTTCGTTTTCTGACAGTTCTCCACTCTCTGTAGTAAGTAAACAATACAGCTGGTGAAAACCTATCTTTAAAAACAGGTGGAGAACTGTTAGAAATATACTTTGCCATGCATTGGCAGTCGAACTCTGTTGAAAATCTTAAAGTAGACATGAAATAATACAGAATTACAAAGTTACAAGTGCAGTCTTTCAAGCAACGAGGAGATATTTACATTTGAAGATGGAGAACTGTGGGGAGAACTGTGTGGAGAACTGTAGAACTTGGCATTCTGCTTGGTTGCTCCTTATTCAATTTCGCAGTCCATCAAATAACAATGCCAATTATGCTTACTTTAGCATTCTTCCGTCCTCTGTTGTGAAGATCAACAACACTTGAAAGCAAGTTCATCATGCCTGCATAATTCGTTTCATTTTCTGAATTTCGTAATAATTCACTGCTAAACAGTGTAGTCAGTTTATGAGCTTTGATGAAAAGTTTTCAGTTTATAGTTAGATTCGTCTCGAGACAACATAATGCAGACTGTTTTATGTAAATTTACAACCCTCCCGTACTGTTTATAACAGAATTTCTGACCTTCTGTTTTGCTGTGATTACTCAAAATTCAGACAATCCTCGCCAAAAAGGCTGGGACACTTCGAACTTTTGTAAAATTCTCGCTCTAAAGACGCATACCCCCCCCCCGACTCAATGTTGGTAAAATCGATGTTGACAGTGGTCCCAACATTGAGTCGGGGGAGGGGGGGTCTTGTTACCCAAATATGTTGTAATGGGACGGGGTTTTTAAGGTAAAACATACTTATAACATACTGTCCCCAATATTTTTGACGAGGATTGCAGTTCTCATTGACTGCAGCGAAATCTGTAAGATAAAACTGGCTTGAACAAGAAAATACACTCATCATCATGACTATCTTGCCCCAAACAGTCTAGCTGGAGTCTCCATCAGTGGAGTCTGATGTGTTTTCTTTTTGTATGCTAATTAAAAAGTTCAGCACAGTCAAATTGATGATCTCGCAAAAGAAAATCTGCTAAGGGCTGCCCATGAAGGCACTTCCAATACAAGTTATCAGATTCAAACAAAATATTAAAACTATTATTAAACATTCAGCATGCCATATAATTAAACAGATCACTTAATAATGCAAATATATATTTTCCTACAACACATGAAGCAAAATTGTCTAAGGCAAAGTACTATTCTACTGGCATCAAAGCCAGTGCATTTAATACAAGTTCTAGCCAGGGGGTGGGAAGCGGGTTCGTGCATGCTCATTCTAGTCTCAGGAGTAAAAGGCTAGATCGCTGTAGTTCCATCTTGTTGGATTTGTGGGCGGATGTCGAAGCTTTTTATGGCGAAGCAGTTCTTGCAACATTATACCGTTCTTTGGTTGCGTATAATTTAGTCTCTAGTTTATCTATAGTGGGAATACGAGGCCTTTTACCGTTTCTCAAGGAGTATGTTGAGGATTTTGATTCGAATGGCCTGAAGAATAAAATCATGTTGGTACGATTCTTTCATCTTGCTTTACGAAGGATGCATGTGTGGTCCCTACCATTATTGTGAATTTTAATGAACTTGTTTGCTGTTATAAACCCATTTTGGTGTCCTATTGTCGAACTGAGATGACAGTGTAATTGATGAGTCCTCTAAATGTTGATAGATAACATTCTCTTCTAAGGAATTAGGAAGCCAATGTTGCAGATAAATCCTGTTACATGGAGTGGTTGGAACTCCATGATGCCCCTGCCTTGATCAGATAATACAGATCACTTTGATAACCTTACAGTGGTAAGACAAATAAAAGTCATGGGAATGAAAAATTTTAAATTAAGTACCCAGCATGCTATAAACAAATTCAATTACATTTCAAGGTGCTTTTTTGTTGAACACAAGGCTGTTTTCCAAATGCAAGGATATTTATTCTGAGGTCAAGATGCATTTCCTATTGAAAGTTTTCTTGCACAAATGGCTTCCATTCACAACATAGTTCATATAATAACTTTTCATATAACATACCCTATTAGCGAATATGTGATCTTTCAAGAAATGGCCGTATGCTTAACTTCATGTTAGCAAGTCTTGGACAAAAATACTGTATTACTATAATGGCAACATTTAACATTAAATTTTGCTGAATACTATTATAAACAAATTAACAAAAAATTCTTCTGGACAGCTTCTGAACTTTATGTCTACCAGACAAATGTGATCTGTATTATCTGCTCAAGGCAATGGTATCATGGGGTACCACCCATGTTATGTAGCAGGATTTATCAGCCACATTAATTTTCTCACAAAAGAATTATTTTAGAGGCCTCACAGATTACATCATCCTCCTGTTTCTCTGTTTCAAAGACACCCAATAATCTATACCTGGGAAATATAACTTTGGCTTAATCATAGAAATCAGCAGCAAGACTTTAAATGGGTATATATCAGCAAAAACGTTCTTTATAATAATAATGAACAAAAGTTCCCATGGGTTTATAACAGCAAAAATTTTCATCATAAAAATCAGCAGAAATACTTCAAATTTGGCAAATCAGCAGACAAGACAAGTTCTTCATAAAACACTCTGACATGGACTGGTGATGAATCAAAGTCCACTACATTGAGGTCTTAAGTAACTGGCCAAGCGTCTAAAGGGGCAGAAGAAATACAAACAAACCGATATTAAATTTAAATTGAAGTCAAATTTATCAACCGAAGCCTGTATCAACTACTTAATGTTCTAGTTATGAAAAAAGTATGCCATCAAATGTGCGCATCAGCAAGAGAGTATTTCATAATAATCAGGAACAGAGGTTTATAACAGCAAACAAGTTCTTCATAATAATTTCATGCTGGGCCACTCCTCCTGTTTTGGGCCTCTTCCAGAGTGAGGAGCTCTTTACGGATACCTCTGACAGTGTGTGACCATCTGTGACGGTGAATTCATTTTAGCATATTTTCTCATCTTCTCTTCTTGTGAAATTTGTCCATGAATCATGAATGTTCAATGATTCAAATCTAAAGGACCAGTGAATAAAGTTAAAAACATTTTGCAACTCGTATTCAATGTATAAAAGAGTCAATGAGACTTCAATGATTCCCAGGTAATAACATATGCAGAATAAGATGGTCATATATATTTGTAATAAAAATGGGCCTAAATTTCAAAATGGCGCCAAAAACTCGGAAAGTAGCACATTTCCAAAGGCCGATTACACTACTTAGCATATTTCCTCACCTTCTCTTCTTGTGAAATTTGTCCATCAATCATGAATGTTCAATGATTCAAATCTAAAGGACCGGTGAATAAAGTTAAAAACATTTTGCTAATTGTAGGCAATGTATAAAAGAGTCAATGAGGCCGATTACACTACTAAGCCATGGGGCTCTATGGGGTTCCTTAAAAGTTTTAATATTTTCGAACATTGGTTTATCGTTCTCAACTTTCTATTTCATAGAACCCCTTATAATTCGTGTAGAAATGCTGTGTTGAAAATAGGCACTGTGGAGGCTTGAAAGTAGGCCGCAAAGTACCAATTTTCGAATACATTTTTTAAAGGAGAACTGAAACGTCAAAATTATTTTTTGATCTAATGCAGAAAAAAGTGCGCTGAATTCATTCATGAAGGTTTCGTTGCAAAATAATTTGTCATTTTGACGCAACTCCTGTTTTTCCAAACAGGAATTGTCGTCAAACATGCCCGGGAATTATCACAGACAGTCGGCGCCTTTCATGATTTGAGCTTCTGACGTCACAAATACCATGTCTGAATTCCACAGCTGAGTTACAGCTGAGTAACCTATCCAAACTTTCATAATAAAAGCAAGCGAAAAGACAAGCTTATTAGTTTAGTTCGTGTTTCTTGCGTGAAATACACAAAATGGTTGGTTGCTCACCATATAATTGTACTGGAAAATGGAAATCTCTTTTTACTTTTCCTTATGATCCTGCATTGCGGCGGCAATGGGTGAGAAACATGAAGCGATCAAATTTTAAACCAAGCACCGGTTCTAGACTTGGCCAAACTCATTTTAAGTCGGATTGCTTCTAGAGAAATCCTGAACTGATGGAGATAACTGGAGTTCATTTTAAATTAAAATTAAAAGCAGATGCAGTTCCAACTGAATTTGATTTCTCATCACCAAAAATTAAAGGGCAGGTGAAAGGAAAGACAACTTTTTTGGCCAGCAAATTCAAGATGCGCTTGGAGCCAAGGCTAAGTCCGAAGAAGAAAGTACACGCTTCTGGTGGTGCATTTGCAAAATGAGCACGTCGTGAAGTAAGTGTAACCTGCCCTTTAATGCATGAATTAGTTTTTAATTCGAATAACGAAAATTTGAACATCTTGAAGACTACTCAGAAGACTCTATTATATACACACCCGTATTTTCTTTAAACTTTCTTAAAGTTATAGCAACAGATTATTCCTAGATTAGAAAGACAGACTATGGGAAAGACAAGTCACTTCTCTCAAAATTGCCAAGACGGCCAGGGCGTGTGGTGGGTAGCTCCTCTACGAGTGACGCAATATACTAGTTTCTGGTTTTTATGTCAGAGATTTTCAGGCAGTCTATTCTCAAATTATTTAAATTTTCGGAAATTCATCCACAGCACTCAACATCGCCATTCGAAGTTTAAAATGTTTCAGCCATTTCATATACATTACAATTGGTCTACGCCCCTTGTAGCAAGCCGAAATGAACTTTCAATTTCTTCATCCATAAAAACTTATAGCCTATATGCGTTGTTTTATTTCTGTTGCATAGGTAATATCAAAATTACTGGAAGAACATTGCTCTACCACTGACAGTGAACCTGAGATCGATCAGCTTGCAGAGCGGCCTACAAATGAGTTTGTTTATGACCCAATGTGTTTTGAAGAATTAAGACCAATACAGATGACAGTATTCACACAGACAGAAAACAGAGGTCATCTGCATTCCAGATCTACACAGACGGTAATGATTGGAATACGTACACCTACTGAAACAGCCAAAACAAATGAATCAACTGAAACAGCTGAAACAAGAAAGTCAAATGAATGTAAGTAATTTGCAAAAATGATCATCAATTCGGTAAGAATCTTTAAAATTGTATCAACTAAGTCCAAACTTATGAAATTTTTTTTCCATTAACAGCTTAACAAGTGGTATCAGACGCAAGAATAATGTTAGATGTCTCAGTTGGTTAACTTCAAATGTACATGTTTGTCACTTGAGAATTCAAGTTACATTGATGAACAGCCTCCTCCCTCACCAAGTACTGAAAGTCAAGAAAGTTCCGGCGATTATGTACCATCTGAGTCAACATCAAGCTTATCTGATTCTGCTTCTGACAATGACACCAGCGCTCCTTGCCAAAGAAATTTTTTTGTGTTTGAGTCTTGTCTTATGCAGTTGTTCACAATATGTGGCATATTTTCCAGTTTGTTCACAGATGTATCAACCAGTATCATTGGATCAATGGTCAAAGTAAAAGCAATTTGCACAGAAGGCCATGTAAGAACCTGGTGTAGTCAGCCAATGCTTGGTGATATGCCAATGGGAACTTTGTCATAGCAGCGAATACCTTACTTTCTGGATGTCAACCAGCTAAAAAATTTCTATTTCTGAGTAATATGCAGTCACCCTGTTTTGGTGAGAGAACATACCACCTCATTCAAAAAATGTATTTGGTCCCTTCAATTCTGGAACATTGGAAACATGTACAAGACCAGCTACTGAATGGTTGCTCAAAGATAAGTATACTGGGTGGAGATGCTCAAATGGATTCCCCAGGTTATTCAGCAAAGTATGGGACATATTCTTTGATGGATCTGCAATCGAATAAGATAATAAGCGTGCAAACATTACAGGTAAGACATTTTGAGTGACAATCTCTATTCTTAGAGTAAGTTTTTTGTAAATCTAAGCACACAATTTGCTACCTAGAGTCTTACAGATTAAATGACAAATTCTTTATACCTGCAGTGTAATGAGGTTGGTGGCTCAAATCGGGTGGAACTGGCTGTGTTACAACGTGCATTCAAGGAAATCAAAGATTGGGGCATAGATTTTTCAGCCCTTGTAACAGACAGACATTCTGGTGTGAAAAAATTCATGACAGAAAAAAATTCTATTAAAAAGCACTACTTTGATGTTTTTCATGTAGCAAAATGTGAGTACATTATTTTGGCACTTTAAAGACCAGGGACTTGGAGAAAACTTTCAAAAATGGATATTTCCATCTTGGAAATTAACTACAAAAATTATGTAGAGGTCTGGCTTTTTTGACAACTGCTGATAGTCGTGCCTATAGGAAATTCACTAAATAAATATTTAGACCCTTCTTGATTGTAGCTCTACTGCCAAGGGTTTGCAAGTACCATCAGTCCTGGGTAGCTGTACATGCCACAGATCTGAAGTACGAGGATTTTGATTTAAATGATAATGGCACAGTTGTGAATTATCAATTTACTAATCTAGCTATTGGAAAAAAAGTGGAGAAAATTGGGAAAAAGAAAAAATCTTCTGAAGTAAATGCCTGGGTTCCATCAATCAAAAACCATGTTTACTGGTGCGCAAGCTCGAGTAATGGTAATGAAAAACTTGTCAAAGAGAAATTGCTTTCACTGTTGAATCATTTAGTCAATAAGCATGATGGTCATGGGACTTTGTATAAGAAATGTTCACATGGACCCATAGAGCGTAATTGGTTGAAGAAAGGTCAGTCTGGTATTTTGTGCAGTAAAACATGACAAATTTTCTTTGAGAAAAAATTTTTCCAGCTTTCAGTCACTCTATCTGGCATTCATCTGTTTACAGGAAGTGCTGGATACAAAGAGTTAAAAGATAAACTGACAAAACCACAACTTGTCAAAGATATATGCAAACTATCACCTTCACAGCAAACAAGCCACCTTGAGTCATTTCACAATATTGTTCTACATTTTGCACCAACACATTTCCATTTTCAATCTATGCAATCTAGGTAACACAATTAATTTCTGCATGGTAATTCAATTCTGTTTGTCCTTCCGTTTCCATTTTTCAACTGTTTTTGAATCCTGTAAAAAATAATTAAGATATGATTTTTTCCCCAGAGTACTTTTAGCAGCAATTCATTTCAATGAGAACACAGGCAAAAAACAAATGGAGACCAAACAGGGTGAAAAAAGATGGAAAGTATCCTATCTGAAATATAATACGTCAGGGGTTGTTAAGCCCATCAAGTCAAAAAGCACAAATGGTGAGTTGAAATGGTGAATTAAGCTGTTTTTACTGATTTTTTTGGTTTTTTGGTTGTTTAAAAAAACATACTCTCATTATGGTTTTTGTTACCAAGGTTACGTCAGGGAGATTATGGGAAGAGCAATCGAGAGAAGGCAAAAACTTTCCACACATGCTACAGCCAAGAAAGATACTGGTGCACATTTAATAAGTCCTGAGTCACTAACTGCAGCTTTTGAAAATGAAGAAAAAAATGAACTCATCAAGAAACACAAAGCAAGATTTGCTCCTGCAAAACAAAATGCTGTTAAGCTGCAAGAAAACCACCAGCGTAAGAAATCAAGAAAAAGAAAAGTCAGTGAGGCAGCGATTGGAAGCAGGCGTAAAAAGGCCAGAAAATGAATTTTGAGCGTTCTCTGAAAAAAAAGTGTTGTTCTCTTTTATTTTTAGGTAGTTTATATGTAAACTTTGGAATCTGTATTAAATGTTAACCCTTTTGTTTTATTAGTTCTTGATGCAAGGATTTTATAGAGTTAATTCACAGAGCTGCGAAATTTCCCAGCATTATTTGACCTTGCCTGTTCTTCTGGCTATTTACTATGTCTGGCCTAGGGTTACCTTGCATCAAGCACTTGTACATAGATATAGATAGCTCATCTATAATTTACCTTGTTAATTTCAGGCTAATGATCTATGTCAGGAAACTTGAAACCTGTATAAGCCTCTGATGGAAATTGGCTTCTTATCGTTTTCACCACACAGGAAGGCAACACCATCCTCACATGCCTTCGCCATATCCACCTGACAAATTGCCTGTATGCAACATATCTGAAAAGCCTGGAAAATGGCATGAATCATGTCAAAGTTTTATTTAAAATTATTCCTCAGTATGATTTCCAAAATAGTATCTGGAAATTCTCAAGAGACTGCTGTCAACATTTTTATCATTGCCAAAAAAAAATTTTCTTCAAATTAGAATTCTTTAACGAAATGCTGCAGATTAATGTATAATAGCTATATGTTCACTTTTTGGAGCTGATTAGAAATTAATGAACTCACTCAAAAGCTGGTGTGTCATCCAGATAACCCCCTTCATCCTCTTCAACATACTGGTAAATTGCTGCTTCCACAACATGATTGTTAAGGCAGAGTGCTGAGAAACCATCATGTTGTGTAATGCAGTCAAGATCGCCACATCGCTGGCTAACTCTGTCAATCTCCTTGCAACAAATGCTCTCCCTCCCTGTGTCCATCATCATGCAGTTACTGCAGTGGCACCTATAATCAGAATATGCATCAAGTTTTGATACATTTTAAACACAATAGCGGTAGAATTCTGTAAAAATGATACATAATAAATATGTGTAAAAGCACAAATTAATGATTTCAAAATGTTAATTACCATTCTGTGTTTCCAAGTCAATCGATATTGATATCTTTGTCATCTTCCTCGCTCGACTCATCCTCCATATTGGGCCTATCGTCTTCAGAATTTTGTGGCACTGGCTCAAACATATATGGTTGAATAGCGGCCTGTTCCTGCAAATCTGGATAGGAGAACTCTGTTTGTGAATCTGAAGATGACATTTTATCAATTCTCTTTCTTTTTTAATACTTTACGGAATCAAAAAAACAACTTGGTATAGATAAATGCGCCAGACACTCCGATCAGCAAATGATGAAGTGAAGAAACAAGGTATTTGTGACGTCACGAGCTCAAAGCTTTTTCGGAAACCTTCGGAAGGCACTCGGCAGATTTCTTGGCACAAACTTTGATTGCTCATAACTCAAAGACTATTGCAGATATTTGAAAAATCAAAAAAGAATTTTATTTCTCATAAGTTCTCCCTTCATCTATCAAAAAATAATTTTGACATTTCAGTTCTCCTTTAAGACGAAAACTCAACCGAACCGCATTGAAACTTTAATATATTAAATCAATTAGGTATAAATCAATGTATCACCTCTAAAAAATAAAAAATCTATGAAAATGATGAAGATACTTACTTGTAAACTGCACCAAAAAATCAAAGCGACTTTCAGGCAGCAGCTTCCATGCAAAAAGCAGCTTACAGAGCATGCGCGAACCCGCTTCCCACCCCCCTGAGTTCTGGCAAAAGGTTTTCTTGAGGTTCCCACGAATTAAATGCTTCCCCCAAGTCTTTCCACTTGATATTGAATTTCAGCTTTCCTTGCTGATTCTTTCTAATTTTCAAAACCTTCTCCACTATCCATAATTTATGACTAGCAGTTATAGGGAACAAAACATATTGCTCAGCAATGTTTTTTTTTTGAAAAAATAATGGTCATTGTAATACTGCATTCACGCTGAGAGTGAAACCAGTTTAGATTAAACCAGTTTAATAAACGTTGCCTTCCGATTGGCAAATGTTAGACATTGAATAGATTTGATTTGTGGAAATTTAACTGGTTTCGAATAAAGTTGGTTAAAATCAGACATGAAAGCAGAAGATTCATGGAAAAAATGTATGACAAACGGAGAAAAAAACGTAAGAGTTTGATGTTTACAGAGCTTGCATGAAATTAATTCAAGATATAAATCCTGTATTGGCCTGAAAAAAAGTTAGCATATAAAACGGAGAAACTATTAAATTGAAATTGGGTGCGCTAATAAGCGGATGACTTTACAATTGGAGCCCCGCTTTATTCTTGAGAAAATAAACAACGAAATTTTATTCTCTGTTTTTAGTTGACAAAACTCTTGAAGAATAACAATCTCTAATGCATTTTCAATACAGTTGTTGCATTTTCGTCATGTTACAGACTTTCAGTTTTGATCATAATTTGAGATATTGAATGTCAAGTCAATGTCAAGGCCTTCTATCACGACAAAATCATAATTTATTCCGATTCTGCTTCTGCCTGACAGCTAGCTAAATCCGCAAAGGTTTCATATATGCTTTGCGAAAAGCATGGTTCTCCACCACTGCAAATCTCGAGACGTTAATCTATTGCAATACTTTAGGTAACATAAAATTAGGTCAATAACATACTTTAGATTGGATTTCAGGTAAATACTTTAAAGAGCGTACCTAAAACTAATATGAATAACTAATGGTTTAAGAAATTTGTAGGATGCAAACAGCTTTAATGCTTGAAGAAATATAGACGCTTTAAAATTTTCAACATGCATATTCAACATGGAATAGAGTTGCTTACCAGATACTGAAAGACCAGGTCCCCTATGTTCAGCTAAGGGAAGAATAAAAATTCAACATGGAATAGAACAGCTTGTTTGTAATAAATAAAATACTGAAATTTCAATTAAACAAATTTCTTAAAATCAGAGCAGTTATGAACGTGGAAAAGAATCACTTACAAGATACTGGAACAGTAGGTTCACTACGTTCAGTTGAAGAAAAATAAAAGCTTGTTCATTATTTTGGAATACTGGAGGCTAGATAAATAGAATAACTTAAAGCAGAGCAGAAATGCATAATCAAAATAAAATAGAGTTGCTTACCAGATACTGGAACAGTAGGTTCACTACGTTCCAATTAAGAAAAAAAGCTTGTACCTTATTTTTGGAATACTGGAAGCTAGATAAATAGAATATCTTAAAGAAGAGCAGAAATGTATTTTCAACATGGAATAGAGTTGCTTAACAGATACTGGAACAGTAGGTTCACTACATTCAACTAAAGAAAATAAAAGCTAGCCCGTGCACAGCCTCATAACTTTCCTCAGGTCAAGTGTAGAGTCTGCGAATCACAAGCTTGTTCACTGAGTCAGCAACGATAGCAGCCTCATTGTCAAACGAGATTGCAGTGGTGGAGAACCATGCTTTTCGCAAAACATATATGAAACCTTTGCGGATTTAGCTAGCTGTCAGGCAGAAGCAGAATCGGAATAGTTCTGAATTAGCTTCTTGTTGAAATACTTGCATATTCACACAAAGAAATGTCTTGCATCTTGTGTCTAGATCTGCTTTCAATGAATAAGTGCTTTGATTTCAATCTTGTTGATGGAAATCGTGATTTTAATGTGAGACAAGCTCTCAAACAACTTGACGTGGTGGTTGGGCCTAGCTCCCAACATATTTGTCGTGCCTGTCTTTGTCTGCTTCAGTGTATAGCTGGTGCTCGAAAGGAGCTAGAAGAATTGCAGATTGAGGCAGTGTGGAAACACAGAGATGGAGCCTCGAAGAAAGGTGTAGCTGTGTGCAAATGAAGATAGAAATTACCAAGATTTACTGGAGTGAGAGTATTATTTTTCCAGCATTGAATTACTTTTCAAAAACTGTTAAATGCTCAATTTTCTTTCACAGGCCACCCTTTTATGAATGGGAGCACTAAGACTTGCTGTGTCCCACACCTATTTGTATAAAAAGATGGATTTGCTTGGCAAGAATCATCTAAGTGGAGTTTGGAAGAGAATAGAAAAGGAGGGGAGACATTAGATAAAGAGAGCAGTGCCAATCACATTGGTGGTGGAATATGTTTGGGGCACAAGCTAGTAGCTGACAACTTCAACTACACTTCACAATCCCATGAGATGACAGAAGAGAGGCAAAATAAGGTTGTCAACTGGGTTGGTCTTATGATCGCAGAAAACAGAGTGTCTGATGACAGTTTGGCAAGAGCAGTTCAACCACTTGACAAGCTATTAAGCATTGAGAATAGTATCTTCTTACAATCTTCAACTGAACAGAGGCATTAACGGAATAATTATGTTGCTTTGTGCAGCCATTTGGCAGTGAAACATCTGGCATGCCTTCGGAAATTTGCAGAGTATGTGTCATTGCATATTCCTCATAGATATCAGCTGCTATGTGCCAACCGACAAACACTGTAAGTATTGATAAAATATCATTGCAGGGATAAATATTCTTCAAAGCAGCAAGCAAAGAAATTTGATCATATCTTTGTGTTAGAGGAAGAAAAAATGAGAAATTGACAGATGCTATATTTAGAAGGATATACTTAATCTCTGGATCCATTTTATAACTCTAAAATATTGATTAAAATACTAATTTTGTTTATATTTTGCAATTTTAGCAATTTGCTGAAATGGTGAATGAGAATGAGAATGAGTCTAGTGGTATGCAAGAAGTAATGACACACAAGGTGTAGTTGGGGATCAAATGACTGTGGAACATGGGATTAGCTCCTTGCTGCAGCTAGAAAATGTATTCACTGGCAAAGAACGATTAGATGGCTTGCATAAGGAAATTGCTGAATTTCATGCAAGAATGAAATTTCTTCAGGTATACAAACCTTATCTTGAAGTTTTTATTGTTCTTGGCTTTATGGAAAGAATACTCTGCTAGATGTGGTGTGAAATGTCAATGGTCGCTTTTGCAATGTCATTTGTTGTTATCCCTTTCATGATGTTGTTTCCTGGAAGTGCTTGATAGAGAGGGGAACTAGGAAACCTTAATATTGTTTCTGTGTTATTTATAATTTTGAAAAGTAATTCGAATTTCCATATTGCATTTTAGCTTGCATATGACAACCTCTACAACCCTAAAAGGTCTACTGACAAGTGTACAATGTTTGCTGACAAGGTTCTGATCAACAGATGAAACATCACCACAGACATTAGTAGAAAGGTTGAGGCAGCAAGAAATTCTTCGTGTTAGAAGTTGATGCAAGAATAGTTGCTTGTTTTTGTGTTCTCTTGAAAATCGAAAGCCCTAATGACTGTCCCTTGGATCATGCCTTCCTGGAAAAACTTGAAAGAATGAGCAAGAAAGAATGAGTTGACTCCATTAACCAGCTAGCTTCGGGGGTTGTTGATATATTTGTGATAAGAGAGTGCAGAAATGTTCCCATCATCCAACAACACAGCTATGAAGACTGGCTGACTGCAACAAATCTGAAAAATCGTGATGGTCTCTTTCTATGCCTACAAGAAGGCTGCCCTACAACATTCAAGTTCAATGGGAAGCGCAGAATTGCACATGAGAAATCCCATGGTTTTCACATGATCTCTCCATTTCTGCATCATACTCAGTCACTGATGATATGTTTTACTATCAATGTGCTCTGCTTGATGTTGGAATGGTCATCAAGAACTTCTTTGATGTAGTTTCAGAGGGTGATGATGCACTCGAGGTAAGGTCTTGGAAGTACATGCTGCTCTATTATCTGAGACAAGATAATCCCCGAAGCAGAATGTATGCGCTGGATGCCCTATATCTTCTTCACCAAATCAATGCCATTCTTTCACCCAGAGATGCCCATCTGCTCATCTGGAACAGATTCAACAAGAATTCATGTGGACGTGGAGGAAACATTCCACTGGATCTGGAGCATTACAACAATCTCTTTAAACATGTTTAAACATAAAAAACCTTGGTCCTAATTCCACTAACCAAAAAGTCATTGATTGTTACTGCAAAGCACTGACCGCCAATAAGAAGATTCTCAACAATTTTGACAGAAGCTGTCAGGTTATTAAAGGCTCTGGTAGACATGTTGAGGCAAATATCTCCAGTGACTTGAAGAGGATTACAGACGAGCTGCTGAAACAAAACACCCTGAAGGTAACATCTGCAAGAACAAATCAGTCATATCCGAATATGAAAGTTAGTCTTTGGAGAATTTTGACGTTCATTATATGTTCAAGTGGATAAGAGAACACAAGGAATATGTCAGGCTGCACAAAGCTGGCAGGTAAGAATATGCAGTTCCTTTCTGTATCGTATTTGCAAATTTCACAATCTGTTTTCCATGGGATTGTAAAGAATAGTAAAATTGGGTATTGTAGTCATTGGTGGAATTCCACAATTTGGGGATGTTACTTTCATTTTTGTGGCATTTTCCATCTAGCTTTAACCTACTGTAAATAGTTCATTTCAGACACCTTGGTGAAATTGGTGGAATTCCACATTTTAGGGATGTTACGTTCATGTTTGCGTCATTTTCCAAGTAGTATATAGTGGAGCCGAACCATCTGCGAGGTTTTTGTGCGAATAATTTTTGAGGAAATGAAGAAATTTCAGTTTCCTTGATGGTAAAAGGGAAAAGTGAGGTAAGTGAAAAGCAAATGCAAAAATTTGAATCTTATTTGTTTTAATGTTATAATTTGTTATAAATATGATTGGCATAATGATTGACATATGCCTAATTAATTCAATATGTCAATCAAAATAAAAGTATATAAAGCGTGACTACAAACTAGTGTTAAATCAAAAACACCATGGCTAGTGAAGTGAATAAAAAAGATATAGCACAAGTGGCTCACAAATTGAAATTTCTCAACATAAAAGATGATAAAAGACACAGAAGAGTGATTGAAGAAAATGCTGAATATGCAGAGATGAGAAGTAGAGGAGAAGAAGTGCCAGTTAGGAAAAGATACGATTTTGAATCAAGTGTTCTCGAGAGAAAACCTCAAACTCCAGAGTTTTTCTTAAGGAGAAAGTACGTCGATTACATAATCAGCTATGAGAGATTGCTTGACTTTTACGCATTATTGGAAGCTAAGAATCACATGATATTGAGATATGAAAATAGTGCTGTTTTCTTTGGAGACCAGTATACAAGCTATACGCTGAATGATATGACAGATGATCCTGCAGTGCTGAGTGTGGATGAAGATGTAAAAAAAGAAGAAGAACTATTTACTTCTTTAGAAAATGAAATGAAGAAGAATGATTATATATGTTATAATCAGAATAAGAAAGTTGTAAACGAGAATTTGAAGAAATACAAGTTGCATTCGAGCATGGAAAATGTGAGGAAAAGGGAAGAAATCAGAAAACAGGTTCAACATGAATTAAATGAAAAATATGGTGATTTGGCAGAAGAGATTTTCCGTCCCATTTGTTATATATAACAAAATGACAGTTTTGAAAATAAAAAGTTATTAGCGATAACAATTATTATTAGTATAATTTTTTATTACATGTAAAATGAGTTTCATTATATAGAATGAAACACTATTGTTGTTTTTATAGTGTTGAACTGAAGTTCTTAAAATGGGGAGTATTATTACTGATAAAAGATATTTTGGTGGAAGTGGAGGATTACTTAGAAATAGCATTCATGATGGGATTATATCTATGCATAGACCGTTGTATGGGGGATCTTTATTTGCAAACTTAAGGAAAGCAGGAACGGCATTAATTAAAAAAGGAGGACAAACATTGTTTAAGAAGGCAAAAGCAAAAACAGAAAGTTTAGCGCGTACAGCAATTGGCAAAGCACCTGAACAAATAAATAAATTGAAAAGAAAAGTATTGAATAAAATGGTAGAAGGAGCCCCACCAATTAAAAAACATTTAACAACAAAATTTGGAAAGGCGATGGAAGCTGTGAAAAAGCAAAAATTAAAGGAGATAATCTATTGGGTAAAAAGGAATATATAAAAAGCGTGACTCCTTTTTCGACAGATAATTTAGAAGGTGATAAACCAAAACCATCTATGGCATTAACTCCTGGTCCCGGATTGAAATCGAAAATATCAACAAAATTAGAGAAAGAGAATAAAAAAACAAAGAAAAAGAAGAAATCCACCAATATCAAATAGGCTAGTCAAACTATGGAAAATATACCCCAAACCCCCAAAAAATTGCTACAAAAGGTTTTTCAATCGATTCTGTTAGGAAATGAAGTACTTTTCAACATACTGAAAGTTTACCGACATTTGACCTCTAGAAAAGTGTTTTTTTCAAGATGGCGCTGATGACGTCATTTTACATTAGGAATTTGGGCCTAATTGTTTATAACTTTTCACTTAGTTAGGGTATTTCAATTTAGATTTCAGTTATGGAATCTACACCAAAAGAGCTTTCGAATGATATATAATTTTATTTATTTTGATGATAATCAAATTTTGTCACGTGACCTTGGTCCGCCGAAATCTGGAAATGGCCATAAGTCTGAAACTATCAGCTTAATAATGTTGCTCTTGGTGTCTATACCTAGGTTTTAGGGGGCAAGGAAGACATTAAGGCCATCAGAAGTAACGTTGGACCAATAAATTGCACGCAAATCCAATATGGCATCAAACAGTGGTGCCGCAGCATTCCAATAACCGGGAACGGCCATATACCATGTATGCTGTATGTCTAAATCAATCAGCCAAATTTTGATTTTCGTATCTATTATTGATTTTGGTTTGGTTTTGGTAGGGTTTTCTCATCCGTTGTTTTGACAGTTAGGAGCTTTGTACGTTTCACCAAAAAAGTGGCAACTGCTAAATCATTCGCCACCCCTGAAAGGCATCCCCCAACTTCCTCTGCTACACAATTCCACAGTCTACGTGTGTACTATCAAGTAATGGTATGGATGGGCATGGCAAATGGCATGAACCCTACAGATTGGGGATGGAGAGAAGAAACCCATCAGCTGATTCCAAGAATGACAGAGTGGAAAGCTGCTCCTGACAAACTTCTCAAAGTAATTCACTGTAACTGTTCAAAAGGATGCCAAACCTCCCGATGAAGCTGTAGGCGATACGGTCTTCCTTGTACTGCGGCATGTGGACCATGCCAAACTGACAACTGTGATAATCCAAGCAACACTCAAGAGATTGATATTGAGGATGAAGATGACTCTTTAAGTTTAACAGCGTTTTGATTTTATGGACACAAGTTATGTTATAGGTGATTATTTAATTGTCCAGTGTTACTTCTGGTGACCTTAATGTGTTCCTTGCCTCCTAAAACCTATGGAAAAAGCCAAAATTGCACTGATTGATATAGACGTACAGCATACATGGTATTTAGCCTTCCCGGTCATTTGATTGATGCGGCACCACCACTGTTTGACGCCATGCTGGATTTTCATGCTATTTATTGGTCCAGTGTTACATCTGATGGCCTTAATTTGTTCCTTGCCCCCTAAAACCTAGGTATAGACACCAAGAGCAACATTATTAAGCTGATAGTTTCACACTTATGGCCATTTCCAGATTTCAGCGGACCAAGGTCACGTGACAAAATTTGATTATCATCAAAATAAATAAAATTATTTATCATTCGAAAGCTCTTCTGGTGTAGATTCCATAACGGAAATCTAAATTGAAATACCCTAACTAAGTGAAAAGTTATAAACAATTAGGCCCAAATTCCTAATGTAAAAAGACGTCATCAGCGCCATCTTGAAAAAAACACTTTTCTAGTGGTCAAATTTCAGTAAACTTTTAGTATGTTAAAAAGTACCTCATTTCCTAACAGAATCGATTGAAAAACCTTTTGTAGCAATTTTTTGGGGGTCAAAATGTATTTTTCCCTGACTAAAAAAAGAATTGAAAAGATTGATTAAAAAATCAAAAGGAAACTCGATAAAATTAAATTAAAAAAATAAAAAGCAATATAATAAAATGGTAAATAGTTATTCATCTATTGTTAAAGATGCAACAAGATTTTTAAAACAAAGAGACAGGAGATTGTTGAGAAATAAAATAAAATATAACATGATGTATTAATCATATTGTATTTGTTTTTTAAATTTTAAACAATATTTTAGTTAGTAATATATTGTTAGAGTAGAACATTTGTGTTTATTGGTTAAGAGTTATCTGTTAGAGAAGATATGGAGATTCAAGGAACAATATCTGATCGAGTGACAGATGTGGAATCAAATCGTGGACAATTTGATGTGAGTGTTGGGCAAAGTTTGGATTATGAACCTGATGAATTACTTGAAACTGAAATTCAGAGTTTAGGATGGAGTACTTTTCTTCCACTTCACCCTATTCCCGGTACGAGTCATAATAATATAGATTTCCATATTGTACCAGAAGCTGGTACGTTTTATAAATTGGCAGAAAGTAAAGTTGAGATAAAAATCCAACTACGTGATGTTCATGCCAATCAAGTTGAAGGAGTTGATAATCCTGACAAAAAGAAAGATCGATTTATACCTTATAACAACACTGTCAATAGTTTGTTTAAAAATGTTAATTTTAAAATTGAACAGAGTATGATAGAAACTCAAGATGGTCTGTATTATCAACAAGCGTATTTGTATAATTTATTAGCTAGAGATCCGAAAGGACTTGGTCAAGAATTGATGTTTAGAGATGGGTTTTACTTGGATGAAAATATAGATCCAAATGACCCAGCAAATTATAATGTATTGAATGAATTTGAAATAAAAAGGAAATCAGCAACAGATACAACTATTGTGAATGGAAATAAACAAGGAGTTATAAGAAATGCTAAATATCGTGATAATCAAGTTGTAACATTTTGGTTTACTCCTATTTTGGCTTCTTGGTTGAATGGTCAATTGTATGATGGTTCTAGAGGTTTTCATTTACAATTTCAAAGAGTGGATAATGAAATGGCGGTGCAATGTCCTATGGCACTCAAAGGTCATTTTGAATATTTTATAAAAGAAATAAAATTGCACCTAAGAACGATTAATTTAACAACTGAAATGTTGAAAGCATATATCAATAAATATAAAGCAAGTGAGCAAACGCAGTCTTTTCCTTTTACCCGTTATAGAATTACTAATTATTTTCCCGATCAAACAGTTCTTAATGTATATGAAAGAAGTATATACAACGAGAAACTTCCCGAATTTTGCTTTACCATATTTAGAGGGCAAGAGCATGGGAGAGGAAGTACAGAACACAATCCATTCAATTACTTGCATATTCCAGGAGAATCATTTAACTTACAAGTTTTTAGCAATCACGAAACATCTCTTAGAGCGGTAGAATATACTGACAGAGATTCTGTTTTGAATGGTTTGTTTCATGTGTTAGATAGGAATAATAATATGTTTGACATTGATCAATTTTTGACTAGAAATGGTTATGCGATATATCCATTTAAGTTAACTACGACAAGATACCAGAGAAATGGTCAGAGAATAGTCGATGCAAGAACTGGACAAGTACAATTAAAATTACAATTAAGGGCTAGATTTGCTGGAAATTATTTAATAACTTGTCTTGGAATATTTTCTAATCATATGGAAATTGTTGAAGGAGGAGGAGTTGTTCTTGATTATATACCATAATGTTAGATGAAGATGTAGAAAATATTTGTAAGAAAGATGATCATATAAAACAAAGTTTTAAAAAAGTATTAGCTAAGGATGATGTTAGAATTCAAATGTCATTAAACGAAAGCGCATTAGAAACATTGTATGAAGAACAACCATTTTTGTTTCCCGCATCTTTTGTTTTGAATACTGGAACATATAAACAAAGAGGAAGACATTGGCAAGCAGTATATTTTGATATTGATGGAAACTGTTTTTATTTTGATTCATATGGACATAAACCAGAAGAAGATTATATTCGATTTTGTGAGAAAATAAACAGTTTAGGTAATAGAAACGCAAATCGTATTCGTTTTAAACTTCACTATATGACGAGAGAGATTCAAGCATATAATACTAGCGTATGTGGGGAATACTGTATATACTTTTTGTATCAGATGAACACTTTGAAATATCCTATATACATAAGTAAAATCATGGAAATGGAGTTTCCCCCCACCAGATAAATCAAGTGAAAAGCGTGATCAATGTGATAATTATAGACAATTTTATATAAACGATGAATTTGTAAGAGAATGGGTTCAAAGAAAATATAATTATGATAAAATAAAAAACATTATATAAATATGAGTTGCTTAAATATGTTTTATTTTTCTATTTCTCATTATATTGGATTATAAATTAATCATGAAAAGATTAAATAAACAAAAGATTAAGAAGAAAAAGAAGATAAAAGGAGGAGGGCTTTTCAAAAATTTACAACATTGGATTCTTAAAACTGGAATCGGCATTACTCCAATTGCCGGCTTTCAAAAGGCTTTAAAACCAAAAGTTAAATTAAAAGGAGCAAAAAAATTTAAACCATTACAATTTGTACCTAGAGAATTTTGGAGAGCTGCAGGTGCTCCTAAAAGCTCATTGGATAAATTTGTTTATGCTAATGATCTGTTAAAAAAGAATAGACCATCTTTAGCGCGTCAATTAAAAAAGAAACATATAAAATTAGATTAATGGCTAGTTTAGCAGCAAGTGTAATCGCATCTATGGTTATTGATGATATGTTAAAAGATGATGGAGGGAAAGAAGTGGCAGAAATGATGGGTGGGGATATAAGTTTACGAAGCAACGTTTAAATCATCATTTGAAGAAGATGGGGTCGGCATTAACACGTGTGGCTGTTCGTCAAGCTTTAAGAAAAGGTGGACAAATGGCTGCTAAAAGACTTACAAAACGAGCAGTTAAAAGATTGGCAATCAAAGGAGCAAAATCAGCTGCAAAAGCCGCTGCCGCAGGTGGAATAGGATTAGCTGCTGATGCAATTCTTCAAAAGAAGAAAATTAATGGAAATGGATCTAATGGTAAAGTAAAGAAGAGAATGAAAAGGATGAATAGCAAAAGAAAGAGATTATTAACAAAACAATTAATAAAAGATTTTCGTATTCTTCATCGTTAAATACTTTCATTATTAATAGAATAATATCAATTAACTGTTTATTTATGAAGTTAAATATCTAAAGGGATGGTGCTGATTCCATCTTCTAACACTATTCTTTTACAATAAAAGTGTGTTAATGCCCTTTTCTCTTGTTCGTATTGACAAATTGCACCATACTTTCTTTTTAGTCCTCTGTTTGTTGCTAGAATAGTTTTTCTGTTATCCAACGCATCTTTATACAATTTCATCGGATTCTCTCCATCAAATTGTTTTTTTTGTATTCCCTTCATGCTAAATTTAAAAGTTTTATTACCTTCATTTTCGACGATATAAGTTTTGCTGTTTAAACTTATCATATTTGTCCCTTCGAATTCGAGTTTAAACTTTCCGGGAGTACGTTTTCCGAATTTGGCAGAAGGAGTAATAAAGAATTGTTGTTTTAGTCTATCATATTCTCTATTTTCTTTCAATTGTGGTTTGACATTTTCATCTTTCATTGTCAAACTCTCTGAGGGGGACTTATATGACAGGGTGATTATTAGAGACAGTGGGGGCTTAATAAATGATATGGCATATTTTGTTCTTTTTTGTGAAGATAGATGGTACAAATATTAATAATCAACAATAAAAGACAGTTTTTATCTAATTTTCAGCACTGAAATTTTATAAGTAAAGAAGTAAAATTTTATATCAGGGGCATAGCATTAGCAATAAGAATGCTCTTTAAATTAAGTCCATTTATTGATCCTATTTTAATGGCTGTTGCTTTCAATTATTTTTAAACTTGCATTTTAGAGATGATAGAGTGATGATAAAATGTTACATGGGACACGCCAGTGAAAAGAAAACAACAAAATAGCAATTCTGGGAAGAAAAAAATAAACTTGCAAAGCTTTTACTGACATAATACATGAATTTTATTGACTATCAAATTATATTTAATTGACAGCTCAGCATTTGAATCCATTGTGAGGATAGAATATTTATTTTATGCTTTAATTTACATTCATGATTCAAGGATAGTTACCGTTAGTCTTTCTTGAAGAAACTCTTGGGCTATTGATTGCTCTTGAATTGATTGCTAAGGAAACAACAACAACAGCAACCTATTATAGGCGAGTAGCGAGTCTAGAGTAGAGTCTAGGGCAAGATTAAAGCACAACAGTACAAGTGAATTGAATTGATTGCTAAGGAAACAACAACAGCAGCAACCTATTATAGGCGAGTAGCGAGTCTAGAGGAGAGTCTAGGGCAAGATTAAAGCACAACAGTACAAGTGAATTGAATTGATTGCTAAGGAAACAACAACAGCAGCAACCTATTATAGGTGAGTAGCGAGTCTAGAGTAGAGTCTAGGGCAAGATTAAAGCACAACAGTACAAGTGAATTGAATTGATTGCTAAGGAAACAACAACAGCAGCAACCTATTATAGGCGAGTAGCGAGTCTAGAGGAGAGTCTAGGGCAAGATTAAAGCACAACAGTACAAGTGAATTGAATTGATTGCTAAGGAAACAACAACAGCAGCAACCTATTATAGGTGAGTAGCGAGTCTAGAGTAGAGTCTAGGGCAAGATTAAAGCACAACAGTACAAGTGAATTGAATTGATTGCTAAGGAAACAACAACAACAGCAACCTATTATAGGCGAGTAGCGAGTCTAGAGGAGAGTCTAGGGCAAGATTAAAGCACAACAGTACAAGTGAATTGAATTGATTGCTAAGGAAACAACAACAACAGCAACCTATTATAGGCGAGTAGCGAGTCTAGAGGAGAGTCTAGGGCAAGATTAAAGCACAACAGTACAAGTGAATTGAATTGATTGCTAAGGAAACAACAACAGCAGCAACAGATAAAGGCGGGAAAGGCAAAAACTTGGATTGAAAAAGTGGCGTGAGCAGTCTTTTTTCGCACCTGAAGGAAGGCAACCGGAGCAGAGAGAATAATTCGAGGTTTGTTGTTTTTTCTATTTATCTCCTATTACTTTTTAAATGAGTATTAAATAGTGGAGTGTATTTATATTTATCGTTTTTCAACTTAATTTGCTTGCTTCACTGTTCTTGGAAAAATTTCCTAAATTTCACGGCCACTGACTTTACCTTGCCCTCAAACCCCTCATAGGTAAAACTCCCCAGGGGTGGTAAAAGTAAACAAATTAAAGAAATATAATTGTTTTGCAGATTGGATTTTGGAAAGCAAGAATTGAATTCTAGTGCTTTGACTTTAGAAGAAAGTTTACTGAGTTTTTCTGTAAGTACCTCTATTTAATATCTCTTTAACTGTACCTTTGTTTGCAACTGATAAAGATTTTGTTGATGCTGATAATTACTGTTTGTTGATAATTTATCATCATTCTTTCTAGGTTACATATCAATTCACACCTTGGCCTTGCAAGTGAAGGGAAATTTCTATAATTGTAAGTTATTCCCCTCATTCTTTAAGGGTGGTTAGCAGAATTTGTTAAATTTTTCTAACTACCTCTTATTTGTTAATTGTTTTTGCTGCCCTGTTTTTGAATAGAGGGGTCTTATATTCCATGATTAGAAACTATTAGTTTCTCTCAATTCATATCAGTTGCTGTATATTCCTGATTTGTCATCATTCTTTTTCAGGTTATTCATAATTTAAATAATTGGCCTTGGAACGAAGGAAAATTCTAATCACTGTGAGTTCTTCACTCTACTGTAGCAAATATTTTGTTTCCAATGTATCATTATTACTTAGTTTGTGTTATTTGATGTTGCCTGGTTTTATAATAGTGTTATCTTTACTTCTAACCAAGGGCTGCTGAGGGGTTCTTGTGTGATTTGATAATAGCTTTCTGTTAGATTTGGTGATGGGCTGTTGGTGATTTGATATTACTATTTTGTAAGATTTGGTGAGGGGTCTCTATTTGTTAATAGTTTTGGTGCTGTTTTTCTCTGTCAATACATGTCATATTCAAGAATCTTTTATCTATTAAATGTTGCTGAATACACAGCAATTAATTTTTGTTGATAATTTCTCTTCATTCTTTCTAGGTTAAATATCAATTCACACATTGGCCTTACAAGTGAAGGGAAATTTCTATAATTGTAAGTTATTCCCCACATTCTTTAAAGGTGGTTTAGCAGAATTTGTTGATTATATTATGATTTTGCTCTTCTTGGTTAATTGTTTTTGCTGCCCTATTTTTAAATAAAGGGGCATCATTTCTCATCATTCTTTTTCAGGTTATTCATCAGTTTAATCATTGGCCTTGCAAGAAAGGAAGATATTAATTACTGTGAGTTTCTCACTCTATTTGCAATTTATTAACTAATTATTATTAATAGCTAATATTCTTGGGTGTTGCGTGAGGGGTTCTTGTGTGATTTGACAATACTCTTTTGTTAGGTTTGGTGAGGGGTTGTTGGTAATTTGATAATACTCTTTTGATAGGTTTGGTGAGGGGTTGTTGGTGATTTGATAATTCTGTTTTGTTAGGTTTGTTGAGGGGTTGTTGGGGAATTGATAACACTGTTTTATATTGAGTCTAGGTTTGTTGGTGATTTCATAATACTTTTTTCTTATATTAAGATAGGGGATATTGTGTGATTTGCTAATATTTTTTGTTGCATTCGGTGAGGGGTCCCTTTTTCTTAATTGTTTTGATACTGTTTTTCTCTGTCAAGACATGTCATGTTCAATAATAATCTTCTATCTGCTAAATGTTACTTAATAAACAACAATTACTTTTTGTTGATAGTTTCTTACTATTCTTTCTAGGTTACTTATCAATTCACACATTGGCCTTACAAATTGAGGGAAATTTCTATAATTGTAAGTTATTCCCCTAATTCTTTAAGGGTGGTTAGCAGAATTTGTTAACAAGTATAATTTCGCTCTCATTTTTTAATTGTCTTTTGCTGCCCTGTCTTTGAATAAAGGGGCCTTATTTTCAACAATTAAAAAAGATTAGTTTCACTCAATTGATATGAGTTGCTGTATGTATTCATAATTTCTCATAATTCTTTTTCAGGTTATTCATAATTTTGATCATTGGCATTGGAACGAAGGAACATTTTAATCACTGTGAGTTTGTCACCCTACTGTAGCAAATATTTTCTTTCCAATTTATTATTATACTTAGTTTATGTTATTGGCTGCGGCCTGTTTTTATAAAAGTGTTTTTGTTACTTCTAACAAAACGCTGCTGAGGGGTTGTTGAATGATTTCATAATAGTTTTTTTTTTGTTAGGTTTGTTGAGGGGTTGTTGGTTATTTGATAATACTGTATTGTTAGGTTTGGTGAGGGGTTGCTGGTGATTTGATAATACTGTTTTGTTAGGTTTGGTGAGGGGTTGTTGATGATTTGATAATAGACTTTTGTTACATTGGGTTAGGGGTTTTTGGTTATTTTCATAATAGACTTTTGTTACATTGGGTGAGGGGTTGTTGATGAACAATTTACTGCTTAGATCCTATGAGGGGCTTGCGTTATTTGTCAGTAGTTTTATGGTTATATAGGTAGACATGTTTTGCGTAATTTGTGAATATTTTGTGCTTAGATTCTATTAGGGGGTTTGCGTGATTTGATGATTTGTTATTCTTTTTTCAGGTTATAATTGATCATTTAATTCTTGGCCTTGGAAGTTGAAGAAGATTTGATTCTGTTGTAAGTTACTTGCCTTAATGTAACATATTTTAAATCCTTTAGTTATCTTTATTAGAAAGTTTGATAACTATTCTTTAAGATGAGTTTTCATGATATGATTCAATGGAGAAGTGGACTGCGTGATTTGTCATTAGTTTTTACGGTTTCATCAGAGGAGGGATATGGGTTATTTGTCAGTAGTTTTATATTTAAATTGCATGAGGGAGTTTGCGCGATTTCTCCGTAGATTTAATGCTTGGATTGGACGAGCAGTGTGCGCAATTTGTCCTTAGTTCTAATGCTTCGATGCGAGTAGGGGTGTGCGTGATTACTCAGTAGTTTTAATACTAACATCCAATGACAGAGTGTGCTTGATTTGTCAATAGTTTTATGCTTTGATTGGCTGGTGGTTTTGTGTTATTTGTCTTCTGAAATTGGTAGTAAGGAATGTATGATGTTTGTAGCCAGATTTAATTTTGTCATTTGTAATTAATGTAGGAATTCTTGAATGAATAAGCAAAATTTATACCAGCTGGATATCAATTGCTATATTGTGATGGTTTCGTATATTTCTTTGCAGGTTATTCATCAGCTTGATTCTTGGCCTTCAAGAAACAGAAGATTTGTTTTTATTGTAAGTTGCTCGCCCTTATGTTAGAAATATTTCACACCTTTTACTAAATTGAAGTCTACAAATTAAGAACCACTCATCAAAGGCCAGTTTTAATCCTTTGGTCGGACGAGAGGTGTGCCTGATTTGTCAATAGTTTTTCGATTGCAGGAGAGGTTTGCGTCATTTGTCAATAGTTTTAGTGCTTAGATTGGACGAGGGGTGTGCGTCATTTGTCCGTAGTTTTAATGCTTCGATGCGAGTAGAGGTGTGCGTGATTTATTAGCAATTTTAAAGCTAACATCCAATGAGGTCGTGTGCTTGATTTGTAGTGTCATGCTCACATTTTATAACGTGCTTTGTGTGATCAGTGAGCAGTTTGTGCTTAGATAGTATGAGGAAGTTTGCGTCAGTTGCGAATAGTTTTATGCTAATAAGTTATTAAAGTTGTTGCTTCATTTTTGAACAGATATTTTCTTTTTTTTTCATTCTTTATTTTACGTTGGTTTTACAATAGCTTAACATAATTAATGCTGCAGCTAATAAATACCAACCTACTAAAGCAATGCAATTACAAAGTTAAAAAAAAATTAACAAAATATGAAGGCTGTCTAATTAATTTAATGATTTTAATGATTTTGCTTAGCGAGGATGAAAGCGTTTGTGTGATTGGTGAACAGGTTTTTAATTTATGGTATGGGGGGAGGTTGCCTAATTTCTGGTTTCTTTTATGCTTAGATGGTATGAGGGAGATATTGATTTCTTTATTTCTTTTCAGGTGAGTAATCAATTAATCACTCGGCCTTGCAAGTGGAGGAAGATTTGTTATTCTTGTAAGTTGTTTACCTTAATAATAACAGATATTCTAAATCCTTTACTTACTTTAATTGGAAAATTTAAGAACTACTCCTTAGGGCAAGTTTTCAAGCTTTCATCCAATGGAAGACCCAAGTGTGAGATTTTTTCAATAGATTTTATGCTTTGATCACTTGTAAGGTGTGCATCATTTATGGATTTATGAATAGTTTTATACTTAGATTTGGTAAGAGAATTTGCGTTACTTGTAATTGTTTTATGCTTAGTTCTTATTAGGGGTGTTTGTGATTTGTAAGCAGACGAGTAATAAAATCTGATTAAATCATGAAATCATTTAACATTCAATGTCCTATGCAGAACGAAAAATGAATGTTCTACAAGAATATAGTATTATATTGACAGGTGTTGTACATGTAATTTTGCTGTAAAAGATTCCATTTAGTATATTGTTTACAGTAAGTGAAAGCATTAACGCTCTTCACTACCTCTACGAGATGCCTCGTTTTTACCCCCTTTATTTAAGACCGTTCAGAATTTTTAATATTAACTGCATAACTAGCAACATTGTCCAAGAGGAGCGTCAAGGGACTTTGTGAAATCGCGAAATGGTGAAATGATAAAAATTTATTTAATTTCTTCCTTCAGGTTATATACAGTAAAATGGTGAAGGCAAAGCAAATGCAATGGACAGAGCAGCTGGTAAGTGATCTTCTTCACTGTAAAAAACTTGCTGAATCACAAAAGATAATGGTAGCACAACAGCCCTTATAGATATTGTTTTTCGTCAATGGACACAACTGCATCCATCAAAGAAAACAACAAAAGGAGCATTGAAAATTAAATTATCCAAAATTAACAATGAAATGTCAATTTGTAAAGCAAGTACAGAAGAAGATCTATCCAACCGACAATTATCAACCGACAAAGCATCAAATTCTACCACCGAGGCTAAATCTACCGCAGAATATACAACTGAAGAAAAGACCCATATGCGGCTAAAGCCAAACATGAAAAATTTGCAACAACGATCCAGAACGACAAACATTAAACAAAAGAATAGAAAACAGAAATGGTCTGAGACTATGAAGAAATACCTAATTTCATGTTTTAAGCATTGTTTACAACAATCAGGTGGTAAAGGGAAGAAAAACTTAGAGCAAATTTACTCGGAGGCAAGAAAACGGTTGATTCGAAGATACCCAAAAAAGACTATATCAATAGATGCAGTAAAAAGATTAATCAGAAGATCAAAGATATCAACAAAAACAAAAGGTGATGTTAACAAACAAAACCTTGAAAACATCAAAGAAGAAAAGGAAAATTCAAAACAATACAAGAAGAAAATAAAAAAGAGCGAAAAGCAACGCAAAAAGGGAGAACAGCAGAAAAGAGCACACAATCTAACAGCAGACCCAGAAAAATTGCGCAAAATGAAAGCCATTGCAGAGAAGCATGCTAGCAAGTCTATATTTGCACATGTCTGCTACAACTGTGGACGCATGCTGATAAAGAATAGAAAAAACCATGGAATATACAAAATTGATCCACAGTTTCTAGACATTGACATAGCACCAGCAGCATTGCTTTTCCCCGACTTGAAGCAGCAGTCATACACAGACAAGGCAGGCAATTATCTCGCATGTAGAAATTGTAAAACTGGACCTGCAGACCTGTACAACTGTGCAGACCCTGAAACTGGTGTTCAATACGTACCAGCAGCATTAAAAGCTCTCAAGAAACCATATGAGCTTGCACAAATATCCTTAGCTGGAATCATCAACAGAAGAGTGAAACAAAGAAATGATCGACTCAAAATATGGGATCATTTTCAGGGACAGCTACATATCATGCAAAAGTTTGATGATCAATATTATGGAATGTATGGTTTCATGATAGCAAAAGACACACCTGATGACACAACATCAAATGAAAGTGACTCAAATAGACTAATAAAAAGAGCACTAAAATCACTACGTCGTATCAACAGACTTTATCAAAAGTTCTATTCAAATTACGACACATTGTACAGATACAATCCAGAGAAAATTGTACACTTGAATGATGCCAGCAAATTCATAGACAGCAATGATTATGACCTCAAGCATCATTTGAAGGATGAACCTACAGGAATCGTCATCAATTTGAATGAACCTGACAAGATACCACATATTGACGTCTCATCAGATGTTGCAGGATTTCAACATCCGATTCCTGACATTAGCAAAACAATAAAAGAGCTGAAAGAACTAACAAAGGTATCTTATACTGATCCATTCCTCGAAGCAAAAGTATTTCCACACCTCTTTCCATTTGCAAACGGAGGGTGGACAAGAGGAAGCGTTCTTAAACAAGGAGAGTACCTCAAGCACAGACTCTTCAATTATGATGGCAGATGGCGTAAAGATGCCACATATTCATACTATTTCTATGATAGACTAATCAAGGAACGATTGTTCTATGTTGCACAAGCAAGAAAGGCAAAAATAACTGGTCGAACAGAGGAACTAACAGCTGGCAAAATGAGAGACCCAAACAGCAACTCTTTCTATGAAAAACTAGGCCAGATTGTTCCTGCAACTATACCAGGATCAAAAAGTTATTGGCAAAGCAAGCTACTAGATCTGTTAGCAATGAATAGAAAGCTTGGTACACCTACATTCTTCATAACGCTAACACAAAACGACAATTGGAGTGAAATTCAAAATTTCATCCAAAATGGTCCTGGACACGATCAAGAACAAAGACCAGTTGAAGCACATTGGGAGAAAAATGAAATCTACCCAGGCAAAGACTATTCAGTTGAAACAGCAGAGGCATATCACAACAGGCTCAAGTTATTCAGAGAAAAGATAATGCTGAACAAAAATGGCCCTCTTGGACAAGTCGTAGACTACTGGTCGAGACAAGAATTCCAGAGCAGAGGAGCCATTCATACACACATGGTAGTTTGGTGCAAAGAAGGAACAATTCCAGACAAAGTCGTTTGTGCTGAGTTACCAAGAGGAGATGGCAGTGAACCAATGGTTGATGTTCTTCGATCATATGTGAAAAGACTGCAATTTCACACATGCAGAAAGGACAGATGCCTCAAAGACTCGTTGGGAAAGCCATTAAAAAAATGCAAATTTGGATTTCCCTGTCCAATGCAGGAAAAGGAGCAAATGAACAAAGCAGGCAATAGATTTTTGCCGCAACGCAGTTGTGAAGAGGATATCCATGTAGTACCCTACAACCCAGAGACACTGTTACTATGGGGTGCTCACATGAATATACAGAAAGTTACAACATCAGGCTGGGAGATGTACCTGGCCAAATACGTTGCAAAGTCAGAACCCTCGTTCTCACTTAATGTTTCAAAGGATGCATCAGATCCCGAGAAATACATCAGAACCAGAATCATTGGACGTCTTGAAGTTGATCACATAAACCTTGGTCATTTTCTGACGCAATCAAGCAGACAAGTTATCTTTCTGCCCACAGAGATACAATCAGAATATGGCTTTTTAAAACGAAAGCAACATCTACCACACGATAGCAGCAGTACAGATGTTTTCTATGACAACTATCTCGACAAATACATGGACAGGCCATCAGAGCTCGAAAACATGTTATATGAAGACTGGGCTGCCAAATTCATGCCAGACAGGAGTGGACGTCCATGCAGAGAAACAAATGCAGATAGTGAAGATGACAGCGATTCTGATCAACCGAAAGTCAGAAAAGTTTTCACGGATCAAAAAGGCCGTCAGTGGAAAGAGCGTACAAAAGAGGCTATTCCAAGATGGCGCTTTTTCATGCCAAACGGTGATAAGCAAGAACTATATTACATGCAGAAGCTTATCCTTAATCTACCATTACGTAGAAACACTCAGCTAATTTCTCCTAACAATGAATCTAAAACATACATGGAGGAATGCGCTATCAGAAACTTGCTTTGTAAAGAAGATGATGCACTGAACAGTTTGCATGATGCACATCAACGAAGATTCTCCATGAAAGATTTGAGGAAATTGGCACATTCACTCAAAGAAATGAACTGGATAGGACAGGACGATTTCAACACTTTCATAGATGAAATCTCAACTATCCAACACAATAATACCAACAAAGATGAAACAGAGATAGCAGATGTTGATATCGAAAGCGAGGAAGCTGATATGGGAAATCTAGTAAGAGAAGAAGATCCGACAATAGATCTTGATCAATACATTTCCACATTCACTGAATCGCAGAAACAATCATTTCAACATATAACAAAGCAACTTGCTAGTGGAAAACAAGTTCTCGTTTCAATAATTGGAGAGGCTGGAACAGGTAAATCATACCTGCTGAAAGCCATAGTAGAGTATGCCAACAGAATTCTACACATGTCAACGAGAAAGCTTGCGACAACAGGCGTTGCAGCTCATCTAATAGGTGGTGAAACACTTCATCACTTCTTTATGATGGACATAAATTCCAAGACGAAACTGGAGAATGGAACAGCTTACTATGATATGGTAAACGCTACAGATATGATAATCATTGATGAGTTCTCCTTACTGGAATCAAAACCATTTCACGCTATCAACAGGACCCTGTGTGAAATGGCACCAAGCAAAACCGACCAATACAAGCCATTTGGAGGTAAAAGTGTCATTTTAATGGGAGATCCTGCGCAGTTACCTGCAATTCAAAAGACATATTTGAAAGCCCATTATGGCATAGATTCGAAATAGCCATATTGAAAACAATCAAAAGGCAAAACAACAAAGAATTTCAAGGACTATTGTCAAGTGTCAGACTTGGAAAAGTCACAGACGAGGTGGATAAAATCCTACAATCAAGAAAGGTAGACAACCTTGATATTGAAACCACAAACCTTGACAATGGTGCAATTATATGCTCTCTTAGGAAGGAGAGAGATGCATGGAATGAAAAATTCCTACAGCAATTAAAAACAGAAGGGTTTACATTCGAAGCAGAAGACAGTGATCTCTATGGAAAACCCCTCAAAGATTCAGATAAACAACGCATCAGAAAATACCACAAGGAGAGGCTTCCAGATAAGCTTACTCTGAAAGTTGGTGCAAGAGTTGTTTTAGCAAGAAACATCGACATTGAATTTGGTTGGACAAATGGAACTCTAGCCAAAGTTACAAACATCCACAAACACGGAATCACTTTGCAGAACCTCAAAACAGGTCGCAAGACAATCATAACAAGAGTGAAGCAGCAGCTTGGATTTCCAGGTTGTAATGTAAAATTCCTACGAGTGCAATTCCCAATCATTCTTGGATGGGCGCTAACAGTTCACAAAGTGCAGGGAATGACATTAGACAATGCTTACATTCAATTGAATAAAAACTTCTTTGCAAGTGGACAAGCGTACGTTGCATTATCACGTGTGAAATCACTCGAGCATCTACATCTGATATCATACGACAAATCAGCTATTTACTTAGATCCATTCTACAGTGATCTACTAAAGTGGATGTCAACAGTTGATGTTATAGCCGATGTCAAACAAACACCGATGAAATATCCACAGAGACAGGAAGAGGACAAAAAACGCAAAAGACCTAATGCAAAGGAGGAAAATGAAAATGTCACTTCCAAGAAACCAAAGATCGAGAAACCAGACATCTGCGATGTAACAATGGAGGAACCTCCTGCTACTACAGAGTGCTTTGTACAGAAAGAAACAATCGATGTTGATATTCATGAATTCAACTACACTGAATCCAACATAGATCTCGTTATAACAGAGTGTGAAGAACTCAATCTTCTAAACAACAGACTGACGCTGGATCTGAAGGATTCAAAACAATCTTTCTTAAACAAAGCCGATATATTTGAACAAATCATCGCAATTCTTCGTGAGAAATCAATTAAAAAATATCAACCAGACTGGATGATTATCGATAATTACCAACAACAACATCTACATCCAGTATTAGAAGAAAACATGCGAGCAGTTCAAACATTGGGAGATGGAAATTGCTGTTTCCATAGCATTTGGAAGCAATTCTTCTTTCAAGAAGAAAACAAGAAAGCTGCCTATCTAATGCGACTATTAACACTGTATGAAATATACAAGCACGAAGACCATTATCGTCAATTAGTAGCAACAGAGGCAGCCCAATGGAATGATTACATGAATCGCATCAACAGCATGAATGCACATTGTGGAGAACTTACGCTGATTGCACTGTCGAATGTATTCAACAGACCAATTTACAGCTACGACAATTTCATCAGCCAAGGAAACAACGAGTTCTTCTTCAATAATCGAGACTTTGATTATCTGCAGCACATGTTCTCAAACAGAGTGCATGGTACTCGTCAACACAGATTATTTGAGCCTCATGGACAACAATTTGAAGACAGGCAGCCAATTACTATACTACATATTGGTGATCACTTCACAACTCTGTTATACACAACAGAACCAGAGAGACATCTCAAGCCGTACTGCAACACATGGAATATTGTACAGCTACTTTCAGCCAGTGAACATTGAAGTATAAACATCCGTCAGGTTGTATTACCTTTTTTCACTGCTTATTTACATTACTTATCTATTGAAACAATAGATAGGCGCTCTCAATTTATGAGTAACAATAGTAGCAGACCAGAGGAGACATTGCCAATGCAATCTCCCACAATTCAATCACACTGCTTACTACGTTTACTCAATACAAAATGAAAATACTATTCAATCTATATTTATGCAACAAATATCAACAAGCAACAACTGCTTATCATCACAAGGTAAGAGGATTTCTATTACTTCAGATTTTGCAGAGACAACATGCATGGGTAATGCTTCTTTTTTAGTCTTGCACAGCATTCATGATGTGCCCTGACAAAGAAAGAGTAATAAAGAGTTAGTACTCTTTCACTTGGCTTGACCAGCACATCATAGCTAATATGTGCCCTGACTGTTTGAGAATCACTCTCACTTAGCACTGTCTTGACCAGCGCATATTAGCTGGAGATGTGCCCTGACAGATGAGAACAACTTTGCGTTTTCACTGTCCTGACCAGCGCATCTCGCCACACAAGCACGCCATCGCATGCGTGCTCATAGTTAGCCTATTATGCATCATCCATAATTGCCGTAGGTCAAGTTTGATAAAAAAACTTGACGTAAGGATAGTTTTGTCGTTGCATAAAGACTAACTCATTCAAAGCTTGACATAAGCACAAAGCTTTAAGTTTACTTCAGGAACCTAACTTAACGATTTAAGTTTCAGTTACCTAAAGCAACTTAACGCTTTATGCCTTCTGTCCTGCTTCACTGCAGGCAGACAGCAAAGCGGGGCGTTAGCCTCACTGTCCTGCCCGGGTATGCCAGCAAATGGAGGGTTTCCTCCCTGCCATGCCCACAACACCTGCCAGCAAAACGAGGCCTAAAAACCTCACTGCCAGGTGGTGTAAGACGGAAAAGGAATATTACGCCTGTGGATAATACATTCACTCGTCTTTAGACGTTTGGCAAACCTTGCATTTTGTCTCTTGCAAATATTACTGTCTGAAGTTCAATGATTTCAATTTCATAGTTAAACCTTGAGCTGAAATAGTCTTAAATTGTGTTGTTTTTCTTTTCATATTGCAAGCCTCCATCTACATGATCAACAAGGTGATATATATATATATATATATATATATATATATATATATATATATATATATATATATATATATATATATATATATATATATTTATATATGTATATATATATTTATATATATTATATTTATATATATTTATATATATATATATTTATATATATCTGTATATATATGTTATATATATATATATATATAGATTTTCATGTTAGTATGCATATTAACAACAGTTGCAAAAGACTTGAATTTTAAAACATGTTATTCAATTATAGGCAGTGCTGTCAAAAGTTGTCAAACGTGGATGGATATCAAGAAGCACGTAGCCCCAAAGTGCATTCGAAAGGCAAAACAGCTGTGGCAGCAAATTCAAAGATAAGCATTTTTCTTTCTCATCTCTATGCTTTTGTAAATTATTAGTAAATTCTCAAGTGATGCCTGAAATGGACGACCTGCTCAAAAATATATAGATTGACGCCTCTTAAAATGAAACGACAAAATACAACAATCACTGTAGCTATATAAAAATTAATTGTTGGATATGAGATGATGTCTTGCGTAAACACATTTTCCTCGTGCATTGACTTTTATTGAGTGACACGGCAATCACCTGAGAATTTGCTTCATTATTATATGTATATCATAATATGTATATAATACCTTATCTCTTTAAACATGAAGAATATATGTAGTTAGTGTTTATATGTTCTGTAGAGAAAAGAGCTACTGAACAGAGTATTGAACATTGTTTTCGTTAAACTATACATGGTATACGCGGTAAATTGTCAACAAAACTATAACAAAGTAGCTTAATAAAATAAATGTTCTACCATCTGGTGTGGGCACCTCTACACTGTAATGAAGAAAGATGTTAAAGAAATGATACTATTTACCACAGTCACTACATACATAAGGTATATAGAATACACTTGGCATGCTCCATTTACTAATTTATACTAAGTACAGTAAGTTAAAAATCTAACAAGTGTATTTTATGTACAAAAAGTACCCTCTTTTTTTATAGCCATCAACCAATCCTTCGTATTAAAGCTAAGAGAGCAAGTAAATGGAAAGACGATAACCAGTGTTGCCCAATGTATATGCCAAGACTAATACAAAGAACGCAAGGTAATCATTTTTCGCCTCTTTGTTAACTACATGAATCTGGGCAGTGGCCATTCCAAAATTTGTAACCACAATGTTTTAATCTTAATTAATAGGGATCAAAGAAGTATGAAGATACGTGAAAGAACGCTTGCATGTTGGCTGAAAAGAATCACCGAATGCATGGTTCTACTTTGTTTCATTCATATCATGCTTGAACAGGTAATGGCATTTTACAAGTGTTTAAAATTGGAATGACAATGTCAAGAATTAAGCTTCATTATTATATAAAAGGTTAACGTGCTGATCCATATATGTCATTCTTAGATTAGCAGTGAAGGCAATGTTGACCAAATATGCAGCAAATTTATTGTCAATTGGTGACATGCCCCATTGGGGAATAAGACATAAATCACAGCTCTGGAAGTAAGTAAATGAACAAAGTGTTCATATTCAACTTTTTATATTCTGCCTTGATTTGAAATTTATTTTCATGCTTAATTTACCTTAGAATACTATTATAATAAATGAAAATCTAAATATGCACAGGAACTGGTTGAAAGTGTTGGAATTCGGAAATGAATAGAAGACATATAAGCGCACTGTCTTCTGAAGCCAAATACGACAATTGGTAAGGCTTTTCTGTGCATAAATTCTAACATAATATACAGGTGATGTAACGTTGCATCTAACACTCAATCAATTGCATACGTTATCCTTTCTAGATAAACTAAAAGATGAATCGAAATGAAAAACATCCCATTATTGCAGGATAAAGGCTTCAAACTGAACGGTAATCTGAGCACTTATCCTATTTCGAATTCCTGCAAATGACTTAAGACTACAGATGATATCCTATTTTTGTTATTCTTTGCTGAGAAAGTAAAATTGTCTTATGAACAGTTATAACCACAACAGATTTCATATCGACATATATTTTACAGATGATGGAGAAAAGAAAAGTTAAGAAAGGAAACCATGGTGCAGAAAGCGTAAATTCCTGTATAAAATTTCGTGCTCGAAAATATATGTCTCTTGAACTTGCGACTCAAAAGATCGACCCATGCTTCAGAGCTGTGAAATAGTGCCCACAATGTTCAAGCATGAACTCTCATGGAGGATTGGCTGAGTAATTTGTCGAATGAAGAAGACGTTGTCATTGACTTTATAAAACTGGACTTGGACATGTTAAAGGTAGCTGAATGTAAACATGAAAAAGTGTTATGGAATTCGCATTACATAGAAAACCCGCATACAAAGACGGCATTTTCGATTTTGTGTCCCTGCGTACAATACTTGCCACCTCCCAACACCATTGATAAGTTGATTGATTACAGAAACACCTTCTTTCGCAATTTTCTTCTAACAATGAATGCAAGTTTTGCAAGTTTTTTAGTAAAGAGCAATTCCAATTTTGAAACCTTTTTGTGAAATGAAGTGAGTTGTATGCGGAATTTCTGTGCAATGGTTGTTTCATAACTGCCGAAAAGAACTGTACCTTGAAATACATATATGCGTATCTTGGTATTTTGCTGTTCTGTTTTTGGAAGAAACACTCTCTTTTTAATCCAACCGAGAACATTAATGATACTGTTTATATATGCTTTTTGACGGAGAAGACAATCGAATTTTACCCTGTTATTCACGTTAATACCGTACCCTTATGTGTCTGCTTGGAGCTACCGCCCTCCCACCCCCCTGTCTCCTTCCTCTACAGAAATAAATAGAAAAGAAATCGCTGATGTTTAAAAATCTTATGCGTAGTAATAAAATTGGAAACAACTCCACAGGAATACAACAAGCATTTAGTTAGCTAGATAGAAAAGGATTAAAAACAAAGTGTTTCTTGATGAAGTCTTCTTAGAAAAATATTTCTTCTACTTTATGTACATAATTTTGATTCTTATTAACAAATGCAACATTACTAATCCTAAAATAGTTGCAGTCTATTTCTCTGCTAACTCTTGCTGCAGTGTATGAAAATGTGCGGCGGTTTGCAAACTTGATTCCCTTACTATTGGCGAAACTTTGAAAAACATTTGCCATGGAGGCTTTTTTAATTTAGGAAGAAGAGAGCCCATTTTTCTGCGAACATTGCGATTCTGTTGTTTTTCGACAAATACATGAATTCCATACGAGCATTTTAGTTTGCTCATTTTGCCCACCAGTGTCTGTATTTGGAAGATTATCCTTTTATAGTACCCATTGTTTTCAGAATTGACTTGCCGCACGTCTTCATACATAAAGAAAATAATCAACCCCGCTACTATGTTATATGTATAAGTTAAATAGACTTCAGTAAGTTTTTCTTCTATGAATGTAATCCGAACATTTTCCAGATACCTTCAGTGCGAAAATGATGTGTTGTTTTCTCTGCCTTTGATTTCTCTGTGGGTTTTAAGGTTGTTGTTGTTATCGAAATAGTTGTTGCTGTTGCAAGAAGTTGTTGTTGCTCAACGAAACTTGCAGAGCTCAATGAGAAGAGAAATCTTTGTGGAAATCTTTTGCTCAGGGATCATCTAAATCTGAGCCATGTTAGCCGACTTCACCGTAGCTGCGGACTAAGGAGTGGACTCAACTTCTTCTGCAAGCTGCTCTTGAAAAGTGTTGAATTCTTCATCAATAAAGTAAGTATTCGTAGACTTTTTTTACCAATTACATTTTAATTCTTTGCCTCGAAGTATAAAAGCTATGAATTTCTTTAACCAAAGGGCTAATGAAAGGGGTAAACCCAAACTGAATGGAGTGTAGGCCTAATAGAACTTTGTTTATCAGTTTCGTGTCGCATGCCTTGCTTCTCACAGTCAAGACATGAAAAGGCCTTCTATTTCTCAACTTTATTTCTAAAATATTACATATTAGGCAACTATTCAAGGCTAAAAGTAGAGATTTTCTTGCCGCGATTTGTTTATCTGTACAATATTAAAGTTCTACGGACACACAACCAAGTCAACACAGCAGACCTAACTAACAAACCTAACTCCCCAAAAGCCACAATTCCTATCCATAATCTATGAGATGTTAGGCCTCAAGCTCAAGCAGTAGGGAATGAAGTATTAATTGTATGGACTAGACCAATGATTATAACACACAACTTCAACCACAAATCTTGCACATCATTATCCAAATTTATTTTGAAAATAAAATGTTCTTGGAGGTTCCTGGTTGTATGAAATAGACAGTAGTTTGCTTGCCTTGAAAATCTTTCCAATGATCAAGTAAACAACTTTGACAACTATTGATAAACAACTACCCTAAGGTATGTTTTTTATAGTATCTGCTTTAGATAAAATTCACACTCTAGTAAAATTATGCTCCACTCTAAGCAAACTACCTACTTACAAATTTCATATCAAAATACTATTTGCAATTTCCTTAAACACAAATTTGATGGACGTCTTTCATTTCAGATATTATTCTGTACAACAGTGCTCCGATGCTATGATGCTGCCACAAAGTATCACAGATGACCAAACAATGCTTCACAGACTGCTAAATTTTATGTATAGCAAAAAATAATAATTTGTATGTCTCAAACAGTTTGCGCTTAATTTTTTAATTATAAAACATGTATACTGTATTTGATTAGATAAGATGGGCTTCTATTTTTATAGAATTTGACCTTTCATTAATTTCACCATATAATTCATTTACATGCTATGAAATCCAAAATGTAGATGGAGATGCTTATCAATTGTGGCCTTTTAAATGACTTCTTTTTCAACCCTCTGAATAATGTATTCACTTTTCTATACTGATGAGAAAGCAGAACATCGAAATGCCAAAGTCTTGCTCTTACACTTACGCAAAACGTATTAGAACTCGGTACGCAGCAAAGCCCCACCCGCTCCCTGCTCATCGAAAAGCTATATGTAAATCGATCAATGGTAAAGTGGGGGCAAATGAAAAACCCTTTACAACAAAAAACAAACAAAAGTCCGCGAATCTTGCTATTTCAAAAGCAAAATTCATCCGAACTTATCACGCGGCAAACAATAATACACCAGCTGTACACTCTGTTCTCGCAAAACAAAAAAACACACTTACGACAATGACGCTGGGTGGGCGCAAAAATTGAATCGCCAGCTGCGGAGGGGCTTATTAACCAATTCGACATGCTGGGGTAAAGGGAGGGGGGTCGGAGGCTGGGGGTGGGGGGCTTTGGGGCAGTGAATCAATAAGACAAAATAAGCGCAACTTCTGCATGCAAAAAAGTTGACAATCAATGTGAGACTCAACCGTCCTCAACGAAAAGTAAAAATAACCCATCACTCTCTCCTAAGCTGGGGCAAGGGGGAGGTTTGGGGGTAAAGGAGGAAAGAGTGGCCCTACACCACGCCCTGATCATATAGATACCTACCCCCTTGCGCCCCCTTTTCTTGTTAGGTAGGTATCTATATGATCAGAGGGAAGTTTTTTTTTTCCGACAAGGCGGCGCGCAGCGCCGCGAGGACGTCGCGGATTTTGGCGGGACCACCAGGTACCCCTTAAATGTGGGTACTCGCAATAACTTGACAGGGGTTTCGTTTGGATCCCACCGCGCATGCGCCAAATAACCCCCAATTTTGGGGGTAAAACCGACAGTTTCCTGTATGAGTCAATGGCAACTTTGCACCTTAATAACTTTGGACAGGGGCGAGGTAGGGACGATCTGAAAACTGATTTCGGGAGATCTCAAGGACGCCCCTTCGGCTATGTCTGTCAAAATTTTTTTGGGGGTTGCCAAGTGGGCCAAAAATGGGGGCAAAGTTGCCGTTTTTGACAACCTCTGACGTTTTGGGGGCTGGAGGGGAGATGGTAGGTGGTACCCAAAATTCTGAACCGGGCCAATAGAGACTGGTGGTCTGGGAACGTGCTGGATCCATTTTTTTCGAAATTGGAACTGAGTAACCACCTGTTATGGGGGTTTAAAAGTGGGACAAAAGTTCCAAAAAATTGGCACTTTTTCAAATGGCCGTAGCTCCGAAACTACATGGCTGATCTTGAGGGAGTAAATGGTGATGGGTGTGTCTGGGGGAAACTTAGATTTTGGGGTGTTGAAAAGTGCAATGCTACGTTGCCATGGTAACGCAAATGGAGAAAAACTGCAAATTTGGCAGACACCCTGTTGATTTTCTAAAATTTTCGCCCCTTAGCAGGGTGGGTACCCCAGATTTTCTTCCAGAACTTTAGAGAGGGACAGTTTGGGAACCTGTTGGTGCAAATTTGGTAAAGATACATATTGAAAGAAGTCCGCTAGAGGGGTGCAAAGTTGGAACATGGAATTTAGGCCCATTGCAGCCAGGTACTTTGTTTACATTTGGGACAGGGTGGAGAATGCAGTGTCACGTGGTAGTCCATGACCATTGGAAGTTCCAAAAACTCCTTTTAGTGGGACTCCGCTAATACATTCAACACAATGGGGCAAAACAGGGTAACATGTGCTGGAATTAGAGAGAGACAGATTTCTATTAGAGAGTAGGTGGTTTTAATTAGAGAGATGTATTAGGGCTATGTATAGGATGCCTTAGGGGTCACTTGAGGGGTACCAAAGAGTGCAATTACCCCCTCGGAGAGTGGAAAGCCTTGCAATAATTAGAGAGACATTACTGATAATTAGAGACAAGGTGGCTACTGTAATGGAGGGTGGGACTGAGGTTCGTCGTTCAAATGGGAAGGGGTACATTTGCACCTTTTTTGGAACAAATCTCCGCAATTAGAGAGAGTTTGCAAATAATTAGAGAGCAGTGTGAGAAAGGTTGCCTAAAAGGTAGGTATCACAAAAATTTTCGACAGGGGTGCAATTACAGCCATCGGAGGAAGGAAAATGTCCAATAATTAGAGAGAGGTTACTGATAATTAGAGAAGAGGTGGCTACTGTAATGGAGGGTGGGATTGATGTTCATCGTTCAAATGGGAAGGGGTACATTTGCACCAATTTTTTTCAACAAGTCTCGGTAATTAGAGAGAGTTTGCATATGATTAGAGAGCAGTGTGAGAAATGTTGCCTGAAAGTTATGTTTCCCAAAATTCGTCAACAGGGGTGCAATTACACCCCTAAAAGGAAGAAAAATGTCAAATAATTAGAGAGAGGTCACTTATAATTAGACAGAAGGTGGTAATTGTGACTGTTAGTGGAATTGAGGTTGCTGATTTTCATTTTTCATTGTTGTATTCGCCCCCTTCTGAGTTAAAATGCCTTTGAATTAGAGAAAAGTGTTGAATAATTAGAGACAATCCTGGGTTATGTTTCCTTCAATAGAGGACTATAAATTCCTAACTTGTATTAGGTTTGCCATTCAATTTTAGACTACTCAAAAGCAAAGAAATGCTGAATAATTAGAACAAGGTTGCAATAATTAGAAAGCGGGAAAAATAATCTATTAAGTTCCATTATATGATAATTTTAATTTATTATATTTATGATAATTTTGTAGATCTACATCATCCTTTTCTATCTACTATTTCGAAGAGATGGATTCCGGAGGTTCCTGTTCCATGATTCCCCGACTTTATTCGAATGGCCAGTTGTTGTTGTTGTTGTTGTTCTCCTGTTAGTTCTTGGCCTGCGCCTCAGCTCAGCTTCGGCCTTGCCGTTGTTTGCTCCTCAGTGCCATGAAAGGATCAACCATCTGAATCCGTTTCCATCGACAGCATAGAGAGGTAAAATAGTTATCGAGCTAAATAATTTGCTTCTTCAATCGTGGAAATATAATATTTTTGTAAACAAATTGCCATGGTTATTATGTTTCAATCCCAAAGAAGCTCACAAGCAGTTAACATGACTGGTGCTTTCTTTGTGTGATCACCATCTTGAGCAAAACATTTCACGTTTCACAATTTAAGTTGTATTCATTGCTTTAAATAAACGACTTTATCTCCTTTTATTTTTTAGTATTCAAAGATCAGAAAGACAAGAGTTCATCATCAGTTTTGAAGAGGAGATCAGATAGGCCTGACTAAAATTTTTGCTACATCAGAGGAGTTGTTCATTTTCGATCATGATGGCGATCGGTTGTATTTGCCAAGCTTGGGACCTGCCTCATCATCGCGATTTTTGAAAATACTAACACGCAGCGATGGATTATAAGAATGGAGAAGTAACTGCATTCTATGGATATTATTTTATGGATTTTTGTCAATCTCTCTCGCTCGCTACTTGCATGGATGATCGGTTTGTTGATTTGTGAGGGACGAAAGACTGATGTGTACAACAGATCGGGACATTTCATAATTTCATCTTTATTCATATATTAAAAGGACATTTTACAGAATAAATTGGGACAATTTTTGTGAAAAATAATTATTATTGCTGAAATTCAATTGTCGTGGATTCGATGATTTTATTTTGCCCATGGTAAAGGTTTGTGTATTTGTTTATGAATTTTCTGCCGAGCTTTGATTCATTATCATGCATGCTTTTATCAACCAATCATTGGCCAGGAAATTACCCGCGACTTTTTGACTGCACTGTCGTGACGTGAGGAAACAACGTGCGGTAAAAATTTTTAGTTCCTCGTTGTTTTTCGAAAATTTAAGGTAAGTTGCCTTATATTTCTTATATTACAGCTGGTAATAGTGTATGACATCATTTTTCCGTATTGCTTTTGTAGTTCTAATTAATTATTCAACACTTGTGTCCCATACCCTAATTATTTTACACCTTTTGTTTTTAAGAAACCGGTTTATAAGAAACCTAGAACTCGACACCCCAAAAGATAAGAAATTTTAGAACTAGGAGGAAGGAGTTAAGAAATTTCTCTGTCAATTTTCCAACATATCTGGACGTAGTTATCAATTCTCAAGCATTTCCGTGCTATTTCTTGCACCCAGCATGGCTAATTTTTTTTTAACACAAGAATATTAATAATTTGCTTCCTATATTCATGTTTTCTTTATTGTTGTTACTGCAATTTTATCCATTAAATTAAGAAACTGTCGAAAAACTTTTGCAACTAAAATTGGGCCAAAAATTAAGAAACTTTTACAACTAGGCCCCGAGCCAGGTTTCTTATAAAAAAACTTTTAACTAGGTATCTTTTTTGAAGTTTTGCCATTGTCTATGTCTATGTTTTGTCATTGTCTATGTCGTCCGCTTTTACATATCTTCTGCTGCCTCCCATTTGAAGCTAAACTGTTATTAAGTAATATCCTAACATGTCATAACTTTCATTCATATTTTGGTGATTAAAAAGTAGGTACCACCAATTTATAAAATAAGAATATTCTTTCCATAGATATGTCTACTACTAGGAAAATTGTCGTTTCTTTCGAGGAAAATGAAAAGGTAAGCAGCTGCAGTTCTTCATTGGAATAAGTATTTTAGGAAAGGATACAACATTATATTAATATTGGTTGTCTTCTAGGAGATTGAGGTCAAGGAAAATATTAGTCTTGCAAAGCTGAAGAAAATAGTGGCCATGAAATTGAGAATAAACAGACACAAAAGATTTATACTCACCAATATGGAAGGCCAAAAATTGGAAAAAAATTTCAGGTAAATAATTTCAATACTATAAAACTTTTGGCAAATTGCAAACACAATACTTAAAGGCTGTTTTTTCATGCATTATTAATTCACCAATTGTATTGTGCACCCTCGTAAAAAATGCCTGCTGTTTTTTATCAGTTTCTTACAAAAATACTTTATTGACCATGACACAATGAACTTGAGTTGACAAATTGTTTTGAATTTCTAGAGACTTTAGATTTTATAATTATTTTCTTATACAACATAAACAGACTTAACTTATTTAAAGATTAGACATGAAGCTGCCTCTTCTAAAGACAGCTAAGCCACTGATTTAAATAAGTGCAAATAAATTCATAAGTTCAATTACATACTTTCAAATAAGGGTATTATTACAATAACAATTTATTGTATTACAAGCGCTTTTGCAGTAAAATTAATTTCAAGATAATATAGTGCTAACATATGAAATTATTTGCATTTTCTAGCAGGGAATTCATCTGTCTATGAATACCTTTTTTATCTGATTCAATCATAGTGATGAACACAAATTTCAAACACATTTTCTACTTGCATTTCAGAGAAGACAGAATTATGGTCAAAATTTTGAAAGGGACCCGCAAGATTGGGAATAAGGAAGAAGACAAGAATGGTGGTGAGAGGAAAGACCAGAAACTAGCGAAATTCTTTAAAGATGTTATAAACGAGTTCTATTGAATGTTTAATTTAATCCATTAAAAACACAGAATTGCAACTAATTGTTATGTCCATACAGTATTTAATTTTCATGCCTTAATTTACATTGAAAAATCAATAGTTCATTCATTCAGCATTTATGCAGTTTTGTGTCTGGGGTGGTGGTGTTGGTGGAAGGGGGGGGGGTTAAAAATTATTCACAATTAAACCTTTTTATCCAATAAATACATTACTGGCATGGCTTGACAATTGAATAACAGTTGCAAATACCCTATAATTAGTTTAGGTACCCCCTTCAACTCCAGTAAACAAGCTGTTCAAACTTTGATATTCTGAGATTTTGATAACAATGGGAAGGTGATGAAATTAATTATTGTAATATTTCTGTGATTATGAACCACATTGATGAAAAATTTACAAAATGAAATGACAATAATGCCTGACCCAGACCCTTTTTTAAATTGAATTTTCATATCTTCATATTTATTTGTAACAACAACAGCAGCAACCGATATAGGTTGCGAGTAGCGAGTCTATATTTGAGTCTAGGGAAAGATTATAGCTGTGTGACAGAAAAAAGAGACAATATTGACACTTCAGCAATGAAATATTCATGCACAGGTCGGACAAATAAATTTTCACTTATTTAATGCTTAAGGGACAAATAGGCCTAGGGGCTGCTGCCCCCTTTCCTCTAGCTTGCTCTACAATCAAAATATACCAAATCATCATATTTTTTATCTTTTTAGATGTTTTGCGCCCCCCACCACACCCATTTTCGTGTAAAATAACATGAAACAATAACAACGTTGCCGTCTTTTCCAGTGGAAGCAAAGCATGATGGGATAGAAAAAGTGGCGTCAGTCAGCAGAAATTTTCGTTCAAGTATTTTGTCTTATTTTCAAGTAACGGAAAGAAACGCTGGAAAAGAAATATTTGAGGTTTGTTTTCTCTTCTCCTTTTCAGCTACTTTTTCTAAATTCATATTCAAGAGTATTAGAAATTATCTTTCTTCTCAAAAAAAAAAAAATTTTGCAGTTACCCGCTGCTTTCTTTACATTTGTGTTTCTTCTTCCCCGCTTGGAGCCAGGGCGGGCCAGGCCGGCCTGTTTTATATTGTTCACTGTTTTTGTTGTTATTCTAGGAAGCCAGTAAAACAATTACTAAATGGTCTTTTCTCGCAGGGATTTCAATTCAAATACTCTTTCCCTAAATTTCACGGCCAGCTTCCCGTAAACAACTTTATAATTGTACAGGAAAACACAGGCTCACAGTCAGCTGACTTTACTTTGCCCTCCAACCCCTGATAGGTAAAACTCCCCTGGTGTGGAAACAGTAAACAAATTAAAGAAATATAATTGTTTTGCAGAATGGATTTTGGAAAGCAAGAATTGAATTCTAGTGCTTTGACTTGAGAAGAAAGTTTACTGAGTTTTTCTGTAAGTACCTCTTTTTAATATCTCTTTAATTGTACCTTTGTTTGCAACTGATAAAGATTTTGTTGATGTTGATAATTACTGTTTGTTGATAATTTATCTACATATCAATTCACACCTTGGCCTTGTGAGTGAAGGGAAATTTCTATAATTGTAAGTTATCCCCCTAATTCTTTAAGGGTGGTTATCAGAATTTGTTAAATTTTTATAACTACCTCTTATTTGTTAATTGTTTTTTGCTGGCCTGTTTTTGAATAGAGGGGTCTTATATTCCATGATTAAAAAACATTACTTTAACTTTGATATCAGTTGCTGTATATTCATGATTTGTCATAATTCTTTTTCAGGTTATTCATCATTTAAATCATTGGCCTTGGAACGAAGGAAAATTGTAATCACTGTGAGTTCCTCACTCTACTGTTGCAAATATTTTGTTTCCAATTTATTATTATACTTAGTTTATGTAATTGTACATTGCCTGTTTTTATAATAGTGTTATCTTCACTTCTAACCAAAGGCTGCTGAGGGGTTCTTGTGTGATTTGATAACAGCTTTTTGTTAGATTTGGTGAGAGGCTGTTGGTGATTTGATAATACTGTTTTGCAAGATTTGGTGAGGGGTTGTTGGTGATTTGATATTACTGTTTTGCAAGATTTGGTGAGGGGCTGTTGGTGATTTGATATTACTGTTTTGCAAGATTTGGTGAGGGGCTGTTGGTGATTTGATATTACTGTTTTGTAAGATTTGATGAGGGGTTGTTGGTGGTTTGATAATACTTTTTTGGTAGATTAGGTGAGGGGTCCCTATTTCTTAATAGTTTTGGTGCCGTTTTTCTCTGCCAATACATGTCATGTAGAAGAATCTTTAATCTACTATATGTTACTTAATGCAAAGCAGTTACTTTTTGTTGATAATTTCTCTTCATTCTTTGTAGGTTACTTATCAATTCACACATTGGCCTTGAAAGTCAAGGGAAATTTCTATTTGTAAGTTATTCCCCTCATTCTTTAAGGGTGCTTACCAGAATTTATCAATTATTATTATTAATACTTTGCTCTTATTTCTTAATTGTTTTTCCTGTCGTGTTTTTGAATAAAGGAGCCTTATTTTGAATACTGAAAAAAGATTCATTTCAGTCGATTGATGTAAGTTGAAGTATATTCATCATTTCTAATCATTCTTTTTCAGGTTATTCATCTTTTCAATCATTGGCCTTGGAAGAAAGGAACATTTTAATCACTGTGAGTTTCTCACTCTATTTGCAATTTATTAACTAATTATTATACTGATTATGATACTTAGTTTATATTTTATTGGATGTTGCCTGATTTTAAAATAGTTTTTTTTTTTGTTTCTTCCAACCAAGGGCTGCTGAGGGGTTGTTGTGTGATTTGATAATACTCTTTTGTTAGATTGGGTGAGGGGTTGTTGTGTGATTTGATAATACTCTTTTGTTAGATTGGGTGAGGGGTTGTTGTGTGATTTGATAATACTCTTTTGTTAGATTGGGTGAGGGGTTTTGTTGTGTGATTTGATAATACTCTTTTGTTAGATTGGGTGAGGGGTTGTTGTGTGATTTGATAATACTCTTTTGTTAGATTGGGTGAGGGGTTGTTGTGTGATTTGATAATACTCTTTTGTTAGATTGGGTGAGGGGTTGTTGTGTGATTTGATAATACTCTTTTGTTAGATGGGGTGAGGGGTTGTTGTGTGATTTGATAATACTCTTTTGTTAGATTGGGTGAGGGGTTGTTGTGTGATTTGATAATACTCTTTTGTTAGATTGGGTGAAGGGTTGTTGTGTGATTTGATAATACTCTTTTGTTAGATTGGGTGAGGGGTTGTTGTGTGATTTGATAATACTGTTTTGTTAGATTGGGTGAGGGGTCGTTGTGTGATTTGACAATACTCTTTTGTTAGATTGGGTGAGGGGTTTTTGTGTGATTTGATAATACTTTTTTTCTTACATTTGATGATTTTGGTGATTTTAGATTTGGTTATAATTTGTCATCATTCTTTTTCAGGTTATTCATCATTTAAATCACTGGCCTTAGAAAGAAGGGAAATTTTAATCACTGTGAGTCACTGCAGCAAACATATTGTTTGCAATTTATTAAGTAATTATTATACTTAGTTTATATTTTATTGGATGTTGCCTGATTTTAAAATAGTTTTTTGGTTACTTCTAACCAAGGGCTGCTGAGGGGTTGTTTGTTATTTTATAATACTCTTTTGTTAGATAGGGTGAAGAGTTGTTGTGTGATTTGATAATACTCTTTTGTTAGATTGGGTGAGGGGTTGTTGGTGAATTGATAATACTGTTTTGTTAGGTTTGGTGAGGGGTTGTTGGTGAATTGGTAATACTGTTTTGTTAGGTTTGGTGAGGGGTTGTTGGTGAATTGATAATACTGTTTTGTTAGGTTTGTTGAGGGGTTGTTTGTTATTTGATAATACTGTTTTGATAGGTTTGTTGAGGGGTTGTTTGTTATTTGATAATACTGTTTTGATAGGTTTGTTGAGGGGTTGTTGGGGAATTGATAATACTGTTTTATATTGAGTCAAGGTTTGTTGGTGATTTCATAATACTTTTTTCTTATATTAAGATAGGGGATGTTTTGTGATTTGCTAATATTTTTTGTTGCATTAGGTGACGGGTCCCTATTTCTTAATTGTTTTCATACTGTTTTTCTCTGTCAAGACATGTCATATTCGATAATAATCTTTTATCTGCTAAATGTTACTTAATAAACAACAATTACTTTTTGTTGATAGTTTCTTACTATTCTTTCTAGGTTACTTATCAATTGACACATTGGCCTTACAAATTAAGGGAAATTTCTATAATTGTAAGTTATTCCCCTCATTCTTTAGGGGTGGTTAGCAGAATTTGTTAACGAGTATAATTTTGCTCTCATTTTTTAATTGTCTTTTGCTGCCCTGTTTTTGAATAGAGGGGCCTTATTTTCAACAATTAAAAAAGATTAGTTTCACTCAATTGATATGAGTTGCTGTATGTATTCATAATTTCTCATCATTCTTTTTCAGGTTATTCATAATTTTGATCATTGGCCTTGGAACGAAGGAACATTTTAACCACTGTGAGTTTGTCACCCTACTGTAGCAAATATTTTCTTTCCAATTTATTATTATACTTAGTTTATGTTATTGGCTGCTGCCTGTTTTTAAAAAAGTGTTTTAGTTACTTCTAACAAAGCGCTGCTGAGGGGTTGTTGAATGATTTCAGAATAGTTTTTTTTGTTGGATTGGGTGAGGGGTTGTTGTGTCATATGATCATAGTCTTCCTTATAGATCGTATGAGGGGATGTGCATGATTTCTGAGTAGTTCTATGCTTAGACAGGATGAGGGGGATAATGATTTCTTATATTTCTTTTTCAGGTTATTATTCATAATTTATTTCTTGGCCTTGAAAGATAAAGAAGATTTTGATACTCTAGTAAGTTACTTGCCTTAATGTATCATATTTTAAATCCTTTACTTACCTTAATTTGAAAGTTTAAGAATAGAACTATTCTTGAAGATGAGTTTTCATGCTTTAATTCAATGACAAAATTGAGTCCGTGATTTGTCAATAGTTGTTATGCTTAGACGTTATGAGGGCTTTTGCGTTTTTTGCCAATAATTGTTATGCTTAGATGCTATGGGGGAATGTGCGTTTTTGTCAATACTTTTTGCTTATATCTTATATGGGGGTTTTCGTGATTACTGAATAGCTTTAGGATTAGAGCGTATGATGGGGTTTGCGTTGTTTTGAAAGGTTTAATGTTTAGATCTGTAGAGAGGGTCTGACTGATTTGTGAATAAATTGCTACATGAAACTTTAGGCTCAATACTTCTTCAACAACAGCAACAAACAACGAAAATCATAAAAACAATAACAATTTGGCTTTTTGATTCGTTGTTGAAAAAGTACTGGCGCTTGAACCACAGGAGCAGTGGGGCTTGGCTAACTGAAACTTCCGACTCAATACTGTACTTTTGCAGCAACAACAGCAAGGAGAGCAGCAACAACAACAATAATGCCGGTTTTTCTTAATGATTATTTATTGAAGAATTATTAGCACTGCAAGCATAGACTAGTAGGGTTTGCCTACCTGAAACTTTCAGCACAATACTTTTGCAACAACAACAACAAAATGTGTGAAATCAACAAAGGAAACATGATTAATAATTTGCCTTATTCTTGGCCATAGGTTATATACACAAAATGGTGAAGGCGAAGCAAATGCAATGGACAGACCAATTGGTAAGTGATCTTCTACATTGTCAACAACTTGCTGAAGCAGAAAAAAACAATGGCAGCACCACAGCCCTTATAGACATTGTTTTTCGTGAATGGACACAACTGCATCCATCAAAGAAAACAACAAAGGGAGGGTTGAAAATTAAATTATCCAAAATCAAGAATGAAATGTCAAATTCAAAAGCAAGTACTGAAGAAGATCTTCCAAACGGTCCCTTATCAAACAACAAAGCATCCAGTTCTAAAACGGATCCTGAATCTACAGAATCTAGTGATGCAAATGAAGTTAAAGACAACACCACCAGCCCACGAAAGTCAAAAATGAACAATGCACGACAGCCTATCAGGATGAAAATCATTAAGCAAAATAATAGAAAACAAACATGGTCTGACACCATGAAAAAATACCTAATTTCATCTTTCAAAGCTGCGCTGAAGAAATCAAACGGAAAAGGAAAGAGAAACTTGCAACAATTGTACTCAGAAGCTAGAAAGCGATTGGTTCGAAAATATCCAAACAAGACAATAACAATAGATTCAGTAAGACATATCATTAGAGCATCGAAAATATCGACCAAGACAAAATATGATATAGAGAAACATAACCTAGATAAAATGAAAGAAGAAAAAGAAAATTCAAAAGAGTACAGGACAAAAATAAAGAAGAAGGAAAGACAACTCAAAAAGGGAGAACAGCAGAAAAGAGCACACAATCTAACAGCAGACCCAAAACAGTTGCGTAAAATGAAAGCAATTGCAGAGAAGCATGCTAGCAAGTCTATATTTGCACATGTCTGCTACAACTGTGGACGGATGCTCATAAAAAATAGAAAAAACAATGGAATATACAAAATAGATCCACAGTTTCTAGACATTAACGTAGCACCAGCAGCACTGCTTTTCCCAGATTTGAAGCAGCAGTCATACACAGACAAGGCAGGCAATTATCTCGCATGTAGAAATTGTAAAACTGGACCTGCAGACCTGTACAACTGCGCAGATCCTGAAACTGGTGTCCAATACGTACCAGCATCATTAAAAGCTCTCAAGAAGCCATATGAGCTAGCACAAATATCGTTAGCTGGAATCATCAACAGAAGAGTGAAACAAAGAAATGATCGACTCAAAATATGGGATCATTTTCAGGGACAACTACATATCATGCAAAAGTTTGATGATCAATATTATGGAATGTATGGTTTCATGATAGCAAAAGACACACCTGATGACACAACATCAAATGAAAGTGACTCAAATAGACTAATAAAAAGAGCACTAAAATCACTACGTCGTATCAACAGACTTTATCAAAAGTTCTATTCAAATTACGACACATTGTACAGATACAATCCAGAGAAAATTGTACACTTGAATGATGCCAGCAAATTCATAGACAGCAATGATTATGACCTCAAGCATCATTTGAGAGATGAACCTACAGGAATCGTCATAAATTTGAATGAACCTGACAAGATACCACACATTGACGTCTCATCAGATGTTGCAGGATTTCAACATCCTATTCCTGATATAAGTAAAACAATACAAGAACTCAAAGACCTAACAAAGGTATCTTATAGTGATCCATTCCTGGAAGCAAAAGTATTTCCACACCTCTTTCCATTCGCAAACGGAGGGTGGACAAGAGGAAGCGTTCTTAAGCAAGGAGAGTACCTCAAGCACAGACTCTTCAATTATGATGGCAGATGGCGCAAAGATGCCACCTATTCATACTATTTCTATGACAGACTAATCAAGGAACGATTGTTCTATGTCGCTCAAGCAAGAAAAGCAAAAATAACTGGTCGAACAGAGGAACTAACAGCTGGCAAAATGAGAGACCCAAAGAGCAACTCGTTCTATGAAAAACTAGGCCAGATTGTTCCTGCAACTATACCAGGATCAAAAAGTTATTGGCAAAGCAAGCTTCTAGATCTGTTAGCAATGAATAGAAAGCTTGGTACACCTACTTTCTTTATCACGCTAACACAAAATGACAATTGGAGCGAAATTCAAAACTTCATTCAAAATGGTCCTGGGCATGATCAACAACAAAGACCAGTTGAAGCACATTGGGAGAAAAATGAAATCTTCCCAGGCAAAGACTTCTCGGTAGAAACAGCGGAAGCATATCACAACAGGCTGAAGCTATTTAGAGAAAAGATAATGCTGAACAAAAATGGCCCTCTTGGAGAAGTAGTAGACTACTGGTCGAGACAAGAATTCCAGAGCAGAGGAGCCATTCATACACACATGGTAGTTTGGTGCAAAGAAGGAACAATTCCAGACAAAGTCGTTTGTGCTGAGTTACCAAGAGGAGATGGCAGTGAACCAATGGTTGATGTTCTAAGATCATATGTGAAAAGACTACAGTTTCACACATGCAGAAAGGACAGATGCCTCAAAGACTCATTGGGAAAGCAATTAAAAAAATGCAAATTTGGATTTCCCTGTCCACTGCAGAAAACAGAAGAAATGAACAAAGCAGGCAATAGATTTTTGCCGCAACGCAGTTGTGATGAAGATAAGCACGTAGTACCCTACAACCCAGAGACACTGTTACTATGGGGTGCTCACATGAACATACAGAAAGTTACAACATCAGGCTGGGAGATGTACCTGGCCAAATACGTTGCGAAATCAGAGCCATCGTTCTCACTTAATGTTTCAAAGGATGCATCAGATCCCGAGAAATACATCAGAACCAGAATAATTGGACGTCTTGAAGTTGATCACATAAACCTTGGTCATTTTCTGACGCAATCAAGCAGACAAATTATCTTTCTACCCACAGAGATACAATCAGAATATGGCTTTTTAAAACGAAAGCAGCATCTGCCACACGATAGCAGCAGTACAGATGTTTTCTATGACAACTATCTCGACAAATACATGGACAGGCCATCAGAGCTCGAAAACATGTTATATGAAGACTGGGCTGCCAAATTCATTCCAGACAGGAGTGGACGTCCATGCAGAGAAACAAATGCAGATAGTGAAGATGACAGCGATTCTGATAAACCGAAGGTCAGAAAAGTTTTCACAGATCAAAAAGGCCGTCAGTGGAAAGAGCGCACAAAAGAGGCTATTCCAAGATGGCGCTTTTTCATGCCAAACGGTGATAAGCAAGAACTATATTACATGCAGAAGCTTATCCTTAATCTACCATTACGTAGAAACACTCAGCTTATTTCTCCTAACAATGAATCTAAAACATACATGGAGGAATGCGCTATCAGAAACTTGCTTTGTAAAGAAGATGATGCACTAAACAGTTTGCATGATGCACATCAACGAAGATTCTCAATGAAAGATTTGAGAAAATTGGCACATTCACTCAAAGAAATGAACTGGATAGGACAGGACGATTTCAACACTTTCATAGATGAAATCTCAACTATCCAACACAATAATACCAACAAAGATGAAACAGAGATAGCAGATGTTGATATCGAAAGCGAGGAAGCTGATATGGGAAATCTAGTAAGAGAAGAAGATCCGACAATAGATCTTGATCAATACATTTCCACATTCACTGAATCGCAGAAACAATCATTTCAACATATAACAAAGCAACTTGCTAGTGGAAAACAAGTTCTCGTTTCAATAATTGGAGAGGCTGGGACAGGTAAATCATACCTGCTGAAAGCCATAGTAGAGTATGCCAGCAGAATTCTACATATGTCAACGAGAAAGCTTGCGACAACAGGCGTTGCAGCTCATCTAATAGGTGGTGAAACACTTCATCACTTCTTTATGATGGACATAAATTCCAAGACGAAACTGGAGAATGGAACAGCTTACTATGATATGGTAAACGCTACAGATATGATAATCATTGATGAGTTCTCCTTACTGGAATCAAAACCATTTCACGCTATCAACAGGACCCTGTGTGAAATGGCACCAAGCAAAACCGACCAATACAAGCCATTTGGAGGTAAAAGTGTCATTTTAATGGGAGATCCTGCGCAGTTACCTGCAATTCAAAAGATATATTTGAAAGCCCATTATGGCATAGATTCGAAATAGCCATATTGAAAACAATCAAAAGGCAAAACAACAAAGAATTTCAAGGACTATTGTCAAGTGTCAGACTTGGAAAAGTCACAGACGAGGTGGATAAAATCCTACAATCAAGAAAGGTAGACAACCTTGATATTGAAACCACAAACCTTGACAATGGTGCAATTATATGCTCTCTTAGGAAGGAGAGAGATGCATGGAATGAAAAATTCCTACAGCAATTAAAAACAGAAGGGTTTACATTCGAAGCAGAAGACAGTGATCTCTATGGAAAACCCCTCAAAGATTCAGATAAACAACGCATCAGAAAATACCACAAGGAGAGGCTTCCAGATAAGCTTACTCTTAAAGTTGGTGCAAGAGTTGTTTTAGCAAGAAACATCGACATTGAATTTGGTTGGACAAATGGAACTCTAGCCAAAGTTACAAACATCCACAAACACGGAATCACTTTGCAGAACCTCAAAACAGGTCGCAAGACAATCATAACAAGAGTGAAGCAGCAGCTTGGATTTCCAGGTTGTAATGTAAAATTCCTACGAGTGCAATTCCCAATCATTCTTGGATGGGCGCTAACAGTTCACAAAGTGCAGGGAATGACATTAGACAATGCTTACATTCAATTGAATAAAAACTTCTTTGCAAGTGGACAAGCGTACGTTGCATTATCACGTGTGAAATCACTCGAGCATCTACATCTGATATCATACGACAAATCAGCTATTTACTTAGATCCATTCTACAGTGATCTACTAAAGTGGATGTCAACAGTTGATGTTATAGGCGATGTCAAACAAACACCGATGAAATATCCACAGAGACAGGAAGAGGACAAAAAACGCAAAAGACCTCATGCAAAGGAGGAAAATGAAAATGTCACTTCCAAGAAACCAAAGATCGAGAAACCAGACATCTGCGATGTAACAATGGAGGAACTTCCTGCTACTACAGAGTGCTTTGTACAGAAAGAAACAATCGATGTTGATATTCATGAATTCAACTACACTGAATCCAACATAGATCTCGTTATATCAGAGTGTGAAGAACTCAATCTTCTAAACAACAGACTGACGCTGGATCTGAAGGATTCAAAACAATCTTTCTTGAACAAAGCCGATATATTTGAACAAATCATCGCAATTCTTCGTGAGAAATCAATTAAACAATATCAACCAGACTGGATGATTATCGATAATTACCAACAACAACATCTACATCCAGTATTAGAAGAACATATGCGAGCAGTTCATACATTGGGAGATGGAAATTGCTGTTTCCATAGCATTTGGAAGCAATTCTTCTTTCAAGAAGAAAACAAGAAAGCTGCCTATCTAATGCGACTATTAACACTGTATGAAATATACAAGCACGAAAACCATTATCGTCAATTAGTAGCAACAGAGGCAGCCCAATGGAATGATTACATGAATCGCATCAACAGCATGAATGCACATTGTGGAGAACTTACGCTGATTGCACTGTCTAATGTATTCAACAGACCAATTTACAGCTACGACAATTTCATCAGCCAAGGAAACAACGAGTTCTTCTTCAATAATCGAGACTTTGATTATCTGCAGCACATGTTCTCAAACAGAGTGCATGGTACTCGTCAACACAGATTATTTGAGCCTCATGGACAACAATTTGAAGACAGGCAGCCAATTACAATACTACATATTGGTGATCACTTCACAACTCTGTTATACACAACAGAACCAGAGAGACATCTCAAGCCGTACTGCAACACATGGAATATTGTACAGCTACTTTCAGCCAGTGAACATTGAAGTATAAACATCCGTCAGGTTGTATTACCTTTTTTCACTGCTTATTTACATTACTTATCTATTGAAACAATAGATAGGCGCTCTCAATTTATGAGTAACAATAGTAGCAGACCAGAGGAGACATTGCCAATGCAATCTCCCACAATTCAATCACACTGCTTACTACGTTTACTCAATACAAAATGAAAATACTATTCAATCTATATTTATGCAACAAATATCAACAAGCAACAACTGCTTATCATCACAAGGTAAGAGGATTTCTATTACTTCAGATTTTGCAGAGACAACATGCATGGGTAATGCTTCTTTTTTAGTCTTGCACAGCATTCATGATGTGCCCTGACAAAGAAAGAGTAATAAAGAGTTAGTACTCTTTCACTTGGCTTGACCAGCACATCATAGCTAATATGTGCCCTGACTGTTTGAGAATCACTCTCACTTAGCACTGTCTTGACCAGCGCATATTAGCTGGAGATGTGCCCTGACAGATGAGAACAACTTTGCGTTTTCACTGTCCTGACCAGCGCATCTCGCCACACAAGCACGCCATCGCATGCGTGCTCATAGTTAGCCTATTATGCATCATCCGTAATTGCCGTAGGTCAAGTTTGATAAAAAAAACTTGACGTAAGGATAGTTTTGTCGTTGCATAAAGACTAACTAATTCAAAGCTTGACATAAGCACAAAGCTTTAAGTTTACTTCAGGAACCTAACTTAACGATTTAAGTTTCAGTTACCTAAAGCAACTTAACGCTTTATGCCTTCTGTCCTGCTTCACTTCAGGCAGACAGCAAAGCGGGGCGTTAGCCTCACTGTCCTGCCCGGGTATGCCAGCAAATGGAGGGTTTCCTCCCTGCCATGCCCACAACACCTGCCAGCAAAACGAGGCCTAAAAACCTCACTGCCAGGTGGTGTAAGACGGAAAAGGAATATTACGCCTGTGGATAATACATTCACTCGTCTTTAGACGTTTGGCAAACCTTGCATTTTGTCTCTAGCAAATATTACTGTCTTAAGTTCAATGATTTCAATTTCATAGTTAAACCTTGAGCTGAAATAGTCTTAAATTGTGTTGTTTTTCTTTTTCATATTGCAAGCCTCCATCTACATGATCAACAAGGTGAGATGTTATATATATATATATATATAGATTTTCATGTTAGTATGCATATTAACAACAGTTGCAAAAGACTTGAATTTTAAAACATGTTATTCAATTATAGGCAGTGCTGTCAAAAGTTGTCAAACGTGGATGGATATCAAGAAGCACGTAGCCTCACAGTGCATTCGAAAGGCAAAACAGCTGTGGCAGCAAATTCAAAGATAAGCATTTTTCTTTCTCATCTCTATGCTTTTGTAAATTATTAGTAAATTCTCAGGTGATGCCTGAAATGGACGACCTGCTCAAAAATATGTAGATTGACGCCTCTTAAAATGAAACGACAAAATACAACAATCACTTTAGCTATATTATTATTAAATAAAGCCATTCAAACAGCCCGCAAAGGCAGAAGTGGTAGGAAATTTCAAGGAACGATGACTAAATAAAATTAATTGTTGGATATATAAGATGATGTATTGCGTAAACACATTTTCCTCGTGCATTGACTTTATTTATTGACACGGCAATCACCTGAGAATTTTCTTCATTATTATATGTATATCATATTTAATACCTTATCTCTTTCAACATGAAGAATATATGTAGTTAGTGTTTAGATGTTCTGTAGAGAATAGAGCTACTGAACAGAGTATTGAACATTGTTTTCGTTAAACTATACATGGTATACGCGGTAAATTGTCAACAAAACTATAACAAAGTAGCTTAATAAAATAAATGTTGTACCATCTGGTGTGGACACTTCTACAGTGTAATGAAGAAAGATGTTAAAGAAATGATACTATTTACCACAGTCACTACATACATAAGGTATATAGAATACACTTGGCATGCTCCATTTACTAATGTATACTAAGTACAGTAAGTTAAAAATCTAACAAGTGTATTTTATGTACAAAAAGTACCCTCTTTTTTTATAGCCATCAACCAATCCTTCGTATTAAAGCTAAGAGAGCAAGTAAACGGAAAGACGATAACCAGTGATGCCCAATGTATATGCCAAGACTAATGCAAAGAACGCAAGGTAATGATTTTTCGCCTCTTTGTTAACTACATGAATCTGGGCAGTGGCAATTTCAAAATTTGTAATCACCATGTTTTTATCTTAATAAATAGGGATGAAAGAATTAGGAAGATAGGTGAAAGAACGCTTGCATGATGGCTGAAGAGAATCACCGAATCCAGGTTTCTACTTTGTTTCATTCACATCATGCTTGAGCAGGTAATGGCATTACAAGTGTTTAAAATTGCAATTACAATGTCAAGAATTAAGCTTCATTATTATATAAAAGGTTAACGTACTGATCCATATATGTCATTCTTAGATGAGCAGTGAAGGCAATGTTGACCAAATATGCAGTAAATTTATTGTCAATTGGTGACATGCCCCATTGGTGAATAAGACATAAATCACAGCTCTGGAAGTAAGTAAATGAACAAAGTGTTTATATTAAAGTTTTTATATTCTGCCTTGATTTGAAATTGATTTTCTTGCTTAATTTACCTTAGAATGATATTATAATAAATGAAAATCTAAATATGCACAGGAACTGGTTGAAAGTGTTGGAATTCGGAAATGAATAGAAGACATAAAAGCGCACTGTCTTCTGAAGCCAAATACGACAATTGGTAAGCCAAATACGACATGAATAATATACAGGTGATGTAACGTTGAATCTAACACTTAATCTATTACATACGTCATCCTTTCTAGATAAACTAAAAGATGAATCGAAATGAAAAACATCCCATTATTGCAGGATAAAGGCTTCAAACTGAACGGTAATCTGAGCACTTATCCTATTTCGAATTCCTGCAAATGACTTAAGACTACAGATGATATCCTATTTTTGTTATTCTTTGCTGAGAAAGTAAAATTGTCTTATGAACAGTTATAACCACAACAGATTTCATATCGACATATATTTTACAGATGATGGAGAAAAGAAAAGTTAAGAAAGGAAACCATGGTGCAGAAAGCGTAAATTCCTGTATTAAAAATTTCGTGCTCAAAAATCTATGTCTCTTGAACTTGCGACTGAAAAGATCGACCCATGCTTCAGAGCTGTGAAATAGTGTCCACAATGTTCAAGCATGAACTGTCATGGAGGATTGGCTGAGTAATTTGTCGAATGAAGAAGACGTTGTCAATGACTTGAGAAAACTGGACTTGGACATGTTAAAGGTAGCTGAATGTAAACATAAAAAAGTGTTATGGAATTCGCATGACATAGAAAACCCGCATACAAAGACGGCATTTTCGATTCTGTATCCCTACGTACAATACTTGCCACCTCCCAACACCATTGATAAGTTGATTGATTACAGAAACACCTTCTTTCGCAATGTTCTTCTAACAATGAATGCAAGTTTTCCAAGTTTTTAGTAAAGAGCAATTCGAATTAGGAAACCTTTTTGTGAAATGAAGTGAGTTGTATGCGGAATTTCTGTGCAATGATTGTTTCATAACTGCCGAAAAGAACTGTACCTTGAAATACATATATGCGTATCTTGGTATTTTGCTGTTCTGTTTTTTGGAAGAAACACTCTCTTTTTAATCCAACCGAGAACATTAATGATACTGTTTATATATGCTTTTTGACGGAGAAGACAATCGAATTTCCCCCTGTTATTCAGGTTAATACCGTACCCTTATGTGTCTGCTTGGAGCTACCGCCCTCCCACCTCCCTGTCTCCTTCCTCTACAGAAATAAATAGAAAAGAAATCGCTGATGTTTAAAAATCTTATGCGTAGTACTGAAATTGGAAAGAACTCCACAGGAATACAACAAGCATTTAGTTAGCTGAATAGAAAAGGATTAAAAACAAAGTGTTTCTTGATGAAGTCTTCTTAGAAAAATATTTCTTCTACTTTATGTACATAATTTTGATTGTTATTAACAAATGCAACATTACTAATCCTAAAATAGTTGCATTCTATTTCTCTGCTAACTCTTGCTGCAGTGTATGAAAATGTGCGGCGGTTTGCAAACTTGATTCCCTTACTATTGGCGAAACTTTCAAAAACATTTGCCATGGAGGCTTTTTTTAATTTAGGAAGAAGAGAGCCCATTTTTCTGCGAACATTGCGATTCTGTTGTTTTTCGACAAATACATGAATTCCATACGAGCATTTTAGTTTGCTCATTTTGCTCACCAGTGTCTGTATTTGGAAGATTATCCTTTTATAGTACCCATTGTTTTCAGAATTGACTTGGCGCACGTCTTCATACATAAAGAAAATAATCAACCCCGCTAGTATGTTATATGTATAAATTAAATAGACTTCAGTAAGTTTTTCTTCTATGAATGTAATCCGAACATTTTCCAGATACCTTCAGTGCGAAAATGATGTGTTGTTTCTCTGTCTTTGATTTCTCTGTGGGTTTTAAGGTTGTTGTTGTTATCGAAATGGTTGTTGCTGTTGCAAGAAGTTGTTGTTGCTCAACGAAACTTGCAGAGCTCAATGAGAAGAGAAATCTTTGTGGAAATCTTTTGCTCAGGGATCATCTAAATCTGAGCCATGTTAGCCGACTTCACCGTAGCTGTGGACATACTTCGGTCAACGTAAGGACTAAGGAGTGGACTCAACTTCTTCTGCAAGCTGCTCTTGAAAAGTGTTGAATTCTTCATCAGTAAAGTAAGTATTCGTAGACTTTTTTTACCAATTAGATTTTAATTATTTGCCTCGAAGTATAAAATCTATGAATTTCTTTAACCAAAGAGCTAATGAAAGGGTTAAACCCAAACTGAATGGAGTGTAGGCCTAATAGAACTTTGTTTATCAGTTTCGTGTGGCATGCCTTGCTTCTCACATTGAAGACATGAAAAGGCCTTCTATTTCTCAACTTTATTTCTAAAATATTGCATATTAGGCAACTATTCAAGGCTAAATGTAGAGATTTTCTTGCCGCGATTTGTTTATCAGTAGAATATCAAAGTTCTATGCCAGATTGCAGAGTTGGGCACTTGCACACTCGATTTTTTGAATAGAACAATAGGCTAAACAAAAGGAGAGAACAATAGAAAGGGGTTCTTGCACACTCGAGATCTCGTTGGAAAAAGCCATACTCTGCAAACGGGGTTCTATGGACACACAACCAAGTCGTCAACACAGCAGGCCTAACTAACAAACCTATAACTCTCCAAAAGCCACAATTCCTATCCATGATCTATGAGATGTTGGGCCTCAAGCTCAACTAGTAGGTAATGAAGTATTAATTGTATGGACTAGACCAATGTTTATAACACACAACTTCAACAAAATACAAATTTGATGGACGTCTTTCATTTCAGATATTATTCTGTACAACAGTGCTCCGATGCTATGATGCTGCCACAAAGTATCACAGATTACCGAACAATGCTTTACAGACTGCTAAAATTTATGTATAGCAAAAATAATAATTTGTATGTCTCAAACAGTTTGTGCTTAATTCTTTAATTATAAAACATGTATACTGTATTTGATTAGATAAGATGGGCTTCTATTTTTATACAATTTGACCTTTCATTAATTTCACCATATAGTTCATTTACATGCTATGAAATCCAAAATGTAGATGCTTATCAATTGTGGCCTTTTAAATGACTTCTTTTTCAACCCTCTGAATAATGTATTCACTTTTCTATACTGATGAGAAAACACAACATCGAAATGCCAAAGTCTTGCTCTTAAACTTGCGCAAAACGTATCCGAACTCGGTACGCAGCAAAGCCCCACCCACTCCCTGCTCATCGAAAAGCTATATGTAAATCGATCAATGGTAAAGTTGGGGCAAATGAAAAACCCTTTACAACAAAAAACAAACAAAAGTCCGCGAATCTTGCTCTTTCAAAAGCAAAATTCATCCAAACTTATCACGCGGCAAACAATAATACACCAGCTGTACACTCTGCTCTCGCACAACAGGAAAACAAACATACGACTATGACACTGGGTGGGCGCATAAATTGAATCGCCAGCTGCTGAGGGGCTTATTAACCAATTCGACATGCTGGGGTAAAGGGAGGGGGGTCGGAGGCTGGGGGTGGGGGGCTTTGGGGCAGTGAATCAATAAGACAAAATAAGCGCAACTTCTGCATGCAAAAAAGTTGACAATCAATGTGAGACTCAACCGTCCTCAACGAAAAGTAAAAATAACCCATCACTCTCTCCCAAGCTGGGGTTGGGGGGGGTTTAGTCAAAGAGGAAGAGTCCCCTGCCCCGCCCCTGATCATATAGATACCTACCCCCTCAGCGCCCCCTTTTCTTGTTAGGTAGGTATCTATATGATCAGGGGGAAGTTTTTTTTTTCGGACAAGGCGGCGCGCAGCGCCGCGAGGACGCCGCAGATTTCGGCGGGACCACCGGGTACCCCTTAAATGTGGGTTTTCGCAATAACTTGACAGGGGTTTCGTTTGGATCCCACCGCGCATGCGCCAAATAACCCCCAATTTTGGGGGTAAAACCGACAATTTCCTGTATGAGTCAATGGCAACTTTGCACCTTAATAACTTTGGACACGTATGGGGTAGGGCCGATCTGAAAACTGATTTCGGGAGATCTCAAGGACGCCCCTCGGGCTATGTGGGTCAAAAATTTTTTTGGGGTTGCCAAGTGGGCCAAAAATGGGGGCAAAGTTGCCGTTTTTGACAACCTTTGACGTTTTGGGGGCTGGAGGGGAGATGGTAGGTGGTACCAAAAATTCTGAACCGGGCCAATAGAGACTGGTGGTCTGGGAACGTGCTGGATCCATTTTTTCCGAAATTGGAACTGAGTAACCACCTGTTATGGGGGTTCAAAAGTGGGACAAAAGTTCCAAAAATTTGGCACTTTTTCAAATGGCCGTAGCTCGGAAACTACATGGCGCATCTTGACGGAGTAAATGGTGATGGGTGTGTCTCGGGGTAACTTAGATTTTGGGGTCTTGAAAAGTGCAATACTACGTTGCCATGGTAACGAAAATGGGCAAAAACTACAAATTTGGCAGACACCCTGTTGTTTTTCTAAAATTTTCGCCCCTTAGTAGGGCGGGTACCCCAGATTTTCTTCCAGAACTTTAGAGAGGGACAGTTTGGGAGCGTCTTCGTCCAAATTTGGTAATGATACATATTGAATCAAGTTGGCTAGAGGGGTGCAAAGTTGGAACATGGAATTTAGGCCCATTGCAGCCAGGTACTTTGTTTACGTTTGGGACAGGGTGGAGAACGCAGTGTCACGTGGTAGTCCATGACCATTGGAAGTGCGCAAAACCCCCTATAGTGGTATTCCGTTAATACATTCAGTGCGAGGGGGCAACAAAGGGTAACATGCGCTTGAATTAAAGAGAGACAGGTCTCTATTAGAGAGAAGGCGGTTTTAATTGGAGAGGTGTATGAGGGCCATATGTAGGATGCCCTTGTGGTCACTTGGGGGTTACCGAAGGGTGCAATTACCCCCCTCGGAGAGTGGAAAACCTTGCTATAATAAGAGAGACACTACTGATAATTAGAGACAAGGTGGCTACTGTAATGGAGGGTGGGACTGATTTTCGTTGTTCCAATGGGAAGGGGTACATTTGCACCCATTTTTGGAACAAATCTCCGCAATTAGAGAGAGTTTGCAAATAATTAGAGAGCAGTGTGAGAAATGTTGCCTAGAAGGTAGGTATGGCAAAATTTTTTGACAGGGGTGCAATTACACCCTTGCAGAGATGAATACCCTCCAACAATAAGAGAGGGTTCACTCATTGTTAGAGATGTAGTGGTATTTATGAATGTGGGTGAGAGCAATTCGATATTTTACTACTATAGGGGCATGTTACAGAAAAAAGTGACAATATTGACACTAAAGCAATGAAATATTCATGCACAGGTGGGAAAAATAAATGTCCACTTATTTAATGCTCAAGGGACAAATAGGCCTTGGGGCTGCTGCCCCCCTTTCCTCTAGCTTGCTCTAGAATGCAAATATACCAAATTATCATATTTTCAATCATTTTTAATATTTTGCGCCCCCCATCACACCCATTTTCGTGTAAAATAACATGAAACAATAACAACGTTGCCGTCTTTCCCAGTCGAAGCAAAGCATGATGGGATAGAAAAAGTGGCGTCAGCAGAAATTTTCGTTCAAGTATTTCGTCTTATTTTCAAGTAACGGAAAGAAACGCTGGAAAAGAAATATTTGAGGTTTGTTTTCTCTTCTCCTTTTCAGCTACTATTTCTAAATTCATATTCAAGAGTATTAGAAATTATCTTTCTTCTCAACGAAATAATTTTGCAGTTACCCGCTGCTTTCTTTCCATGCCATTTGTGTTTCTTCTTCCCGGCTTGGAGCCAGGCCGGGCCGGGCGGGCCAGGCCGGCCTGTTTTATATGGTTCACTGTTTTTGTTGTTATTCTAGGAAACCAGTAAAACAATTACTAAATGGTCTTTTCTCGCAGGTATTTCAATTGAAATACTCTTTCCCTAAATTTCACGGCCAGCTTCCCGTAAACAACTTTATAAATGTACAGGAAAACACAGGCTCACAGTCAGCTGACTTTGCTTTGCCCTCCAACCCCTGATAGGTAAAACTCCCCTGGTGTGGAAACAGTAAACAAATTAAAGAAATATAATTGTTTTGCAGATTGGATTTTGGAAAGCAAGAATTGAATTCTAGTGCTTTGACTTGAGAAGAAAGTTTACTGAGTTTTTCTGTAAGTACCTCTATTTAATATCTCTTTAATTGTACCTTTGTTTGCAACTGATAAAGATTTTGTTGATGCTGATAATTACTGTTTGTTGATAATTTATCATCATTCTTTCTAGGTTACATATCAATTCACACCTTGGCCTTGCAAGTAGAGGGGAAATTTCTATAATTGTAAGTTATTCCCCTCATTCTTTAAGGGTGGTTAGCAGAGTTTGTTAAATTTTTCTAACTACCTCTTATTTGTTAATTGTTTTTTGCTGCCCTGTTTTTGAATAGAGGGGTCTTATATTCCATGATTAAAAAAGATTAGTTTCACTTTGATATCAGTTGCTGTATATTCATGATTTGTCATAGGCCTAATTCTTTTTCAGGTTATTCATCATTTAAATCACTGGCCTTGGAAAGAAGGGAAATTTTAATCACTGTGAGTTCTTCACTCTACTGTAGCAAATATTTTGTTTTCAATGTATTATTATACTTAGTTTATGTTATTGTACGTTGCATGTTTGTATAATAGTGTTATCTTTACTTCTAACCAAGGGCTGCTGAGGGGTTCTTGTGTGATTTGATAACAGCTTTTTGTTAGATTTGGTGAGGGGCTGTTGGTGATTTGATGATACTGTTTTGCAAGATTTGGTGAGGGGCTGTTGGTGATTTGATATTACTGTTTTGCAAGATTTGGTGAGGGGCTGTTGGTGATTTGATATTACTGTTTGCAAGATTTGGTGAGGGGCTGTTGGTGATTTGATATTACTGTTTTGCAAGATTTGGTGAGGGGCTGTTGGTGATTTGATATTACTGTTTTGCAAGATTTGGTGAGGGGCTGTTGGTGATTTGATATTACTGTTTTGCAAGATTTGGTGAGGGGCTGTTGGTGATTTGATATTACTGTTTTGCAAGATTTGGTGAGGGGCTGTTGGTGATTTGATATTACTGTTTTGCAAGATTTGGTGAGGGCTGTTGGTGATTTGATATTACTGTTTTGCAAGATTTGGTGAGGGCTGTTGGTGATTTGATATTACTGTTTTGCAAGATTTGGTGAGGGCTGTTGGTGATTTGATATTACTGTTTTGCAAGATTTGGTGAGGGGCTGTTGGTGATTTGATATTACTGTTTTGCAAGATTTGGTGAGGGCTGTTGGTGATTTGATATTACTGTTTTGCAAGATTTGGTGAGGGGCTGTTGGTGATTTGATATTACTGTTTTGCAAGATTTGGTGAGGGGCTGTTGGTGATTTGATATTACTGTTTTGCAAGATTTGGTGAGGGGCTGTTGGTGATTTGATATTACTGTTTTGTAAGATTTGCTGAGGGGTTGTTGGTGATTTGATAATACTGTTTTGTAAGATTTGGTGAGGGGCTGTTGGTGATTTGATATTACTGTTTTGTAAGATTTGATGAGGGGTTGTTGGTGATTTGATAATACTTTTTTGGTAGATTAGGTGAGGGGTCCCTATTTCTTAATAGTTTTGGTGCCGTTTTTCTCCGCCAATACATGTCATATAGAAGAATCTTTCATCTACTATATGTTACTTAATGCAAAGCAGTTACTTTTTGTTGATAATTTCTCTTCATTCTTTGTAGGTTACTTATCAATTCACACATTGGCCTTGAAAGTCAAGGGAAATTTCTATTTGTAAGTTATTCCCCTCATTCTTTAAGGGTGCTTACCAGAATTTATCAATTATTATTATTAATACTTTGCTCTTATTTCTTAATTGTTTCTCCTGCCCTGTTTTTGAATAAAGGAGCCTTATTTTGAATACTTAAAAAAGATTCATTTCAGTCAATTGATGTCAGTTGAAGTATATTCATCATTTCTAATCATTCTTTTTCAGGTTATTCATCTTTTCAATCATTGGCGTTGGAAGAAAGGAACATTTTAATCACTGTGAGTTAGAAACTGTACTGTAGCAAATATTTTATTTCCTATTTATTAAGTAATTATTATACTGATTATGATACTTAGTTTATATTTTATTGGATGTTCCCTGATTTTAAAATAGTTTTTTTTTGTTTCTTCTGAACAAGGGCTGCTGAGGGGTTGTTGTGTGATTTGATAATACTCTTTTGTTAAATTGGGTGAGGGGTTGTTGTGTGATTTGATAATACTCTTTTTCTTACATTTGATGATTTTGGTGATTTTAGATTTGGTTATAATTTGTCATCATTCTTTTTCAGGTTATTCATCATTTAAATCACTGGCCTTAGAAAGAAGGGAAATTTTAATCACTGTGAGTTACTGCAGCAAACATATTGTTTGCAATTTATTAAGTAATTATTATACTTATTTTATATTTTATTGGATGTTGCCTGATTTTGAAATAGTTTTTTGGTTACTTCTAACCAAGGGCTGCTGAGGGGTTGTTGTGTGATTTGATAATACTCTTTTGTTAGGTTGGGTGAGGGGTTGCTGTGTGATTTGATAATACTCTTTTGTTAGATTGGGTGAGGGGTTGTTGGTGAATTGATAATAATGTTTTGTTAGGTTTGGTGAGGGGCAGTTGGTGATTTGATATTACTGTTTTGCAAGATTTGGTGAGGGGTCTCATTTGTTAATAGTTTTGGTGCTGTTTTTCTCTGTCAATACATGTCATTTTCAAGAATCTATCTATTAAATGTTGCTGAATACACAGCAATTAATTTTTGTTCATAATTTCTCTTCATTCTTTCTAGGTTAAATATCAATTCACACATTGGCCTTACAAGTGAAGGGAAATTTCTATGATTGTAAGTTATTCCCCTAATTCTTTAAGGGTAGTCAGCAGAATTTGTTAATGATTATAACTTTGCTCTTATTTTTTAATTGTTTTTGCTGCCTTATTTTAAACAATTAAAAATGATTACTTTCACTCAATTGGTATCAGTTGCTGTATGTATTCATCATTTCTCATCATTCTTTTTCAGGTTATTGATCAGTTTAATCATTGGCCTTGCAAGAACGGAAGATATTAATCACTGTGAGTTTCTCACTCTATTTGCAATTTATTAACTAATTATTATTATTAGCTGTTATTCTTGGATGTTGCCTGAGGGGTTGTTGTGTGAATTGATAATACTGTTTTGGTAGATTGGGTGAGGGGTTGTTGGTGATTTGATAATACTCTTTTGATAGGTTTGTTGAGGGGTTGTTGGTGATTTGATAATACTCTTTTGTTACATTGGGTGAGGGGTTATGTGTGATTTGATGATCCTTTTTTGGTAGATCGGGTGAGGGGTTGTTGTGTGATTTGATAATACTCTTTTATATATCGAGTGAGGGGTTTTTGGTGATTTGATAATACTCTTTTGTTAGATTTCATAAGGGTTTGTTCTGTGATTTGATGATAGTTTTTTTGTAAGATTTGGTGAGGGGTTGTTGTGTCATTTGATAATAGTTTTCCTTATAGATGGGATGAGGGGTTTGTAGTGATTTGATTTACGCTTAGATAGGATGAGGGGATCATGACTGATATATTCTATATTTCTTTTTCAGGTTATTATTGATCATTGAATTCTTGGCCTTGAAATAGTTAAAGAAGTTTTGATATTCTTGTAAGTTACTTGCCTTAATGTAACATATTTTAAATTATCTACTTACCTTAATTCTAAAGTTTAACAACTATTCTTTAAGATGAGTTTTCATGCTTTGATTCAATGGAAAGGGGAGTGCGTGTTTTGTCAATAGGTTTATGCTTAGATGGTAAGAGGGGATTTTCGTAGTTTGTTAATACTTTTTTGCTTATACTAGATGACAGGAGTTGCGTTATTTGTGAATGGCTTGATGATTAGATAGTATTATGGGGCTTCTGTCATTGGTGAACAATTTTTTGCTTACAACGTATGAGCGGGTTCTGTGATTTTGTAATAATTTTCATGCTTTCCTTCGAGGAGGGGTGTGCGTCATTTGTCAATAATTTGCGGAAATTTGGGATGTTTGTGAATACTTTTTTGCTTACATCTTATAAGTGGGTTTGCGTCATCACTGTATAGCTATATGATTAGAGCCTATGATGGGGTTTGCGTGATTTGTGAAAGGTTTCATGTTTAGATCCGTAGAATGGGTGTGGGTGATTAGTGAATAAATTGCTACATGAAACTACGGGCTGAATACTTCTTCAACAGCAGCAACAACGAAAATGTGAACAACAAGAACAATTTGACTATATGATTCTTTGTTGAAGAAGTATTTGCGCTTGAAGCACATGAGCAGTTGGGCTTGCCTAACTGAAACTTTGGGCTCAATAATTTTGCAACAACAACAACAAGGACAGCAACAACAACAGCAACAATGCCAGTTTTGGTTAATGATTCTTCATTGAAGAAGTATTGGCGTTGGAAGCATTAGAGCAGTAGGATTCGGCTACCTGAAACGTTAAGGAAAATAATTTTGCAACAAGAACAACAACAACAACAACACCCAAATGTGTGAAATCAACAAAGAAGACATAATTAATAATTTGCCTTATTCTTGACCATAGGTTATATACACAAAATGGTGAAGGCAAAGCAAATGCAATGGACAGACCAATTGGTAAGTGATCTTCTACATTGTCAACAACTTGCTGAAGCAGAAAAAAACAATGGCAGCACCACAGCCCTTATAGACATTGTTTTTCGTGAATGGACCCAACTGCATCCATCAAAGAAAACAACAAAGGGAGGATTGAAAATTAAATTATCGAAAATCAAGAATGAAATGTCAAATTGTAAACCAAGTACGGAAGAAGATCTTTCAAATGGTCAGTTATCAAACAACAAAGCATCCAGTTCTACAACGGACCAACAAGCTACAGAATCTATTGATGCAAATGAAGTGAAAGACAACACCACCAGCCCACAAAAGTCAAACATGAACAATTCACGACAGCCTATCAGGATGAAAATCATTAAGCAAAAGAATAGAAAGCAAACATGGTCTGACACCATGAAAAAATACCTAATTTCATCTTTCAAAGCTGCGCTGAAGAAATCAAATGGTAAAGGAAAGAGAAACTTGGAACAATTGTACTCAGAAGCTAGAAAACGGTTGGTTCGAAAATATCCAAAAAAGACAATAACAATAGATTCAGTAAGACATATCATTAGAGGATCAAGAATATCAACCAAGACAAAAATTGATATAGAGAAACAAAACCTCGAAAAAATGAAAGAAGAGAAAGAAAATTCAAAAGAGTACAGGACAAAAATAAAGAACAAGGAAAAACAACTCAAACAGCAGAAAAGAACACACAATCTTACATCAGACCCAGAAAAATTGCGCAAAATGAAAGCCATTGCAGAGAAGCATGCTAGCAAGTCTATATTTGCACATGTCTGCTACAACTGTGGACGCATGCTGATAAAGAATAGAAAAAACCATGGAATATACAAAATAGATCCACAGTTTCTAGACATTGACATAGCACCAGCCGCATTGCTTTTCCCCGACTTAAAGCAGCAGTCATACACAGACAAGGCAGGCAATTATCTCGCATGTAGAAATTGTAAAACTGGACCTGCAGACCTGTACAACTGCGCAGATCCTGAAACTGGTGTTCAATACGTGCCAGCAGCATTAAAAGCTCTCAAAAAACCATACGAGCTTGCACAGATATCGTTAGCTGGAATCATCAACAGAAGAGTAAAGCAAAGAAATGATCGACTCAAAATTTGGGATCATTTTCAAGGACAACTACATATCATGCAAAAGTTTGATAATCAATATTATGGAATGTATGGTTTCATGATAGCTAAAGACACACCTGATGACACATCATCAAATGAAAGTGACTCAAATAGACTGATAAAAAGAGCACTAAAATCACTACGTCGCATAAATAGACTTTATCAAAAGTTCTATTCAAATTACGACACATTGTACAGGTACAATCCAGAGAAAATTGTACACTTGAATGATGCAAGCAAATTCATAGACAGCAATGATTATGACCTCAAGCATCATTTGAAAGATGAACCTACAGGAATCGTCATCAACTTGAATGAACCTGACAAGATACCACACATTGAGGTCTCATCAGATGTTGCAGGATTTCAACATCCTATTCCTGATATAAGTAAAACAATACAAGAACTCAAAGACCTAACAAAGGTATCTTATACTGATCCATTCCTGGAAGCAAAAGTATTTCCACACCTCTTTCCATTCGCAAACGGAGGGTGGACAAGAGGAAGCGTTCTTAAGCAAGGAGAGTACCTCAAGCACAGACTCTTCAATTATGATGGCAGATGGCGCAAAGATGCCACCTATTCATACTATTTCTATGACAGACAAATCAAGGAACGATTGTTCTATGTTGCACAAGCAAGAAAGGCAAAAATAACTGGTCGAACAGAGGAACTAACAGCTGGCAAAATGAGAGACCCAAACAGCAACTCGTTCTATGAAAAACTAGGCCAGATTGTTCCTGCAACTATACCAGGATCAAAAAGTTATTGGCAAAGCAAGCTTCTAGATCTGTTAGCAATGAATAGAAAGCTTGGTACACCTACTTTCTTTATAACGCTGACACAAAATGACAATTGGAGCGAAATTCAAAACTTCATCCAAAATGGTCCTGGACATGATCAACAACAAAGACCAGTTGAAGCACATTGGGAGAAAAATGAAATCTTCCCAGGCAAAGACTTCTCGGTAGAAACAGCGGAAGCATATCACAACAGGCTGAAGCTATTTAGAGAAAAGATAATGCTGAACAAAAATGGCCCTCTCGGAGAGGTAGTAGACTACTGGTCGAGACAAGAATTTCAAAGCAGGGGAGCCATTCATACACACATGGTAGTTTGGTGCAAAGAAGGAACAATTCCAGACAAAGTCGTTTGTGCTGAATTACCAAGAGGAGATGGCAGTGAACCAATGGTCGATGTTCTTCGATCATATGTGAAAAGACTGCAATTTCACACATGCAGAAAGGACAGATGCCTCAAAGACTCATTGGGAAAGCCATTAAAAAAATGCAAATTTGGATATCCCTGTCCACTGCAGAAAACAGAAGAAATGAACAAAGCAGGCAATAGATTTTTGCCACAACGCAGTTGTGACGAAGATACGCATGTAGTGCCCTACAACCCAGAGACACTGCTTCTATGGGGTGCTCACATGAACATACAGAAAGTTACAACATCGGGCTGGGAGATGTACCTAGCCAAATACGTTGCAAAATCAGAGCCATCGTTCTCACTTAATGTTTCAAAGGATGCATCAGATCCCGAGAAATACATCAGAACGAGAATCATTGGACGTCTTGAAGTTGATCACATAAACCTTGGTCATTTTCTGACGCAATCAAGCAGACAAATTATCTTTCTGCCCACAGAGATAGAATCAGAATATGGCTTTTAAAACGAAAGCAGCATCTGCCACACGATAACAACAGTACAGATGTTTTCTATGACAACTATCTCGACAAATACATGGACAGGCCATCAGAGCTCGAAAACATGTTATATGAAGAATGGGCTGCCAAATTCATGCCAGACAGGAGTGGACGTCCATGCAGAGAAACAAATGCAGATAGTGAAGATGACAGCGATTCTGATCAACCGAAAGTCAGAAAAGTTTTCACGGATCAAAAAGGCCGTCAGTGGAAAGAGCGCACAAAAGAGGCTATTCCAAGATGGCGCTTTTTCATGCCAAACGGTGATAAGCAAGAACTATATTACATGCAGAAGCTTATCTTTAATCTACCATTACGTAGAAAAACTCAGCTAATTTCTCCTAACAATGAATCTAAAACATACATGGAGGAATGCGCTATCAGAAACTTGCTTTGTAAAGAAGATGATGCACTGAACAGTTTGCATGATGCACATCAACGAAGATTCTCGATGAAAGATTTGAGGAAATTGGCACATTCACTAAAAGAAATGAACTGGATAGGACAGGACGATTTCAACACTTTCATAGATGAAATCTCAACTATCCAACACAATAATACCAACAAAGATGAAACAGAGATAGCAGATGTTGATATCGAAAGCGAGGAAGCTGATATGGGAAATCTAGTAAGAGAAGAAGATCCGACAATAGATCTTGATCAATACATTTCCACATTCACTGAATCGCAGAAACAATCATTTCAACATATAACAAAGCAACTTGCTAGTGGAAAACAAGTTCTCGTTTCAATAATTGGAGAGGCTGGAACAGGTAAATCATACCTGCTGAAAGCCATAGTAGAGTATGCCAACAGAATTCTACACATGTCAACGAGAAAGCTTGCGACAACAGGCGTTGCAGCTCATCTAATAGGTGGTGAAACACTTCATCACTTCTTTATGATGGACATAAATTCCAAGACGAAACTGGAGAATGGAACAGCTTACTATGATATGGTAAACGCTACAGATATGATTATCATTGATGAGTTCTCCTTACTGGAATCAAAACCATTTCACGCTATCAACAGGACCCTTTGTGAAATGGCACCAAGCAAAACCGACCAATACAAACCATTTGGAGGTAAAAGTGTCATTTTAATGGGAGATCCTGCGCAGTTACCTGCAATTCAAAAAGATATATTTGAAAGCCCATTATGGCATAGATTCGAAATAGCCATATTGAAAACAATCAAAAGGCAAAACAACAAAGAATTTCAAGGACTATTGTCAAGTGTCAGACTTGGAAAAGTCACAGACGAGGTGGATAAAATCCTACAATCAAGAAAGGTAGACAACCTTGATATTGAAACCACAAACCTTGACAATGGTGCAATAATATGCTCTCTTAGGAAGGAGAGAGATGCATGGAATGAAAAATTCCTACAGCAACTAAAAACAGAAGGGTTTACATTCGAAGCAGAGGACAGTGATCTCTATGGAAAACCCCTCAAAGATTCAGATAAACAACGCATCAGAAAATACCACAAAGAGAGGCTTCCAGATAAGCTTACTCTGAAAGTTGGTGCAAGAGTTGTTTTAGCAAGGAACATCGACATTGAATTTGGTTGGACAAATGGAACTCTAGCCAAAGTTACAAACATCCACAAACACGGAATCACTTTGCAGAACCTCAAAACAGGTCGCAAGACAATCATAACAAGAGTGAAGCAGCAGCTTGGATTTCCAGGATGTAATGTGAAATTCCTACGAGTGCAATTCCCAATCATCCTTGGATGGGCGCTAACAGTTCACAAAGTGCAGGGAATGACATTAGACAATGCTTACATTCAATTGAATAAAAACTTCTTTGCAAGTGGACAAGCGTACGTTGCATTATCACGTGTGAAATCACTCGAGCATCTACATCTGATATCATACGACAAATCAGCTATTTACTTAGATCCATTCTACAGTGATCTACTAAAGTGGATGTCAACAGTTGATGTTATAGCCGATGTCAAACAAACACCGATGAAATATCCACAGAGACAGGAAGAGGACAAAAAACGCAAAAGACCTCATGCAAAGGAGGAAAATGAAAATGTCACTTCCAAGAAAGCAAACATCGAGAAACCAGACATCTGTGATGTGACAATGGACGAATCTCCTGGTACTACAGAGTGCTTTGTACAGAAAGAAACAATCGATGTTGATATCCATGAATTCAACTACACTGAATCCAACATAGATCTCGTTATAACAGAGTGTGAAGAACTCAATCTTCTAAACAACAGACTGACGCTGGATCTGAAGGATTCAAAACAATCTTTCTTGAACAAAGCCGATATATTTGAACAAATCATCGCAATTCTTCGTGAGAAATCAATTAAACAATATCAACCAGACTGGATGATTATCGATAATTACCAACAACAACATCTACATCCAGTACTGGAAGAGCACATGCGAGCAGTTCAAACATTGGGAGATGGAAATTGCTGTTTCCATAGCATTTGGAAGCAATTCTTCTTTCAAGAAGAAAACAAGAAAGCTGCCTATCTAATGCGACTATTAACACTGTATGAAATATACAAGAACGAAGACCATTATCGTCAATTAGTAGCAACAGAGGCAGCCCAATGGAACGATTACATGAATCGCATCAACAGTATGAATGCACATTGTGGAGAACTTACGCTGATTGCACTGTCGAATGTATTCAACAGACCAATTTACAGCTACGACAATTTCATCAGCCAAGGAAACAACGAGTTCTTCTTCAATAATCGAGACTTTGATTATCTACAACACATGTTCTCAAACAGAGTGCATGGTACTCGTCAACACAGATTATTTGAGCCTCATGGACAACAATTTGAAGACAGGCAGCCAATTACAATACTACATATTGGTGATCACTTCACAACTCTGTTATACACAACAGAACAAGAGAGACATCTCAAGCCGTACTGCAACACATGGAATATTGTACAGCTACTTTCAGCCAGTGAACATTGAAGTATAAACATCCGTCAGGTTGTATTACCTTTTTTCACTGCTTATTTACATTGCTTATCTATCGAAACAATAGATAGGCGCTCTCAATTTATGAGTAACAACAGTGGCAGACCAGAGGAGACATTGCCAATGCAATCTCCCACAATTCAATCACTCTGCTTACTACGTTTACTCAATACAAAATGAAAATACTATTCAATCTATACTTATGCAACAAATATCAAGAAGCAACAACTGCTTATCATCACAAGGTAAGAAATTTCTATTACTTCAGACTTTGCAGAGGCGACATGCAGGGTAAATATTTCTTTTCACTCTTGCACTCAACAATCGTGATGCTGCTTAGGCAAATAAAGAGTAATAAAGAGTTACTACTCTTCCTATTGCCCGGACACATGTAGCATCACACCTTGAGATGTGCCCTGACAGATGAGAACAACTTTGCGTTTTCACTGTCCTGACCAGCGCATCTCGCCACACAAGCACGCCATCGCATGCGTGCTCATAGTTAGCCTATTATGCATCATCCATAATTGCCGTAGGTCAAGTTTGATAAAAAAAAACTTGACGTAAGGATAGTTTTGTCGTTGCATAAAGACTAACTCATTCAAAGCTTGACATAAACACGAAGCTTTAAGTTTACTTTAGTTACCCATTTAAGTTGAAGTTACCTAAAGCAACTTAACGCTTTATGCCTTCTGTCCTGCTTCACTTCAGGCAGACAGCAAAGCGGGGCGTTAGCCTCACTGTCCTGCCCGGGTATGCCAGCAAATGGAGGGTTTCCTCCCTGCCATGCCCACAACACCTGCCAGCAAAACGAGGCCTAAAAACCTCACTGCCAGGTGGTGTAAGACGGAAAAGGAATATTACGCATGTGGATAATACATTCACTCGTCTTTAGACGTTTGGCAAACCTTGCATTTTGTCTCTAGCAAGCATTACTATCTAAAGTTCAATGATTTCAATTCCATAGTTAAACCTTGAGCTGAAATAGTCTTAAAATTTGTTGTTTTTCTTTTTCATATTCCAAGCCTCCATCTACATGATCAACAAGGTGAGATGTTATATTTATATATCGATATTAATCTTACTATGCATATTAACAACAGTTGCGAAAGAGTTGAATTTTTAAAAATTAATTTTCAATTATAGGCAGTGTTGTCAAAAGTTAACAAACGTGGATGGATATCAAGAAGCACGTAGCCCCACAGTGCATTCGAAAGGCAAAACAGCTGTGGCAGCTAATTGAAAGATAAGCATTTTTCTATCTGATCTATATGCTTTTGTAAATAATTAGTAAATTCTCAGGTGATGCCTGAAACGGACGACCTGCTCAAAAATATATAGATTTATGCATCTCAAAATGAAACGACAAAAACAACCATCACTGTAGCTATATTGTTATTAAATAAAGTCATTGAAACAGCCCCGCAAAGGAAGAAGTGTTAGCAAATGTCAAGCAATAATGATTAAATAAAATTAATTCTCCGATTTAAGATGATGTCTTTCGTAAACACATTTTCCTCATAGATTTACTTTTATTTATTGACACGGCAATCACCTGAGAATTTGCTTCATTATTACTCATTAAGAATATGTGTAGTAAGGGTTTTCATCTTCCTTATAAAAAAGAGCTACTTGTGTATGGACTTACAAATATTCATATACATTTCAAACAGTATTGAACATTGTTTTCGTTAAACTTTACATCATATCGGCGGTAAATTGTTAGAAAAACTGTAACAAAATAGTTTAATAAAATAAATGTTGTACCATCTGGTGTGAACACCTCTACATTGTAAAGTACTAAGATGTGAAAGAAATGAATCTATTGAGCACAGTCACTACAAACAAAAGGTATATAGAATAAACTTGGCATGCTCCTTTTACTAATGTATACTAAATACAGTAAGTTAAAAATGTAATAAGTGTATTTGTATATACAAAAGGTACCCTTTTTTCTAGCCTTCAACCAATCCTTCGTATGAAAAATAAGAGAGAAAGTCAATGGAAACACGATAAGCAGTGATGCCCAATGTATATGCCAAGACTAATGCAAACAACGGAAGGTGATCATTTTTTGCCCCTTTGTTAATTATATCAATCAGGGCAGTGGTCATTCCACAGTTTTTAACCACCACCTGTTAATCTTGATTAACAGGCATCAAAGAAGTATGAAGATATGTAAAAGATGGCTTACATCTTGGCTGACGAGAATGGCTTAATCCATGGTTCTACTATGTTTTATTCACATTGTGCTTGAACAGGTAATGGCATTTTGCAAGTGTTTAAAATTGGAATGATAATGTCAAGAATTAATCTTCATTATCAGATAAAAGGTTAACGTACTGATCCATATATTTCATTCTTAGATGAGCAGTGAAGGCAATGTTGACCAACTATGCAGTAAATGAATTATCAATTGGTGACATGCCCCATTGGTGAATAAGACATAAATCACAGCTGTTAAAGTAAGTAAATGAGCGCAGTGTTAATATTGAAGTTTTTATATTCTGCCTTGATTTGAAATTTATTTTCTTGCTTCATTTACCTTAGAATGCTATTATAATAAATGGAATTCTAAATATGTACAGAAATTGGTTGAAAGTATTGGAATTCGGAAATGGATAGAAATGTATAAAAAGCGCACTGTCTTCTGGAGCCAAATACCATAATTGGTAAGGCTTTCGTGTACATAAACTCTAACATAATATACCGGTTATGTAACCTTGCATCTAACACTCAATTTATTACATACGTTATCCTTTGTAGATAAACGAAAAGTTGAATCGAAATGAAGAACATCCCATCATTGCAGGATAAAGGCTTCAAACCGAACGGTAATCTGAGCATTTATCCTATTTCGAATTCCTGCAAATGACTAGATGTAAATACCTGTATAAAATATCATGGTCAAAAATCTATGTATGTTCATCCTACCACTCAACAACGCTTCAGAGCTGTGAGAACGTGCACACAATGTTCTAGCATCAACTCTAATGGAGGATTGGCTGAGTAATTTCTTCAATGAAGAAGACGTTGTCAATGACTTGAAAAAACTGGACTTTGACAATTTAAAAGTAACTGAATGTTAATGTAATACAAAAGTGTTGTAAAATTCGCATTACATAGAAAACCCGCATACAAGGACGGCATTTTCGTTTTAGTTTGTCTTCGCACAATACCTCCAACCTCTCAGCAGCATTGAAAAGTTCACTGATTACGGAAACACCTTCTTTCGCTCTTTTGTTCTAACAATTAATGCAAGTTTCACAAGTTTTTTAGTGAAGACCAATCCCAATGTCGAAACCTTTTTATGAAATGAATTGACTTGTATGCGGAATTTCGATGTAATAGTTCTTTCCCAACTCAAGAAAAGAATTGATCTTCAAATACATATATGCCTATCTTGATATTTTCCTGTTCTGTTTTCTTCAAGAAACACTCTCTTTTTAATCCAACCGGCAACATTGTATATGTTAAATAGATACTGCTTATATATGTTTCTTGACAGAAAACACAATCGAAATTTACCCTCTTATATAGGTTAATATCGTACCCTTATTTTTTTTATTTCGAGGTGCTGCCCTCCCAGCCCCCTGCTTCCATCCTTTATAGAATAAGGGTGAAACAAATGTTGTACAAAGTGATGAAATTGGAAGGAACCCCACAGCAATACATCAACCATTTCGTTAAGTTAATAGAAAACGATTGAAAACAAAGTGTTTCTTGATGAAGTGTTGTTGGAAAAATGTTCTTCTCCATTACGAACATAGTTTTTATTCTTATTGACAAATGATACATTACTAATTGTAAATTAGTTGCAGTCTATTTCTATGACTATTGTATGAAAATGTGCGGCTGTTTGCAAACTTATTCCCTTTTAGTAGCCAAAATTTTGGGAAACATTTGCCATGGACGCTTTTTTAATTAACCAAGAAGGGAGCCCAGTTTTCTGCAAACATCGGGAATTTTTCCATTTCAACAAATACATGAATTCCATAGGAGCATTTCAGTTTGCTCATTTTGCCCACCAGTGTCTTTATTTGGAAGATTACCTTTATATAGTATTGTTTACTGTATAGACTTGCCGCACGTCTTCATACATTAAGAAACTAATCAACCCCGCTAGTTTCTTGTATGTGTGAATTAAATAGAAATAAGTACATTTCTGTTCTAATAATGTAATCCCAGACACGTTCACTGCCAAAATGATGTGTGTTGTTCTCTCTGTCTTTGCTTTCTCTGCGGATTTTAAGGTTGTTGTTGTTATCGAAATAGTTGTTGCTGTTGCAAGAAGTTGCTGTTGCTCAACCAAACTTGCAGACCTCAATGAGAAGAGAAATCTTTGTGGAAATCTTTTGCTCAGGGATCATCTAAATCTGAGCCATGTTAGCCGACTTCACCCTAGCTGTGGACATACTTCAGTCAACGTAAGGACTAAGGAGTGGACTCAACTTCTTCTGCAAGCTGCTCTTGAAAAGTGTTGAATTCTTCATCAATAAAGTAAGTATTCGTAGACTTTTTTTACCAATTACATTTTAATTTTTTGTCTCGGAGTACAGAAGCTATGAATTTGTAAAACCAAAGACCTAATGAAAAGCGTAAACCAAAATTGAATAAAGGCCTACTCAGAAGACAAAAGCCCTAACTAATAAGCCTAGCTGCACATATCATTGTAAAGCCAAAGCTCCAAATCCTATTCACTATGACATGTTGAGGCCTCAAACTCAAATAGTGGAGTATGAAGTTTTAATTGTATACACTAGGCCAATCCAATGTTTATATCACACAACCATCAACCCTGGACATGACAAGAGTATCCACATTTCATTTTCTTAAAGACTTGCTAAAGTTCTTGGTTGTATGAAATAGCCAGTAGTCTGCTAGCATTCACAATGTATGCAATGATAATATAAACAACATAGACATATACACTTTTCATACATAGACATTTCATTCCTTTTACAACTGTTAAACAACAACTCTTAAATATGGTTTTCATAGTATTTGCGACTGTAATAGAATTATGTTTCACTTTTAGCACACTACCTACTTTCATATGTCACATGGAAAAACTATTTGTCATTTCCTCAAAGACAATTTTCATCAACTTTTTTCATTTTCAGATATTCTGCTATACAACAGTGTTGAATAACAAGATGCTGTGATGCTGCCACAAAGTATCACAGATTAAGAAACAATGCTAAACAGAGTGCTAAAATTCATACCAAGCAAAAGACTCATAATCTCTATGTGTGAAACAGTTCCTTCTTGATTTTGTAATTATAAATGTTTGCTGTATTTGATTAAATTCGATGGGGATTAGATAGACTTCCATTTTATAGAATTAAACATATCATTAATTTCAAGGTATAATTCATTTATGAAATCCTACATAAAGATGGAGATGGTTATGATTGTTGCGTTTTTTATGACTTGTTTTTCAAAGATTTGAATTTTCTTCTTCTTCAATTCACTACTCTACAATAATGAGAAAACAGAACAACAGAAGCGAAAATACGGGAGTCTTGCCCTTACACAACTCAGTACCCAGCAAAGCCCCAACCGACTCCCTGCTCATCTTAGAGCTATAAGTAAATAGGCAAATGGTTTAGTGGGGGCAAATAGATACCCTTTAATAACAAAATAAAATGACAACAACTAAGTGAATCTTGCTCTTTCAAAAGCCAAACTAATCTAACTTATCACGCAGCAAAGAATACACCAAGTGTACACTCTGTTCTAGGGAAAAAGAAAACAAACTTACTACTTTGATGTTGAGTGGGCGCAAAAATGGGGCCACCTGCTGCAAAGGGGTTTTAAATTATTTAATTATTCAACAGTTATATCATAAAATTAAAGTAAACAATAATAAACAATTATCAAACTAATAAAATTGAGTTAGCAAATCGTCAAAGAACTTTGCTAGCTTTGGACCTTTGTTTTCTTTCGTTTCATTTTCCTTATTTTCTCTTTTTCGTTTTTTGTTTCTCTTTCCTGGTGTCACTTTAATTACCATTGAGTCTGGCCTACAAATGAATGTCACATATAAACATAAACACTTTACTTTACGCAGATAAAAGAAAACACCATCATGAGAGTGACAGTTTTAATAAACAACTATGAATATTAGTTACCAGCTATCCTTCCTAATTCTTTTCCCCTCTTTGTCTATAAAATTGAAAATCATATCTCTGTCAATATTAAACATTTTTGCCACTTTAGATTTAAATTTTCCGATTCTTTCTCCTTCTTCTCTTTGAATTTCCTACAAAATAATAGTCAATAAAGCAGTTATTAAAATATAATATTGAGGCAGAATGGATGTTTTTAACAGTGATAGCTCTATGTAGTTCATACAGCAAATCTTGTCAGACAGTAAGGTATTTGTTCTTAATTGCATGTTCATTGGTTTAAAAAAAACATTTTCAGTTTGATGTTGTTTGTTTAAAGTGTAGCTCAAAAATGGAACATACCTGTTGTTCTTCATTAAATGTAACAGTAATTGTTGTTGCCATACCTGAGAAAACAGCAATGCATGAACAAAAAAGCATAACTTTGGAAGTCAATATGGCTGGTTTCAAAGAGGAAGGAAAATGGGACAATTTGAAAGAATAAGTTAGGATTATTAAAAAATCTATTTATGTTAACTCATAACTCAAACCCAAACTGTTGTGAAATGCACGCAACGCAACAAACAACTGACAAGAAAACAAACTTACGACTTTGACGCTGGGTGGGCGCAAAAATAAAGCCGCTTGCCGAGGGGGTTATCAATTATTTCATGATTTTGGGTTCTGACTAATTTGAAGGATGGACGAATTCGACATGCTGGGGTAGAGGGAGGGGGTCGATTGGGGGGAGGAGCGATGATTCAATATGACAAAATAAGCTCAACTTCTGCACGCAAATAAGTTGAAAATCAATACGCGAGGAAAAGTCCTCAAGGAAAAGTAAAAATAACCTATCACTCTCTCGTAAGTTGGGCAAGGGGGGGAGGTTGTGGGGTCAAAGAGGGAGGAGTTCCCCACCCACCCTGCCCTGATCATATAGATACCTACCCCCTTGCGCCCCCTTTTCTTGTTAGGTAGGTATCTATATGATCAGAGGGAAGTTTTTTTTTTCGGACAAGGCGGCGCGCAGCGCCGCGAGGACGTCGCGGATTTTGGCGGGACCACCAGGTACCCCTTAAATGTGGGTACTCGCAATAACTTGACAGGGGTTTCGTTTGGATCCCACCGCGCATGCGCCAAATAACCCCCAATTTTGGGGGTAAAACCGACAGTTTCCTGTATGAGTCAATGGCAACTTTGCACCTTAATAACTTTGGACAGGGGCGAGGTAGGGACGATCTGAAAACTGATTTCGGGAGATCTCAAGGACGCCCCTTCGGCTATGTCTGTCAAAATTTTTTTGGGGGTTGCCAAGTGGGCCAAAAATGGGGGCAAAGTTGCCGTTTTTGACAACCTCTGACGTTTTGGGGGCTGGAGGGGAGATGGTAGGTGGTACCCAAAATTCTGAACCGGGCCAATAGAGACTGGTGGTCTGGGAACGCGCTGGATCCATTTTTTTCGAAATTGGAACTGAGTAACCACCTGTTATGGGGGTTCAAAAGTGGGACAAAAGTTCCAAAAAATTGGCACTTTTTCAAATGGCCGTAGCTCCGAAACTACATGGCTGATCTTGAGGGGGTAAATGGTGATGGGTGTGTCTGGGGGAAACTTAGATTTTGGGGTGTTGAAAAGTGCAATACTACGTTGCCATGGTAACGCAAATGGAGAAAAACTGCAAATTTGGCAGACACCCTGTTGATTTTCTAAAATTTTCGTCCCTTAGTAGGGCGGGTACCCCAGATTTTCTTCCAGGACTTTGGAGAGGGACAGTTTGGGAACATTTTGGTGCAAATTTGGTAACAATACATATTGAATGAAGTCCGCTACAGGGGTGCAAAGTTGGAACATGGAATTTAGGCCCATTGCAGCCAGTTACTTTGTTTACGTTTGGGACAGGGTGGAGAATGCAGTGTCACGTGGTAGTCCATGACCATTGAAAGTGCCCAAAACCCCCTATAGTGGTATTCCGTTAAGACATTCAGTGCGAGGGGGCAACAAAGGGTAACATGCGCTTGAATTAGAGAGAGACAGGTTTCTATTAGAGAGAAGGCGGTTTTAATTGGAGAGGTGTATGAGGGCTATATGTAGGATGCCCTTATGGTCACTTGGGGGTTACCGAAGGGTGCAATTACCCCCTCGGAGAGTAGAAAACCTTGCTATAATTAGAGAGACACTACTGATAATTAGAGACAATGGAGGGTGGGACTGATTTTCGTTGTTCCAATGGGAAGGGGTACATTTGCACTCATTTTTGGAACAAATCTCCGCAATTAGAGAGAGTTTGCAAATAATTAGAGAGCAGTGTGAGAAATGTTGCCTAGAAGGTAGGTATGGCAAAATTTTTTGACAGGGGTGCAATTAACCCCCTCGGAGGAAGAAAAATGTCTAATAATTAGAGAGAGGTTACTGATAATTAGAGAGAAGGTAGCTACTGTAATGGACGGTGGGATTGATGTTCATCGTTCAAATGGGAAGGGGTACATTTGCATCAATTTTTTTCAACAACTCTCGGTAATTAGAGAGAGTTTGCATATGATTAGAGAGCAGTGTGAGAAATGTTGCCTGAAAGTTATGTTTCCCAAAATTCGTCAACAGGGGTGCATTTACACCCCTCGAAAGAAGAAAAATGTCAAATAATTAGAGAGAGGTCACTTATAATTAGAGAAAAGTTACTAATAATTAGAGAAAAGGGTAAGGGCATATTGACCTCCCCCTGATCATATAGATACCTACCCCCTGAGGGCTCATCACTGGTAGCAGTCTATATATTCATAAGGAAAAAACGATTTTTCGACAGTACCTTTTGTAAATGACTTTATAAATGTGTCCAAGTTATAACCAGCAGCTAAAAAATTAGCAATATCTAGAAATTGAAGACTTCTTGATTCAATTGAGTAGTTACTTTGAAGTGGAAAAGGGAAATCTCTTTCAAAATACCTAAATTCAATGGATTTATATTTCGTACCGTTTTTGATGACTTTAGACTCCCAATTATGCTTTATCATCTCTGGAAAAAGCCATTTCGATATTAACGGTAAGTCGTATCCACTACTATTAAAACCAAAAATCGGAAGCGTGATACATTGAGTGTATAATGAACGATATAAGTCAACATGTTTTGAAAACACATTTAATATTGCGGTCAGTCTTTCTTTAACTGAATCAAATAATTTAGTATCGCGATTGCAATTTTCCACGTCTTTACAGTATTCATCATGATCTTCATCGTTAATGATAACTTTAAAGTACTCTTCATTACTGAGCTGTTCTTTTTCAAAGAATTCGTCTAGATCGCACTCTGGTGTGGATAAAATAAAATCATCAATTTGACTCCATGCTTGATCATCATTTTCATTTTCCAATTCAGTGATATCTATGTTTCGTAGTTCATATATTGTAATGCATTGTTCCTTCGTAAGTTCTTGCATTAGTTTTGTATTTAATTGAGCGAATTCTTGATTAGACATGATAATGAGTTCATGAAAATGATAAAATATTTTATCTTCACTTAATAGTACAACTTTTTTATCAAAAAAAAACTCTTTGATTTTCTCAAATATTAAAGCGTGTTTAGCGAAACATAATTTCGCTTTTTGTGATTGCATGTTAATTAAATGATCCATCATTTTATGGATTAATGTTTTTGGTTCATTGTCCATTTCAAAAATTGCTTGCTGTAGGTAATTTTCTTCTTCTTCTTCATTAAAACTATTACTTAGAGCAAATGAGATAGGCTTTTGAATTTTGAAATAATCAGGTTCTCCTGCCAAAACTTTTCAGCTATAAAATCTCTTTCCAACATTAGGTTACCATCATCATCGAAGCACGTATAACAATTAATGTTTTTTTTATCGAAAAAATGTTTGTTACCTTCTTCATCTATGACAAACGCTTCTCCACCATATATGAATTCTTTTCCGTAAAAGAGATCAGATTCGGGAACTGTTACTTTTGAGTTTAAGGATTCGAAATCAAAAACAGCGAATAATTAATTGAAAAGGTATTCGTTATCATCATGTTGTTCTTCTTCTTTATCTTTCACATTGCATTCTTGCAAACCCAATGTTGTTTTGTTAATTTTGTACATATTCATTATATCTTCAATTATTGCTATGTGACTCGAAATTTTGCCTTTGGGATATTTTATTACAGTTTTTTTCAATGAACATTTTTTAATATGTCTGACTAGATGACGTTTTGAACCGTAGCAATTGGAACACTGAGAACATATAAAGTTTTTAATTCCAAGTCCATCCATTTTTTTGATTATACAAAAGTGTTCGTTGTAAAGTGATAAATTCAATTTTATATTTGTACTATATTTTAATGACGAAGTGTAGACATCTTGTAAAGCGCTGAGTTGAATAGGATTATCATCTTTGTCTTTTTTAAAGTGACCTGTGTACACATTGATTTTTACACCATATATGTATTCCATGTTTGAAATATGTTGTAGGTAGAATCCATCAAATTTTTCGATATTTGCAAAAGTACAATAATCTTTTATCATTGTTTCGAGAGATGGAACATCATTTTCATTGTGTTCAAGTTTCACTTTTCTAATTGCTCGAAAAAGCAAGCATCATCTATCATAGTTCGTCTTTTTGAAGGATGTTTAAAACCGTTGATATCAATTGTATTGTTTTTTGTTAAACAACTTGGCAGATGTTCAGCACAATCTCTTGCAGCCCTGACTTTAATATTTTTTCCATTTTTTCCAGCGCTAATAATTGTAACACTCATATTAGTTGCTCGTATCAACCCCCAAGAACTGTTTTCGAAATTTTTCTTAATTATATCTATGAAAGGTGTATTACGTATGGATTCAATAGTTGATTCCATTTCTTCTTTATTCTTTATATCAAATTCCTGAAGATGAATATTACTACTTTCATTTATCAAAGATTTTAAATGGTGTAATTTGTAATCTGAAACGAAGTAATAGCGCAATTCTTTAGTTTCTTTATTCTGGAGTATAAAAGCAAATGAAACAACCATCTTAACAGGAAGCATATCACAGACTTCATAGTACACATCCCATAAATGCTCGCTGATTTGATCATGAAGCAATTCATTTTTCAGAAAGTGGAAATTGAATTTGTAAATCCATTAAAGAGAATGTGTATAAGAGTGACTTGCTATATGTTCAATAAGCTTTTTGTAATGCTGAATAAGTTTTTCTTTTTCTTCACCTTTAAATTTTTCATTACGTACTGTTTTATCGTTGTTTCATGGCTGATGAAGATATTGACATTCATTCCAGAACGAGCGAATATGTCCAATAGATGGTTTCGGGTATTTGCAAACGTTTAATTTACCATGGACTGCAATACGATGACTATTACAATACGATGACGTTGTAAATTGTTAGAGTATTTGAAGTTTTGTTCGCAAAAATCACATGAATAAGGATGTTGGTCAATGTTATGTTCTTCAAGATGTTTATTCAAATTTTTGTATGAATGTAACACTTTCCCGCATCTGAAGCAGTCATATTTATCATGCATTAAAAATTTATGATTAAGTAATTTTCTCTTTTTCCAAAATTGCTGTCCACAAACATCACAATTGAATGATAAATTCTTCTTGTTAAAAACTTCGTTTTGTTGCTTAATGTACTTTTGGTTATGCCATGAATTTACATGTTTTTGCTTCCAGATTTCTGATTTAAATGTTCTAGAACAATAAGGACATTCATATTTAACATGTTTCTTTTACATCCAGACACATGTTTGCGCAATTTTAAAATTGAACTAAACTTGTCTCCACATATTAAGCATTTATATGATTCTCCATGTAGTTTGTGTAGATGTGAAGTTAATTCTTTCCTCGTTTTGAAATTTTTCTTGCAATATACACAAGTTAATGGTTGAAGCTCCTTGATTTTCTTACCCGCCATTTCATATGAATGACAGGTTTAAAAGTGAACTATATGAAGTTCTATTCCAGAATTTATAGAAATTTAGACACATTTTATGACACATGTCAATCAATCAATCAATCATTAACTAACGAAAATATTATATACAAAAGAATACGTCAATCAATCGATCAAGTATTAAATAATTATTACACATGTCAATCAATCAAACTTTACTATTCAATAGACTTTTTACCGCTTTTTTATATTGTTTATTTATTTCTTTAGATAGTAAAGAGTTATTATCATTTTGTAAGATTACATAAAAAGTTCACTAAGTCTAAGATCATCTATTAATGCGAAGTATGAGTAACATATTCCAATAAGTGTTTCATAAGTTCTAAAAGGAGCCATATGAATTGCAGAATTTGAAGTTCTTCTTATTGTGAAGAATAGCATAGTTTATGTTTCTCAGTGTAGCTCCATTTAGTACCAACATCTTTTTCATATATTGAAATTTCTTCTTCAATACTTTGTTAATAGCAAATATATCCCGTCGCTGTTGGATCATGATTTTCTTCTTTCCTTTAAAACTGTTCATATTGCTTTATTTTCAAGTGATTTCAAGCTTATCTTAATGCTCCATTTTGAATGACATAAATGAATAAAAATGTCTGAACGTTTTTATTTATACCTTACTCAATTAATGTTGTTGTGGTTGTTCATATTTTTTCGGCTCGAGCTCTAGAGAAGTAAAAAATGATTGAACATGTTTTTGTTTTCCTTCCCCATCTTCTACATTGATTGACATTGTATTTTCTTCATCATCGTAATCTTCACTCAATGCAAAATTGTCACAATCCCCATCTACCATATCACCAAATTTTTTTAACTTTCTAATTTTCTTAGTCACAGCTGTTTTGTTAGTAGAAGACTTTTTAAGTTTGCGTTTTGTGCCAGTTTTGGGTGCTTTATCTTGGAATTCATATCCATTCCAATCTAATTTATACCATCCTTCACTTCTTTCATTATGAAGTAAATGTGTTTGATTAGTTGTTGGTTCTGTAAATATAACTTCAACTATACTTTTCAGTCTGCCAATAGTTGATTTTTCTATGTAATCTTTAAGTTCATTTTTTAGACGATCTTCTGGAGTTTTATCATATTTGACTTTGAACTTACTCTGTATAACATGAGAAAAATAATATCCCGCATTCCAGTTATATGTCGACTGAGGTTTGTGAGATATATAAATTTCCATTGAAGGTAACTCTTTTGGAAAACGGGAGATGTAATAATACAACTCTTGCACGTCTTGTAAAAAATTTAGTTCGTGAATAATTTCCATCATTCCCTTTTCAATATTATTATTCATTTCATTAGAAGCCATATCTTTTGGTTCACTAGCACGGTTCTTAATTTTGTATTTGTGAAATTAATTTACTTTACTTCCATTTCGGATTTTATAATAATTCTAGATTTGATATTTTTTTAAATTTTATATCTATTTTAGTTTCGTCCAAATTCCAGGAGTTATCCCATTCAACGATAAATTAAGCTGTCTCAAATCAGATCTTAGTTTTTTCTTATCAGAATTTTTACTTTTGTTTCTCTTTTTTCTCCTTAGAAGATTGTTTCTTTTCAATTTTCCTTTTCTTGGCATTTTGTGTTGTACTTTTCTTTCTAATTTGCTCAAGACAAAGCGAATTAAAAACACAAAAGTTAAACACATATTTTTATATCTTCAAAGCAATACAAAACTAAAAAAGTTATACAATTAAGGTATTAGTAAAAGTCCTGTTGTTGCTCTTAAATTACCATTCATTTACATCTCCTCCTTCTTCTTCTTCATCGGCATCGGTGATTACATACTTCTTCTTTTAACAACTGCCTTTTTCTTTTTACCTCTGTCTTCTTTCTTTTTATCTCCCCTTCACTTTCTCCTCCTTCACTATAGTAGCTAGAGCTCATTGCCATCATTTCTTGTTTTTCTTTTATCAATTTCTGTTCGATATCTGAATATGTATCACTTTTCACCTCATCATCTTCATCATCATCTTTCGAAACTTGAGAAATTTTGGGCTTCTTTGAAACAGGTGCAGCGAGTGCAGGCAATCTTCTCTTTTTTGTCATACTCCATTCCACCCAATTCTTGACAGGTAAATTTGAATATTCATCCGGCAATAGGGCTAAAAGTTAATATAAAAAAAATAAAAAAAATTCAATCTCTATCAAACATGTAAAAAAAATATGTTTTAAGATCGAGTAATGTATAGTTACCTTTCAAATATTTCTCCTCTGATACTACTTCTTCCACTTGACCTTCTTCATTTACAATTAATGGTTGTACAGTATCTTTCAGTGTTGGGAAGTATTTGTGTAGATTACATGTTGTTCCCACTCCTCCAAACATCCATTCAAACAAAGCATCTAGTTCACTAACTTTTAAAAGCATGGATTTATTCTCCATTAATCCACCAGTTGTTGTGTTTTTCCTCTTCAACAAATTACTGAGGCCAAATCCTCCTTTCTCACAATTGGGAGTAAAGAAAATATCAATCATATCTTTGCAGGACTGGTTGTCTTGATATTTAAATTCTTGTGTTAGATCCACAGTAGCAATCTTGCTCTTAACTTTCCATCCTTGCTTTTTCATAACTTCTAATAGCATTTCGACTCCTGCTCGGTCTTTTTCTCTCACCTTTTCATCAAGTCCAAAATGAGTGTATATTCCTTTGTACTTGTTGATGATGTTCACCATTTTTTCTATTTTCTTCTTTGAGATTAAAATTCTCTTATTACTATCAGAATCGTTGAATTGGTCAAGATGGATATCTGCATCAAATTTTTCTGGCGACATTGGGAAACCATAGCACAACTTTTCTTTTTCGATCATAATCTCTCTGCTTTTCCCATCTTTAAATTGGGTTTTTTGTTTCACCACTGCCAAGCTTACGACTTCTACTGTGTTGTCATCATTTCCTTGTGTAATACTTAACACTTGTTTTTTCGAAACGTAATTTAGAGAACTTTCTGCCATACCTGTTTCTTTACTTTTTTTCTTACAGTCACTTGAAGTGTTCAAATAAATTTGTGAACTTCACGAATTTTGTGCTCATATTTATATAATCGAGCCTATTGTTTTATTAAAATGATTGACACTTTGACAACCTTTATTATTAATGTTGATATGTGTCAATCAAAAATATCAACAAGAAATATGCCAATCAATCAAAAAAGTCTTATAAATATTAATTATTTTCTTTTCATTTTATTTCAATCACAATTCAACATAGGTTGTATTAATTTTACACAAGGATCTATCAACATCATGGCTTATTCGTCTCCTCTGAATAGTTTAACTGTTAGAATTGGGTATCCCTTTCCAAGACAGGATGAAGAAGAACGAGATATGAATATTGAAATAAACTCAATTTTTCATACATTGATCCAGCAGTATGAAGTATTGGCAAGAAGAAATTATTTGCTGCTGACATATTGGTTCATTCCTCCTTTTGCTATCATATTCGACCCGAATATCGAAACAGTTACCGATGATATTGAAGAAAAGATTCGAGAATACAAAAGAATGACGAAGAAATTTCAAGAAAAGGATATGATTATCATTCTTGCAATGTTCACAGGCAACTTTTATCGAGAGCAAAGAATCGTTCAAAAATGTACTTCATAAAGAAAGTAAATCAAAAGATTAACATTTAAAAAACATTTTAAACTTGTTTCTAACTTTTTTTGACAAATTGTATAGTAGTGGTACGCCTTTGCTTTACCAATAATCGTAAATTCGTTCAACGAAATTGTTTAATTGTCGCAAGTCTTCTTCTTCGTCTTCGTCTTGTTCATTTTGAACTAATTCGTCTCCATTATGACGAACAGCAAATACGTTTACGTCTCCTTCACGCATCATTTCTAGAATAATCTCTTGTATTTCTTCGTCTATTTCTCCCAATCTTGCACGTCTTTCTCGCAGATGTTTATTCTTCATCTGACTAACCTTATTACATAACTTCACGAAATCTTGATATTGAGTCATACTACACAACATTTTCATCCTTTCTATTTCTTGTACGTCTTCTTCCTCAAATATGTATTTATACCCTTTGTCTTTCAGATTTGATAGTAACGCATAATATTTTTCCTTTTCAACTTCAACTTTCCTGCCCTGTCTCTCAATATGATCATGATTAGGACGATTACGGACGTTAGAATGACAAAGATGACTAACTATCGAAGCTTCGATTCGTAATTCATCCAGTAATTTTTCAAATTGATTTCTAACCGCTTTATTTATTTTATATTCTTTTTCATCAAGAATATCATTGTTAAAAGTACGATCTTCATCGTTTAAATTGCCATATAATCGCCGTCCTAAACAGTACCTTAACCATGACATTTTGTCTGACTCACTGAACACTATTTAAAATACAAATTGAATGAATGATAAAACGTATTGTCAATTTATATCGGATAGCGCCTTTAAATGATTGATAGGTTGTCAAAAATGATTGATTGATTGATTGTTTGACAGAATATAATATATAGAGTTGCTTAATTAATATAATATTATTTTCAAAAATGGCGCAGTGCTATAATCATTTTAAAGAATTTAGAAAGTTATGTGAAAACTATAGGTTATCTTATGGAAATGATTTAGACGTTTTACCACAAGATGAATATGATTTCAATGTATTACTCTTTCAATATTATAATAAAGTTATTAAACATCTTGGACAGATGAATAAAAAAAGAAAACATTTTGTCATGGAACGATATCGTAGAAACGAATTTGAAATAATTTTGACAGAGAATGAAGAGCGAATTGAACAAACTTGAAGCAAACTTGCAACAAGCAGAAAAAGAATACAAGGCGTTGATAGCATTCGTGGAAGAAGAGAAAAATTTCTTTATATTTTAAAGATTCACATATGAACGAGATTGATGAATTAAAATCATGTAATTCATTGGCACAACAAATGAAAATATTATACTATGGAATGATATTAGTTCAACTATTGATGATATAGACTATATTTGGTGGAATGATTTGATAGACTCAGACAATGAATGATAATAGCGTAATTATTATAAAGTTTATAACAAAGTTATCAACCAAAACCGTATCTTTCTGTAAATAGTAATTCATCCCTAGCTGCCTCGTGTAAAATCCTATCTCTTCTTCTAAATTCAGCAGCCTTTGCAGCTCTAATATTTTCTATCTCTGAAATATCTTAAATCAAGCCTTTGAGATCATCTATACATTTTCTATTAGTAATAAACTTATAGTCATTGTCTATTTCAGCTTTCTTAATTAAAATAGATTTCAAAATTTCTTCTTGAAAGAGTTTTTCAAGTTTGTTTTTTCTCTTCTCGTACTGTAGATTCAAATGTCGATGTTTGACATCTTTTTCTTCCTATTTGACGTTTAATATGTCTTTCTTTCAATAGCTTTCTAATAGTAAATTCACAAACCCACTGCTCGTGAAAAGTGCACATCTTTCTGTATGTCCCACTATAATTTACTATATCACATGCATTATGAATGTTGACAAATCTTGTTTTCTTTTTCTTTTCATATTCTTGAATCCAATCTTCTACCAACTATAGTATGCCAATTTCTTGAAAATAAGTTTCAAAAATGATATTTGAAATTTTTTTGTCATGAAGAATCTTGATAGTTTCGAATTTGACTCTTCCACTCCATTTCGAACATGATATTTTTGGCATGTTTGGCAATTTGTTTAGTCTTTCTCCTCGTAAGAGCAAAACTAAACTTATATAATCCGGTATAGGTGTGAATTTTCTATTTGCCTCCATGTCTTCTCCTTCGTACTGAGGAATTAGTGTATTACATGCTTCAATTCGAGCTTTAAATAATTGTTCACATTTAAATACCATCATGTATATTTCTTTATAACTCTCATACATTTGAATGTGATCTCTTTCGCAAATTAAATCTTTTTCCTCACATTTTTGTCGCCAAACACAGTCTTCGTAGCATATTTCATTTATATTTTTGTTCATAAGACTCATGTTCAAAATATCCTTGACATTGCAATATTTTAGAATCTCGATTAGAATACAGCGAATGCCCAATACATCAGGGTATGGATACTCAGCCATTGCACTCTACTTAATTCCCTCGAAATCAAAGTCGCTTTATTAACATTTTGAATTAATACTCTTTCTGTCATCTTGGGGTTATATATATCTCAATTATAGTTTCTCCTCCAACTTTTGTGCGCGTATGAGAGTGAATAATTTTCTCTTTAGAGTCTAAATCCGGTGGATTTGGAACAATTTGCAACCAGAATGTTTGAAATACATTAGTCCGAATTGAGGAATATGATAATTCTTTATATTCTTCAAACTGATTCAACCATGAAGTTCTTTTATAACCATTATTATTAAATTGTAAATATAAATTTGCTAAATTTTAATCAGTTCTTCCAGATGATAAATTTGGCTCAATAATATTACATCTAAGCGAATATACCTCGGGTAGGTTGCTAAATAAATGATTTGCTGGATCCAATGGAAAGCCCCTCTCCATTCCTTTATGAGGTGGAACAGGATAATTTTGATCGTATAAAGGTATACTACTTTCCCCTGCTGCCAAATTTGTCCAAAATAAAATGTCTAAATAATCTTTTGTCAAGTCCATATCACTCCCTTTATTATAATTTCTATATAGAATATAATAACCATATTTTGTTTCAGGATGCCTATCTTTCAAATAATTCCATAATAATTTTGTAGAATGTCCCATTTTCACTGCGATATTTTCATTATATTCTGCAAATGCATTAGGAAAATAATCTTCCTTTAAATTATCCAATCCTAATCTCTCCACCACCATTCTTCCAAATCTACATATCTGAAATTGTTGAGACTGATCATAACCCATATCATTTTCAATATCCATACCACGAAAGCCTAAATCAAAATAATCATTTCCAGTTTTATGTTCCAAATATATTATTGACTGTTGTGGCCACACACCAACACCATTTTCCCATCCAGCGAAATCAAATTTCAAATTAAAATTTGAATTTAAAAAGGTATTAATTTTAATTAGATCCCAATTTCCTTCATTTTTCCATGTGAGCGCTTCACTAGGGGGGAGATAAATTCTTTGATACAAATCCTGCTCTCCTGTCCAATTATGAGTAACGTTTTGAGAATTGAATAGTTTTTCATATCTAAAAATATCACCTGTTTCATCATCATTTATGTTGAATTTATCCTTAAATGTTGCATTGTGGCTATTAAAAGGACAACTGATTCTTTTAAACCAAAAATATTGGGCAAAATTCGGTTTTTCCCTGGAGGGAAGTATAGCCTTCGTACAACACATCATCCAAAGTTGAGAAGGGTCGAGATTAATGCTTTCTTTCAAAACCACTCTGAAATTTGTATTATCATCATACACTGAAGCTTTTGCTGATGAAATAGCAGTAATCCTTTGAGATTTTTTTGTGTACAAACCGGCCATTCTTAATCTTATTCGTTATCTGAATCAATTATATCTTCTCTATGTCGTTTTGCCTCTTTCTCGTTATCTGAAATTTCAGGTTCTAATGCAATGAAAAAATCCTTTTTAGAAATATAGTTATTCACTTTTACTCTTCCTTTAACTCTGATACGCACTTCTTGAAGTTGACGTTTAGTAATCCAGACTGGTTTAGATTGAACATTTTATTAAGTACCATTGAGTATTACATTTTTGTCGTTTTAATATTTTTTCAATTTTTACTAAGTTTGGAAAGTGAACTGCTTGAATTTGTTCTGCATAAAATTTTCCTTCTATAATTTGCCCTCCTAAATCTTTAAGAATATAAGCAAACGGTGAATAACCCATCAGAATACTTGATATTTGAAAGATTTCGTCTGTCCACTGTTTATTAAATCCTCTTTTGAACGTTTTATTCGTCGATGCAATACGCACATAGTCTTTTACTTTGTAACGTGGGCTTTTCTTTCGAGATTTTGGAAGTTTGCTTTCTTGTTGGGCCCAATATTTCCTAAGATTTTTCTTTACTATCGGATAATTGTTAACGTTAACTTCATTAGGAGCCATTCCTATAATTCTATGCTTTGAATTATTTATGCTCTCCACGATATCAGGTAAAACATTAATATAATTGTAATCTCCTTTTGTTTTTCTACTATCTAAATATTTTACAATCCTTCCTTTTAAAGTTCTATTATATCTTTCGACCACAGCACATTTAGGATCATCATTAGAAAAAAATAATTTTATATTATTTTCTATTGCTAAATTACGAAATGACTTATTAATAAATTCAGACCCATGATCTGCTCTAAGAAGTTTCGGTCTACGGACTGTGGATTCAAGAATATCTTTAAACGCCATAACACTTGATACACCAGTTTTATTAGCAATTGGTCTAACCCAAGCATGCTTATCGAATTGGTTTATACAACAAAACAAATAACGTATTCCTCTATTCATTTGTGGACGAAAAATTCTATCGCTTTGGACATCCATCAAGTCTATTTCCCAGCAATAGTCTTGTCTTCCAACTTTAATAGGAGGATGAATGAATTTTTTTCTAACAGGTTTAAATGAGCTATATGTATTATTTGACTTAGCCCATTCATTTACTTGTTTCCGTGTTAAACTCGGTATTTCTTTTTTTGCATGATCATAAAAGCTATTCAGTCCTCCTAGAGAACCAGGAAATGCAGGATTATTGTACAAATCTGTCAAATGCTCCGATAATGAATTATCCATTCTCAAGACTTCTATTACAAATTAATAATACTACTCTTTTATAAGTCCATAATCATATATAAAAACGTACATATTATTTTTTCTTATTAGAATCTGTCAAACTTTTTTTTAAGAATAATATAGATTTTAACAGTTTCTTTTTCATCTTATCATTTTTGTATCCTTTAGATTCCGCTTTTTCTAAAAGTTTAAACTTTTTTTTACCAAGAATTTGGTGAATTTTCAAATCATTTTCTTTTTCCACTTCGTCTTTGCTTTTTTCACCTTCATGATCACTTTCGTTAGATGACAGTGAGGAATCACTTTCACTACTACTACTGCTACTACTATTATCGCTATTTATCACGATCGCTTCTTTAACTTTATTCTTTTTATCTCTGTTATCTAAAGCTTTTATGACCTTATATACAATATAATCTTCATCTATCAGTTTATCTCTTCTCCCTGCCAATCTTTCTTTATACATATTATTATTAGATAAACGCATTCTTTTTGCTGCTCCCAAATACTCTCTTTCACTTACATTATCAACTTCATCTTCTTCTTCATCACTATCGCTATATCTATTCCTCTTTTCACTTTTCCCACTCAATACTTTCTTCAATGATTTTTCTATCTGATCAGCAAACATTTTATTAATTGACGTTTCCCCCTCTGCCACTCAAATCTCCTTTATATCTTTGATTTTTTTCTCTTTCTTCCTGTCGTCTTTTTTTAACTCTGTCGCTTATGCTGGTATATTGGTCTTCTCTTCCGTCTTCGTCACCACTTTCAAATCGATTTAGTAAATCTGATCTAGTAGCACTTGTAGCATCTGAAGGACGAGTAGGAGTTTCACCTTCACTAGCTTCGTTTTTTCTTATATATTCTTTGGGATCCTTATTTAATAATTCTTTAATTTTCGTATCTGTTTCTGCTGATTTCTTTAAAATATCTCGAATTCTTTCACTACTTGTAATGCCTTTCTTAATAGGAGTATTTATTTCTTTTTTTATTCCTTCTTTTTTTTTTTAAACACTAATATTTCTTAGATGATCTTGTAGAGATCTTGGAAAATCACTAATTGGCATTCCTTCAGAAATTAAAGTTTCAGCAATTGGAATCAATCCTATAGGAGGATAATTATACGAATGTGGATTATTTAAATATGCCACCATTTTGGTTAATGAAGCACCATTCTCAATCTTATTTCCATTTATAAATAGTGATTTATCATCTTTAGAAAAACGGACATGATTACTGACTCTTAAATATTTCAGAAATTCTTTAGTATTCCAACTGGCTTTATGAAGCAATTTTAGACTTTCTTTACTCAAGCCTCCTTCATCGTTAATGAACTGTTTTAATTTTGTTTCCTTTCTAGTTTCTTCTTGGTATTCTAGATTTCTAATTTCTTCTAAGAGTTTTGCAATTCTTTTATTTTTGAGCTCTACAGAAATATTTCTATTTTTACTAATTGCATTTATTTTATTTCTCAACTCTTTAATTTTATTCCTATGTACCTTGGTTGAAATTTCTTCTTGCACATCAAAATTACTTCCCTTTTCATTTGCTTCTACAAAAATCTTTTGTAACAAGCTTTCATAATGTTCTATGTCGTTCATTATTTTTAATTTAACATTTACATCATCAGTCGAATCTCTTTCGTTTTCTAATTGTTTTATCTTTTCTTCATAGATATTTGGTACTTCTTTTGCTTTCATTTCTTTATATTTTTCCCAATCTTTATAAGGAATAAGTACCCGTCTATTGAACAAATCATTATTGTAATGTGTTGCCTCACTCTGCTTATTGTCTTCTAATAATGTTCCTTCTTCGTCTTTAGCTTCAGCCATTATAATAAATTAAATTTTCACTACTATAGGTTTGACTAAAGATTTGGCGCTAGCTAACATAAACTTCCCAAATGCTTTCTTTTTAAATCTTTTTAAACCTTTTTTATTTTTGTATAAATAAATTTTTTATTCAATTCAAATTTCTACCTAACCCTTTTTTTTTACCAAACCATCTTTGACTATCAAAATCCAAATTATACGGTTCAAAGCGCTGCTTAAAAAACTTTCTATAAAACAAATCATTCACTAGTATACTCTTTGGTGTACCATAGAAAGCCATTTTAATAAAGAACTCTTCTTCTTACTCTCTCCTTTGATATAAAACTCCAATTAAAAATTCTATCATCATACTCGATATATAGCTAGTACTTTGTAAAAAAGTCACAATTAATAAAATATTTACTCTTTATTCTAAAATATGTATTCTACACCATAAGCTGATGATTTAGGTGAGTCTTTCACGTCTTTAGAAATTTGTCTAAATATATCTATCGCCATATTTCCATGTTTTTCAATTAATTCTTTTTGAATCTGCTTTTCAACTCATTTCTTTTCATTACGCTTTCTTTAGATGTTTGGAGCATTAACAAATAAACGTTTCTGTTCCATTCTTTCCGATCGTTCTCAGAAAATCTCACATCACGTTTAACAATTTGATCTTGGATATACACATAATTCATTGCTTCCTCTTTCACATCCTCTTCAATCCTATATGCTTGATACGCTAGATGGATATTCCACATAGGGAGAGAATTTATGCAGTACACCATCAAAACCAAATCTACACATCCACCAATATGCAGTTTCCGTTTTCGCAAAGAAGCCATCAATTTATCATAACTCGTTTTCAGATCGCTATAGAGCAAAACTAAACTTCGTTTTCTAAAACATCATCATAAAGTTCAGCATCATCATATTCATCTTCAGATTGATCTCCTCCATTCTCCTCAGCACTACGAATCCAAGTTAACATATCTTTTAATACTTCAATCATCATTTTTTGTTCATCATCGAGATTTTCTTTCTCCATACATATACATATCTTCTCTAAATATTCTATATTTCCCCCATCTTGCTGTTTAATTTCTCGCTCAGTAACTGACTGTTCCATTCTTTGCGATATTGTAACTAAACTAACTTGACTCTTTGATTCATTTATTATATACCTTATATGATTGACACCTGTCAAAAAAGATTAATTGATTGACATTTTTGTACCCAAAATATATACTGAATATAACATAATGTGTCATAACTTGTAGATGGCTTTAAACTCATCTTTAAGATTCAAAATCAAATATCACTCACCATCCTTGAACTCTCTTATATTTCTTGTAAGAGCTTCTAATTGCGCAATATATCTTTCATTTCTTACTTCTACATATGTACTTGTTTCCCATGCTAATTCATCACACAATTGAAGATATTCCGATAAAACATCAGCCTTAGGTAATTTTGTAACATTAGTATCAACTTTAAGATTCAAATAATCCATTTCTTGTGCTGATATATTTTGTTCCACGTGTATTTTGTCATAATATGAAGTTAAAGGATCGGTTAACCATACATCATCTTGTAGCTTCTTCAGCGTAGTGTTATAATGTTTTTCAAGTTCATATTTTTGCCATTTCCTTTCCTTTCCAAAAAAAATAAATTCCATCTTTCTTTAAAATTCATTCTTGATTACATTACCACTCTCTATATACTCTCGTTCACTTTTCTTATTCGTATTTTGTTTCAAGGATACTTATAGTAAAATTATGACACATGTCAAAAATAAATTAACATATGTCAAAAATAAATGAACATATGTCATATTAAATTGACATGTGTCAAAATAAATTAACATATGACTCAACTGTCAATCAACTTGCTTATAAAAAATCCAGCTATGAACAACTTATTTTAATTCACATTGCATCAAAGCTTCATAACACGTTCATATTATTTTACCACCTGATCTTCATCATGTCTGAAACAAACGTGTCGTTTAAAATAATAAAAGAAACTATTGAAATCATTGCAACTTCGTCAAATGATGATGTCAAAGACTCAACAGTATTCTTGCCTGAACCGGAATATAAACCTGAACCGTGCACAAAAGAAGAGTTGAGTCAATTTTTCACATATTCTTCAACGACGAGCTCGTTCATGAAGATGGAAATATATGCCTACGTGAAGGCTTTCAGAACAGTTAATGCAGAATTCAAAAACTTAGAAATCAACGAAGAAAAAAAACTACAAGGTTGACAATTCGTTATTCTTATGTAAAGTTAATACATGTTATAAATTCATTATCATACTTAAACGAAAACATTTTTTTCTAACTAGTACTGTCCATCGAAACTTTTAAAAACATAACATTGTCCTCTACAAATCCTCTTGATTCACGCAATTTTGAAATCGGAAAAAACTTCACACTTCCAGATGCTATATTAGCTTCATTTACTGGTCTTTGAAACGTTTTACTTGTCTTATCACACATGAAAGAGTCTTCATGATTATTAAGTTCATCTATTTGATTAATTAAGCAAAGCGTTATTTTACCTGTCATTGGCCATGTCAATATGGCATCGTAAGGTCCTTTCATAATTCCAATAAATACACCGATATACTTTCCAAAACCTGGACCATCACCATTTAAATAAATTCTCGTATACAATTTGTATCCATGAACAGAAGAGAAAAAAAAAGGACTTGTATAAAATTTGACTTTCTTTGTGATAGAATCATACATTCTTTGATTCATATCATCCAATCTCCATATTAAAGTTCCATTATAACTAACATTAAACTTCTCACTTCCAATAGATGGATTCGCCATTAACTTATTCATTTGAATTTAAGTTTGTTGAAAATTTTCTTCAATATTTCTTGAGCTCAAAGAATCCTCCTCGCAGTGCATCTAAATCTGATTTAAATCTTATCTCTTTAACTTTTCTTTCCGTATTGAGATCGTTTATTTCATTATAAGCTGTCCTTAGAGCTTCTGTCTCGCTTTTAATCGCCAATACTTCTTCTTTAAATTTTCTTTCATATTCTGCTATGAAATACTGAGTTTCCCTTTGTACAACTACAATTTGAGATTTTAGAACTCCTATTATTTCGCACTTCATTTTCTACATCTATAATTTGCAATTTAAAATCTTGAAGATTGTTAATATTCGACGTTTGTAATCTATTCAGAGCTTCCATCATTTAATTTCTTCTTTCCTTCCTTTCTCCTCGCCTCCTTGCTGTTCATTTAAAAGTAACTAAACCTACACCTATAAAACCGCCTTAAATACTCTTGACACAATCAATCAATCAATCAATCAATCAATCATCAATGTTGTCAATCATTCATGCTGTCAATCAAATTATTCGACAGTTTTCTTATAAATAACATATATTAGCATATCCTTCTTCCAAATAAACTTGAACTGTAATCTTTCTTAATAGATTTAATTCTTCCACCGTTAAAGCATCTTTCAACCAGAGAATAACACTGCTATATGTATCATTCAGTATTACATGTTCATCTGTAGATATCTTCAATATTACTCTCGGTCCTAAACAAAAACCACTCATCACATATTCTATATCCAAGACTTTGCCTCTTTTTGCCTTTTGAATCAGAGAGCGGTCTATAACTCTCGCTGCAGCTATATTATCTACTAATAGTTCTATATGATGCATCTTTATTATTATCTTTTACTTTCTTTCTCTTTATGTAAATAAACTTGATCCAAACCTGCTCTGGTATATATATATATATGTTCAATCATTTTACTTAAAATTTTTAATATTGGTAGAAAATTCGCCCATCAGGTTGTACTATGGTGAGCTTTTTCGGAGGAGGAAGAGAAGGAGGAATGGCTGCCATGCGTCTTGCTGTTTCCGGAAAAGGAATGTATACTCTTTCATAGTGTTGAGCTTTACACTTATGACCGTGGTGATGGTGATAGTTATGTTTTTTATGATTAGTCCTTTTCCTTTTACCTTGACCTTTTATTGTCCGTTTTCTGTTCATCATCATTACTTCTTTATCTAAAGCTCTCGGCTCATTACCTTCTCTTAAAGCTCTCCCGAATAAACTAGCTCTTTTGAACAACTTCATCTTCATACAATGATATTCACTCTTACTGATTCTTTAATTTCAATAAAAATAGAACATTCAAAAAGAAAAAAAACGTGAAAAAATATATTTTAGAACAGTGTCATAGGTGGATTGTTTGAATCAAAAGGAAAATTGATCAAATATTTAACTTTTTTCTTATCTGTCGGTTTAAAATTAGCGAATACACTTGGCCAACTCTGATTATTTTCGTTAAAATATTGTTTCATAGCACTATGAAGATCCTTTGACCTTTGACCTCCTCCTTCTAATTGATGACATAAGACTTTCATCTGGTTACTTTCCCTTTGATTATCAAATATTACTTGATAATCAGCATTTGTAGCAATTTCGCGAGCTAATCGTCCTTGAGGAAACGGAGATTGCCATAATATACAAGCTGAAATAGATTTATGATGCGAAGCTTTTGTAAACAGAGCTGCAACATCTTTATTGTTTATAATCTCACTCATTAAGTCATCCATTATAACAATACACTTATGCGCATTTGCAAGTTTCGTTTGATCTATTCCTCTTATAAATTCAATATTATCTTCCCCATGTTTTCGTTTCAAACTATTGAAAAATTCAGGTTGATCTACTCCATAAAACCATAAAATTTTCTTCAATAAAATTCCTTGCTTATCAGAAGTAACCTTTCGCCAATTTTCTAATAATTTTTGCACCCAAAACGTTTTTCCACAACCTGATTTACCAGTCAAAAGCATTGAAAATGGATTCTTTATTTCACTTTCTATTATTTCGGGTTCATTTTCGTAAATCGATTTCAACTTTGATCTATATTGATCATACATAACACTATCTATATGATCCAATAAGCCTAAAATATCTTTTCTTGTTTTCTTTCTCTTGTTACATATTTGTCCTAATTCTCTTACTTCATTTTCGCTATCAGAATCTGTCGTTGAGCTATCATCATCATAATCACCCTCATCATCGTATTCTTTTCCGTTCCTACATTTTTTCTGTTCCTCATAGCTAGTCTCAGGAAGATATATATCAAATCCAAGCTTTCGTTTAGTCATTATTTTTCACCAATCAATTGCTAAATCATGAAAACTATATTAACATTTTACTCATCTACAATATATACAAACAATCTATACACAAATCATTTTTTATATTTTTTTTTGTTTTTTAAGTTTTTTGAAAAATCTGTAAAATTCAAACAGTTCTTTTCTCTCATCTTCTTCTTCATCGTCTTCTTCATCGTCTTCTTCTTCAACTTCTTCCCTCTTTCTTTTTCTATCTCTTTTCTTCTTCTTTGGTGAATCGTTCTTCTTCTTCTTCTCTTCCTCTTCATCATCACTCTCGCTAGCACTAACTGCGTCTCCGATTAAATTCTTTAATGCCTCGTTGACTTCATCTTCTTCGATCGCCTCCTCCTCATCTTCCTCTCTCTTTCTGAAATCAGTGTGATTCATATCTACACTCCATGACTGATTTTCGTTATTTTCCACCTTTCCTTCTTCTTCTTCAACATCACAACTCTCGTTCTCTTCTTCTTCATGATTATGCTTTTCTTCCACTTCCTCATCTTCACTATCAGCTAATTTGAAATCTGGATTCAGTACTTTCCTGTGGCGCCCAATTCCTTCATATGAATTCTTCCACACAATGGAACTTTTCTAAAAACACAATAAAAGTAATCTCTAAATGATAATAATATGGATGACACATATAAGTAAGGGCGTATTTTGTCGTAACCTCCTGTTTTTAGAAGACCCTCCAAATTCTGAGAACGGTAGACTTAGCAGGAAAAGTTTCCTGCACCAAAGAAACACAACTGTCCAAAACGGTAGGCTGATTAGAGCAAACTAAAGCTAAACCATTCATTTTATGCGAGAACAAGATACCTTTCGATGTCTGAAACCCTTCAGCTTTGGGGCCAGAAGGTTTTAGAGGCCTACCAAACCTGCCGTATTCAGAAGGTGGTACCAAAAAATTACGTTTCGACGTCTACTGAAAAAAGAAGGCGTCTGCTTAAAGCAGAATGTAACAAAAAAATAGTCCCTAAAAGTGTTCATAATAATAATATGAATATTAAATTCACTTTGCTTCACTTCTATGGTTTGCAACTCAATTTCCTTTGGAGACAAGAAAAGATAAAAAATCAATGGTTATTTATGCATTATTCTATCATGCTGTCTACTTCTGATGGTTGTATTGGGTTATCAATAACTGCTTCCGTGATTATGTTGCATTTTCTTGAATCTCTGGAGGACAACTCTTCATAATCTTTGTTATATTTTCAAATGCATTTTCCATATAACCTTAAACATTAAAGGCAATTAATCGTCTATTCAAGATTAAGTAAGTTTCTCAATGATAAATTATAATGTATAGAAAAAAATCACACCAGGTTTTAAATATATAATTTCCCATTACACACAAACTTATCTCCTCCACTTTGAGATTTCATAGCATAAATCTTCCTCAACTCTTCTTTAAACCTCTTTGCTGTCTCAAGATTCATGATATTTAACAAAACAGTTATTGTTATTACCTTCTTTATTACTTCTGCTGACTGGAATCTCGTTATCTATACTAGATATCGCTGGTGAGTCCACTGTTTTTGTTTCGGTTATCGCAAAAGAACATCTATTTTCCATAAACTTCTTTTTTTCTTTAACCCTTTCTTCTATTTTATCGACTTGACAACCTCAATGTCATTGAGATCAGATTCTAAAACATAAAACAAATACCCCATAAATATACATTCTATTCTATTCCATTCAATAAATTGTATACAGTAGAAAAATAATATCAACCTTCTGAAATATAACTTTTAGAGATTTTTGGCTTCTTTGATTTCATTGATTTCTTTTCTTTATCCGACTTCCCCACTGTTTTCTTAGATGTGAATTTGAAATCGTAGTTCTTTTTGAGTGTTGTTCTCAATTTCGGCTGATCATAAATTACTCCTACCAACTGTCTTTTCGCTTCATCTGAGCTCCATCCTATCATCTCCAATAATTGCTTCCGTAATTCCTGTCCAATGTTCTATAACATATAAACATATTTATATACCTTCTAATACTATGACTTTATATTATTCAAAACATTAAAATTATAATATAACTCCAACTTACATTTATTGGCATTCCTTCATCAAAAAAACTCATTTCCGTTATACTTAATCCCAACAGCCTCATTCTGGTGACTTTGACTTCAAAGCCATATCGAAGCATAATGTTTGCTTCCCCATAATCCAAAATGTCCTTGGCGAAATTTCTGTACAGTACTTTTGATATTCTCTCTGCTTCGTTGGTAGGTACAAATACGAAAAAATGATTTTGATCAGCTACATCGGCTATCAACTCTGACGGCGTCAACTCTTTGAATATGCTGTCATCCATCTTCTGCAATTTTTTAAAACTAAAACAAAATGGATAAATATTCGTTTATAAATCCCACTTATGATTGACATATGACATTTAAACATCACATGATTAAATTACCATTGTTTTCGTCAATGATTGATATGAGCAATATATTAGAACGATATGTCATATAATATGAACAATCATAATATAAATCAAATTTTGCCAGAAAAAATTTCATGGATTACCATATTATCCCATTTATAATGGTGCACATCAGTGTGGACAAGAAGTCGAAACACTAAGTTCCATATGCAGACAGCACAATATAAAAGTGATTTATTTCAAAGGAGGAGATGTGGAAAAAACTATATGCGATGTTATACATATCAAATCTGTTGATATCTCTGATGTTATGTTTGCTTTCAACATCAGAAAAGTGTATACTTCGGATGCTTTTCTCAAAACCAGTTTCATCGCAAAGTTTATCGAATTTCTGACCTTCTGGGGTGATATAGCATCATTTCCTCAATATTCATTTGCAACTTGTGTTTAAATGATTTCAAAGACATTTTGATTGAACAAACTGACTTTTTCCATTAAGACTTTCAATCGTTTGATTCTCTAATTATTTTCATATAACCGCTTATGATGAAATTAAAGAATCGCATTTGTATGAGCAAGTGATTGTTTTATTTTTTATAAACTCTCCGCGATAAAACAAGAAGACTGATATGAAGAACCAAGTTTCTGACCCTTTACAAGTTCATTAACCTTGTGGACATTTGTACTACCAACATCTCTTAACGAGCACACATTGTAGCTTTGAGGTTTAGCTCTCGAGTATCTTGGCGGAGCCGATGAAACTAGCACGTTCATAACGAGTCAAGCTAAACATGAAAGGAGACTCTCCTTGAGTGCTGTTAGCCTCTCAGCCTCTCGAAAAGTTTATCCCGGCACGGATATTCAGATAAACAAGACCACATACATGATCGAAGTTAAAATAAACCGAAAAGCGCAAAAATGTTTTCGTATTTCAAACAGAATTTAAGGAAACGACAGTTACTTAGTTTAAAAATCGACCAAAAAAACAACCAAAAATAAAGCCGAAACATTCTGTGGCCTTTATAGAATCGAAATGAAATAAATATATATACTTAAACAAAACTAAGCTAAAGCAGTATAAGTCAGAGTATAAGCATTTAAAATAAACTCACCAAGAATCCTTTCCTTTCCCTTATTATCTTCTTGGAAGCAACTGCCTTGCTTGAGAATCAGAACACAACTAAAATACGATTTCCTCGGCAAAACTATTTATATATCGAATGCATTTGTATGTTGTTCCTATGGCAACATATCAATCAAATAACTATCTTGGTTTCAAATTTAATCTATCAATTGAACCTTAAAGTCATGTGTCAGGATGTCTGAATACAATTCTTCGGATTTTGATTGACAGATAAAACCTCTGCCTTTGGTGCATTAACTTTCCAATAACCATTAATTCATGTGTCAGGATGTCTGACTACAATTGTTCAGATTTTGATTGACAGATAAAACTTCTGCCTTTGATGCATTAACGTTTCAATAACCATTAATTCATGTGTCAGGATGTCTGAATACAATTTTTCGGATTATGATTGACAGATTAACCTTTTCAAAGTACCTTTGATGCATTAATTGTTCCATTTTAGATTGACAGATTAACCTTTTGCCTTTGATGCATTAACGTGTAAATTGTTCCATTTTAGATTGACAGATTAACCTTTTGCCTTTGATGCATTAACGTTTCAATAACCTTTAATTCACGTCTCAAAGTACATTTGTTCGGATTATGATTGACAGATTAACCTTTTCCCTTTGATGCATTAACGTGTAAATTGTTCCAATTTAGATTGACAGATTAACCTTTTGCCTTTGATGCATTAACGTTTCAATAACCTTTAATTCACGTCTCAAAGTACATTTGTTCGGATTATGATTGACAGATTAACCTTTTCCTTTTGATGCTTTAACGTGTAAATTGTTCCATTTTAGATTGACAGATTAACCTTTTGCCTTTGATGCATTAACGTTTCAATAACATTTAATTCACGTCTCAAAGTACATTTGTTCGGATTATGATTGACAGATTAACCTTTTCCCTTTGATGCATTAACGTGTAAATTGTTCCATTTTAGATTGACAGATTAACCTTTTGCCTTTGATGCATTAACGTTTCAATAACCTTTAATTCACGTCTCAAAGTACATTTGTTCGGATTATGATTGACAGATTAATTTGATGCATTAACGTGTAAATTGTTCCATTTTAGATTGACAGATTAACCTTTTGCCTTTGATGCATTAACGTTTCAATAACCTTTAATTCACGTCTCAAAGTACATTTGTTCGGATTATGATTGACAGATTAACCTTTTCCCTTTGATGCATTAACGTGTAAATTGTTCCATTTTAGATTGACAGATTAACCTTTTGCCTTTGATGCATTAACGTTTCAATAACCTTTAATTCACGTGTCAAGATTTCTAAATACAATGGTTCAGATTTTGATTAACAGATTAACCTTTTGAACTTTTTACTAAAAATAAAACTGTTTTTCACTTCAAGTCGAAGCAAATCTATTTTTTTCGATTTCCTTTTTGCTTTATCACATAGCAATTCGACATTTCCTCAACATCATTCACGTGTCAAGATTTCCAATAACAATTGTTCGGATTTTGATTGACAGTTTAACCTTTTGGACTTTTTACTAAAAATAATTTTGTTTTTCATTTCAACTCAACGCAAATCGAATTTTTTCGTTTTCTTTGTTCCCTGATCTTTTAGCAAATTGAAATTTCTTTATTTCCTCTTTTATCTGTGAAGCAAATTCAAATTTTTGCATTTGCTTTTCACTTACCTCACTTTTCCCTTTTACCATCAAGGAAACTGAAATTTTCCTCAAAAATTATTCGCACAAAAACCTCGCAGATGGTTCGGCCCCACTATATACTACTTTTCCATGTAGCTTTAATTGTGAATTGTACGGTGGAGTTGCAATTTTATAGCCACCACCTTTACAGTTGCATTACTAATAGTCAATTATTTGGAGAGTTGAAATGCAATTGAATATTTTGTCAACACTTATGTAACTAATTTTTTTTAGTGTAATGGAAACATGCTTGTTAAATTACCTGCAAAAAGGAGCTGCCTTTGAAGGAGATGTCCCTAGTGTGTTAACATATCATCAAAATAATTTCCCCTTGAAAAAATGACTTGTGTTTATTGCATGGGGACCTATATGTAGGAAGCAGTGACCTTTTGTCAAGTTTTTTAGTGAGCAAAAAATGTTTTGTAGTATGTAGCCTGCAATTAAGCCTGCCAATACACTCCATCTAGATGCATAAATAACATGTTTTTAACCTGTAAATCTGTTTCTATCTGTTTGTATTAGCCAAAGCAACTTTTTCAAAATAATTCCATAAAACACAGATGTTTGGAAAATTTTAATGATAATTGAGTGTTATTAGGTTTAACCAATGGAAGGTTTGGAGACATATACTTCCAATTTCTATTTTTCTTATCTGGTCATGTTTTGAAATAGCTGATTCCCCTGAAACAAACATATACAAATAAACCTTCTTCCTGGATATGCTTATTCCTGGTTCTCTTTGTTATTTTCGTAATTATTAACGTTAGTTGAGGATGTTAGGTCACAATGTTATTATTCAGAGTGTCTGTGTAATTTTTGAATGCTCAGTTCCAAACCATTGAGTAAATTTGTAAGTCTTTGATGCAATGAGGGATAAATTTTTTTTAAAACCAATTGTTCTCTCTTGTTTAAAGCAGAAAATTAAATCTTCAGCAAGTGTTACATACTTTTATTTATGCATCAACACCTTGTTAAACATGTTTTATAAAATATGACAAATGTTAATCAACGAGACATACATTTATTGTATTGTTAAATACTATAACACATGAAATGCATTTACAAATTTAAGAAGCAGGTCTTTGGTCTAAGTTCATTGTTTTCTTACAAACTTTACATTCATAGTAAGCAACAGGCCATTAAATCATACCATTATACTACAACCTACAGATACAGTACAATCCCCTTATAGCATACTTAAAGGGACTGGGGACTGTAGCACTGGTTGCCTTATCACATAGAACATTATAAACAGGGTACTTTCTCTTGTTCCCTGGCTTTTGGGACCATTTGATTTGTACCTTGTATCCCAGAGTACATTGTATCAGAATATGTTATAAACAGATTATATCGTATGTGTATTTGATAAATACATAACGTAATATCATTTGCATCTATTACCAGAAATATTCAAATACAGCTTCAGTGTGAAAATGTGAACAGTGAAGCATTCACCAAGGAAAATATTCGGGACGTGGATAACTGTTATTTTTTGGTGTGAGCTAATTTTTTGTTATATTTTCTGCAAAAAAACAAGGGAGGGTGATAAATTTTGGGGCAGGGTTTTGTAACATGGGTGAATATTTCACTGTAATATACTTACAGAACCATTCCAATAATTGCTGTTCCCTGTTCTCTGAAATGCCTAGAACAACACAAACGAACATCCAGTTGAAGAAGCCTCTTATCTGAGCCCTTCCCACCCAACCCCTTCCCTTTACAAAATTCCCATTCTCTTCCTTTCTTTAAGACCAAGGTTGTGTTACAATGGTCGAATCCAACTTGCTTATGGTGTCAGAAGCTTAGTGACGCTTTGTTTCAAAGGTCATACACAGTATCATGACTACCAGGGTTGAACCACTGTCAGTTCAGCTACTTCTGAGATCCTAGCAGTTGGTGCTAAACAGATTCATTGACAGTAAAAGTTGATCTGGTGATTTTATTCCTGGAACATGGAGAAGCATTGCTGACAATGACACAAATCGGATGGTAAGGTGTGCAAAGATTGCAGGAAACAGATACACATGCGATGCAGCAACAAGCAGACGTAATTTTAAAGAATATTTCAATAGTGCAGAAGGAGCACTGCCTTGGCAGCTTCAGCGTGTACAACTGTGTCCAGATACATTCACCTAACAATCAGAAAGAGAATTATAATCAGAACATCAGAACCTATTAAGAACATCATTAAATATATCATCCAAAACAGAACTATCAGTAAATAAAAGTTATTTGATAAAACTAAAACCTCTCGTCACTTGGTGTGCTTGTAGTCATGAGTTGCTCAGTAAAACTTCCTTGCAAAGGATGATTGATTGGAGAGGAAAAGTACCCATCTGACTGAAGTTGTTTTCTTCTCCCATACATACCAGGCATCCCCTCAGCTTGCTTATGAATTGTGCCTGGTACATCAACTGCCCAATCTACAAACTGATGTAAGCTTTTGTTTGCAATGGAAGCCTTTGCAATCTTTTGGCCAAGCTTTTGCAAACAACATGTCTTCATCGTCAACATCTGCAGCTACTTTAACTGTTGATCGTGACATTTCTTTTTGGTCGCTCAACTTTTTGCTAGCTTCAGCTACGCCCACCGCAGTCTTAAGAATAGCAAGGTCTAAAGTTTATTTATTAGGTTTCCTCTTCATTCCCACCGATCCCTTCTAACTCAGTGTTGTTGCAGTTGCTGCTTTTCTTTCTTTCTTGGTTTAATTTTCTTCTTCTTTTGGGAACCAGCATTTACTAGCAGAGTCCCATCCTTGTCATCAACATCAATATATTCTATCAGATTATCAACCGTTACATCTTCAACTTGTACCGATTCTTCACCATCCATATCACATAGTCAGGCTAAAGTTTGAAGCGTTTGGTGATGGGTTATCAGACTTGAAAGCCATTCCAGATTTTTGAACTCTTGAGGTGGTAAGGGACGGCATCTCTTCCGGACCTAGATGGTGCAGAATTTTTCTTTTTCAAGTATCTCCCATAGTTGGTCCTAATATTCACTGTGCTTTTGTTCATCCAGCTGTCGAAACATTTCAAAAACGCTCTTCCATCTTGTCTTGCATGATTGTATCGATTTATGCTGAACTGTGTTGTAGCGATCTTGTGCAGCTTCTAATGCTGTGGCTGTGAATGATAATTTTTCTAAAAAAGTCAACTAGTTTCCCACACTTCTTTATGAGTCCCTTAATGTCTTCAATGGAAGACCAGCATTGACGACAAGCTGAAGGGTGTGAGCAAAACAGGGCACATTTTCCCAGAATTCCTGATGCTACTTTATTGAACAAATTGTCTCGTACAAAAACTATGATATGACTCTAAGGATTCCAGTCAGCCTGTGCGATTTCCAATCACAAAACAAGGTTCTAAGCAGAATGGCTTTCATCCATTTCACTTGCGCCAAGCACTTCTGATCTCTGACCAACAAGAGTTCTAACACAGATCCTTGTGGAAGGCCACACTCAAGAGCAACTCTCTTTGACGTTACTTCTTTTAATTTTACCATCTGAAAGTGATCAGACAAGTAAGAATCGAACGATTTCAGTGCTTTTCCTTGAACACCACACCTTTCTTGTAGCTTTTTAGGAAAAACGTCTTGATTGACAGTATCGAAAGCAGCAGATAAATCAAGCCATACGAGCATTGAAATTTGCTTATTATCTGCATTGTGTGTTTATCTGCAAGCTCTAAACGATGCCTGCCCTTACGCCACAAACACCATTTTTTCATCCTCCCATTACCACATAGAGGGAGTCTATAGTGCCTAAAAGACAGTATTCCAGAAGTTTACATTTGCAACGCTTCAGATTCAAAGCCCAAAAAAATAAACAGTATTATATACATAGTATAAACTAAAAATTGAGACTGGCTAAAAAAGAAAGTAAACAAAGTTCAGATAAAAGTACAGTAAGTTATCTCTATTTCACAAGTATAATGTTAGTTTTGTTTGTTTTCTATTCTTAAACAATTCTCAAATTTGGCGGCCAAATTTGAGAATTTTTTCAAAATAGAAAAAAGAAATTCAAGCTAAAAATACAGTCACAATTACAGTCAGAATTAGCGATTGACAGAAATACAGGTGCATTTAAATTGATAAATACAGTCAGAATTAGCGATTGACAGAAATACAGGTGCATTTAAATGTTCACAGCAAGTTTGTTGCTGAGTTTTTTGAAATGCCTTAGCTACCAGCAGAATACCATCTGCCGAAAATGAACAGCAAGCAATCTTTGTGTTATGGTGGATTTTTTTCCCCAAGAAATAAATTCTTTTCCACATGGCAACACACTGTTATCTCACACCAAAGAACACAGACTCATTAACGATCTGGTTCTTAACAAATTAGACAGAGGAGCAAGAGCATATCTTAGCATGGACAAAGTTGAAGAAGAAATTGCCCCAGAAGCAGCAAAGTTGAGTTTCTTAACAGAACCACACCAAGCGGAATGTCACTCCAAAAGCAAGAATTGAAATTTGGAGCTACTATTTTTTTCTATCAGTTTGAAAAAGGACTCTTCAATGGCACCAATGTCATTATATGATTGTTACTGCCCATTCAGTTGCCAATGTGCTTTAACACCAACATTCTATTTGAATCAAAGGAATCTGTTTTGCCAATCCAGCTTTCTGGATGACATTTTCCAATACATCTAGCATAGTGCCCAGCTAAAAACAAGGCTCAATGCCTTTCATTATATAAAGTTGACATATTATTATCACAACTTATTTATGACTGGACTAATTTGCAACCCCACCCAACTCATATTTCAACTCCCCCTTTTATTAGTTGAGCATTGAAATGAATCCAACCTCTTGGAGACAACATGCCTCCCACATTGTTATATGTTTACCTAGTTTTTAATATTTTTCAAAGCATAAAATTAGTGCTTATATTATTGTTTTTTTCTTATGATTTATGCCCCCATGGTAGGAGGGCTTAGCTCTGTTAGAGGTATTTTTATTGTTTTCTGGAGTCAGGAGACTTTTCGATGATATATCTTGAGACAGTTGTTTTTTTAGAGTGCAGCTTGAGTTGGGGAGTTTTTAAAGTTGGACTTTGATTTTCATAAAGTTGGATTTCCTATAAAATAGATAAAATCGAGATATATATTCAATTTTCTTGATGTGACTCTGGTAAATGAAGGATGCTCATAGAGATCCTAAAATGGCTGCCATTGCCTAGAACATCCCTGCAGAAATCTTTGGTGGCAGTTGTCATTTCACATAAGGAGATGGCGATTTCTTGTATAAATAAGTGGCATGTACTTTCTATGAATTTCATATTTTTGATACTGTTGTAAAGACTTGATTTCATTACTGTTGTTTGTATTCGAGGTGGAAGAGTCTCTGAAAAGAAAAGTGAGGAAACGTAACGGTCATTGCTTGTTTGTTAGAAACATAAAATCACCTTAACTCGGAGCGGTCTCAGCGACAGACAATAAGGCAAAAACACACAAGTACGTTGGCAGTACTTGAGATCGTATTAGGTAAATACAATATACAGTAAAGTAACAAAGTATAAAACATTTGCATTGTATACATATATCTGTCTGCCACCAGATTCTTGGTGGCCAATCCGCCTAATACAATCCAAGTTATGTGTTTGGTATTCTTGTTTCTCATATAGTATTCATATTCGATTGCTGCATGTTTTTCATTTCACTGACTACAAGTTCACATCTTGTAGTTAGGATAGCACTTTGATGTCAGAGGATTGCAATAGATTCTTGAAATTGCTTCATGTCCAAATTGACTTATTTATGTTTGGGAAGCTTTTGTTGGTTTCAGGATATTGGCGAATTCTGAATCACACCGCTGTGACAATCTTCGGAAATGGTATTCAAAGTGGTTGCGGCAGGATCTACTTTTGGTGAACTTACATACATTAAGACACAGTTTCTTCTTTAATAGGAACTTCAACCGCTCAAGGTAGAATTTCCCAATCTGTTCTTTGACTTTATTGCCACCTGGCTTCATTGACCAGAGCATTGAAATCACATATAAAGGAATATTCCATTTTTTGCATTGTTCACATTTCCACTTATATTTTATTAAATCCCTATGTTTATTGTATTAAATCCATATGTTTATTTTCATGTTTATGCTGGTAGGCCTTCTGTTGCAACTTCTTTGGCTGCAGTGGAGAAGGGGTCGGCTTAACTACAAATTTATCTTTCATTCTTGTACGGGTGGGCCTTCCGTTGCAACTTTTCTGGGTTGCAGAGCTCAAGGGGTTAGCTTAACATCAAATTTGTTTTTCATTCTTATACCAGTTGGCCTTCCGTTGCAACTTTTCTTAGTTGCAGAGCCCAAGGGGTCGGCTTAACTACGAATTAATTTTTCATTCTTATGCCGGTAGACCTTCCGTTGCAACTTTTCTTGGTTGCAGAGTGCAAGGGGTCGGTTTTACTACAAAATTTTTTTTGTTTTTTTTCTTTATGTTTATGCCCGTGTGCCTTCAGTTGCAACTTTTCTTGGTTGCCAAGCTCAAGGGGTCGGTTTAACTACGAATGTTTTTTTTTCTTCATGTTTATGCCGGTGGATCTTCCATTGCAACTTCCTTTGGGTGCAGTGGGGAAGGGGTCCGCTTAACTACAAATTTCTTTTTCATTTTTATACCGGTGGGCCTCCCGTTGCAACTTCTTGTGGTTGCATTTGGGAAGGGTGTCCGCTTAACTACAAATTTATTTTTCATGTTTATGTTGGTGGGCCTTCCGTTGCAACTTCTTTTGGTTGCAGTTGGGAAGGGGTCGGCATAACTACTAATATATTTTGCATGTTTATTATTGTTTTACTTTTGTTCAGTTTGTTATGTAAACCAACTTGTGGAAAAAGAAAATTTGGTTATCCCGTGGCGGAAAAGGTTAAACAGCAAAACAGTAGGGATAGGTTCAGTGGAAAGCCAAAGGGCAACAGACAAACAGGGCTGGGGCAAATAGGAGGGCAACATGGTCATGAGGGGTAGAAAACCTATCTATTATTAACTGAATCAGATACACTGTATTATTGAACATTCCAAAGTTGAAGAGCTACTCCATTGACTAATATTTATTATTTCCCTTATCACTGACACAAAGGCTCCAGTCTTTACTCTTTTTCGAGATGAGTTAGCAGAATTTGTTTGTTCTTCCTGTTATTTTGGAGAAACCAAACTCCTTGCATAGGTTATTAACCTGTTGAAAGGGGAATTATTGACCTGTAGATGAAACAATTGTCTTATGCAAGAAAAGTATTATTATTCATGGTATTTCATGGTGTGAAATTAATAGGGTCACCCCCTTCAGAGGGCAACCTTGATAACAATTAGATTTTTGTGGAATAACTGAATTGTTTTGGTTTTGATCAGCATAGGAAGCAGTTATAGCTATCTCTTTCCTTGGTAGGTGAAAAAACCTGTGGAGGAAATTTTTGTCCCCTTGATGAGGACCAGTACAATAACTGAAAGTTAACTGAGATAGCCCCTATGGGGAGAAATCCCTACTGATAAAATGAGATTTCTTTGCCAAGGATAACATAGCAATGATAGATGCACTTCGAGCCAATTGGGTCAGGAACTCGGGGAAGAGAGATTGTCATCCTGTCGAAAGAAATGGTCATTCAGCAACAGCTGCAAGTGAGATAAGAAATTACAGGTTTAAGACTTATAACATGATGCGTGGGGTAGGCTTTGATTCCAATGATAAAGAATGAATTATAATAGTTGGAGTGGGTGGGTGGGAAATGAAACACCATATTCAAAATCGAGATTGATTTCCAGCTTGTAATTGACAGTGGAGATGCAAGATCACATCATGCCTGCTCAAGTCAGAATGTGAGCACATGGCAAAGAGGCAACCATGAGCCCTTACGCATTAATCTTCATTTATGCAGGGGCGTAAATGGACCATTAACTCGAGGCGGTCTCAACGACTTTTTCTTAAATAATAAAAAAATGCATGCATAAGCATGCTTAGCAAAAATATATAATGGTCGATTACCAACCCTTGCTTTGCGCCGCAGACCATGGCCGTCTATTGCGCCCCCAGTGCATGCATAAATCCGAGCTTTGTATATTCATTTATTCTTCCCATAGCCTTTGGTATATTTTGTGTATTCTTGTTTTGGTATATAGCCTCGCACTGACTCATCAGCTGATCCCCATATAAAGCATTTCGGGGCTAAGATCAGTATGCTTTGTTCAGTATGGGTGCCCCATTGTTCCTGCATACTGGAACAATGCCAGTATTATGAGGCCTCTCCATCCATTTTAAAAATGTGTATATGGTTGGTTATCATTCTATTCATGCATATTGAATATAAAGCCACGAAAATCTAGAGTATCTATACGCCCCTGCGATGTGCTCCACATAAAATTAAGATATAAGTTTCAGTGATGAAGAGTTGATTCAGTTTAAGTTGTCAAGAATATCAATCATAAGAAATCACCTATATTGTTTTACTGATTCCTGAACTTGTTTCAGAGGTGCATCCGCAGTTTTAGATCTAATAACTTTGACATTGTTTCGCAAAATCATTTAATTTCCATCTTTAATATATTATAAGGTGTAGCTAGGACACGCCCATGCTCCATGAAAAAGTTTATATTATAGTTTTCAATAGAATTTTGTATGAGTGATTATATCACAAGTGTTCTTGTTCAGTTTTAATGCAAGAAATGGTGGGCGAGGCCAGATATTTTTTAAATATTATCATTTTCTATTACGTGCCAATTTTTTGAATTTGAATAGTTCTATTATCGTAAGGTATGACAAAAGGAAGGTTCCGTTTGTACTTCTTATTTTAGCTCAGAGGAGGTATGAAACAAAGTTGTGCATGCGTGTATCAATGATTTTGCAGCGAAAGTCTAGTTTTGGAGTTGTGAGCATTTTTCCGCAAAATTTGAAAGTAAGTTTTTCCTAAAATATTTAAAATAACACTATACAAATTTGATAATAAATTTTTTAAACCTTTTTGTGTATATCAGGTATGCGTTTCTAATGATTTGTTCAAATCAGACCTTTGTAATGAACATTTGAAATTTGTCACTTTCTGTCTCGCATAAAACCTCATCGAAGTGGCCTCTTTCAAGTTACTTTTTTGGAAAAACTAAATGAGGTTTAATGAAAAAGACAATTCAAATAAATATTTTAAATAAATCAAAACGTTAATCTTTTTATAAACCCTTGTGAGCTCCAAGGCTAATAGATGATATGGCACTTTATTTTTTAGCGTTTTTCGCTAATTGAAGGCCATTACCAACCACCATCACAATTTAGGCCCGTAGCCAGCTTCTGCAAAAGCAATGGAAGCAACAGAAATTTGTTGCAAAGTCATCGAACTACGTTTGCAAAAAATGAGTAAATCCAAAGCTACGGATTTTTATCATAAAATGAAGGTTTTATATTTATGGATTGATTGATTATTGATATTTACAACCATTGTAGGCTGTGGATACCAAAGTCCTCAAATGGCAAACCTCCAGCTACCTACAGTGGGCACATAACATACACAGTGCAGCAAAATGTTACAGGCATTTCACTAAGGTTATCTAGCTGTCTGTGAATTATTCCATAAGTCACGTTCACACTCGAAATAACTTTGTTAGAAAGAAAGATGCAGAAACATTTTGTTAAAAAAACATGCTAGACATAAGGATTATTTGTACCCTTATGCTACATAGTATGGTCTCAAACAGAACAGTTCAACTCAAAACCAGCTAATTGAAAGCCCATAAGGCAGCATGTTTCAATTATATGAGGTTTTATAACCAAATGTAGAAACAGAAACAAGGGCTCAAATAGGTCTTTGCACCAAGCTTTTGAGATAACAGAGGAAGAGCAAAGCTTTTGAGATAATAGAGGAAGAGCAAACATTCATAGTCATTCAGTTTTTATGTGGCCTCACAAACCATCATGTTGAGACTTGTGAAACCAATATAAAGAAAATCATAATATCTCTGGAAAACCATCACTGAATACCTTGCTTGTGTGAATCAAAATTTGTCTGAAATCCTAATTTCTGTTATAACTTTCCCTATGACCTGCCTGAAATTTATGCAGCTATGTAGCAAGTCCTTGGGCATTTACCCCCCTCACGTGGATCTTTGAGCTTTCCACATACCTTAAGATTTTGACTATGAAATTTCAGCTAGGTTAGAAACAACAGGGATTTTCGTGCTACCACCTTTACACTTGCATCTGACAACTGAAACAGGGACACTTATGCATAAAAGAATTTTCAAGCATTCTGTGCCTTTGCGTATCAGGAAATTTCAAGCCCATGAGCATGAATTTGTTGTTTTAGAAACATCTTAATAATACTAATAGAGAGCACTTGATGGGAAAGAAACTGCAAAAATATGAACGTACAAAAGAAGGCGTTTGCCATCCAATAGTTTCTACAGTATTTTGAAATAGTGTGTAGTTAATTTAATTCAAGCTAATGAATATGTGCAATGTTAAAAAAAAATAATAACTGTACTGTATTAAAAGATGGGGATTTATTTGTTGCACTGCTCTTTTAACTTATACTTGTTCTTCCATATTCCAACACTGTCTAAATTGTATTTTTTAAGACAAGTGACAGAGGGGCAACTTGTTTTTGTTTCAATTCAACTTGCTACTACTTGTTTAAGTTTCTACATGTTTCTGTTTGTGCAGAGTGCAGACAACACCGAAAAAATTCTTCAAACTCAGCGAAAAGAGCAATCAAGTGGTTGCGCCTGCACTTCAAAATAAAATTGCAACGATTTATCCATTTCTTGTAACAAAATAATCCAATTTCCACTGGTTTTTTTAGGGAATCAAACAATGAGTAATGACTACCCGCTGCACCGGCCTCTATTTAAAGTTTTTCAAAAACTTGGGAAGCGTTAGATATTCAACAATCAGGTGTAAAAGCTATTCAAAGATAAAAAATACTCCACAAATTAGATATATCTCTAGAGATTGCAAAGAATTCTCGAGATTTTGATCGAACAATTAGGCCAATGGAACCTTCGGCCAGCACAGTAAAATGAAACTGCAGCCAATTAGCCTCTTTTTCACTTGCTACAGTGCGCATGCCTCAACCCTCTTCATACCCCCTCCCCCTGTTCTTCAAAAGTATTAGCTTTAAGAAGGCTTTCTTGCTTCAATTGTTTCACTTAATTAAATTGTTTATCTATTAACTTAGGGTTGTATCCCCTGCTAATCAGGTTATATTTAAGGTCCTGTAGTTTCGAAATTAGTTCAGCATCACTTGTAATGTTTCTTCTATATCTCAGGGTCTGGCTGTATATAATGCTTGTTTTACAACTTTTTGGTGAAAGGATTATGCGTGTGACAAATTACATGTATCTGTTGGTGTCTGAAAAAGGGAGGTTGTAAAACTGCCGTCATCTTCCAAGTGTATAGTATTATCAAGGAAGTTGATTTGTTTTTGAGAGTATGTAGCTTAAAATTTTATTGTGTTGTCAATGTTATTTATGTATTCAAGGAACTCCAACATTTCTTTTTTTGTATGTGTCCAGATTATAAAAATATCATCTATGTATCTTTTCCAAATTAATGGTTTCCATTGTCCAGGGCATTTTTAAGAATTTCATTTTTCTATTTTTGTCATAAAGATGTTTGCAAAGTTTGGAGCAAAGTTGCTTCCCATGATTGTAACATGTGTTTGCTGGTAGAATTTCCCATTGAATGTGAAAAAGTTATGTTTCAGGATAAACTCCATAATTTGTAAAATACAGGGTGTGGGTTCTCATCAATCCATCGTTACTATCTACGGCCTCTTTTGTGTCCCACGTGGGAGCTGTCCCTGTTCATTTTATATTGGATACGTTTATCCATGTCTATAATTTCTGCTCTCTCCACTATTTCTTTATTGATATTCTCATCTGGGTATCTATTCTCGGTTGTCGTTATGTGTATATCAACCAGCCTCCCCTCTACCTCTATCATTTGGGTGTGGTGTTTTTGCAGCAGATTGCACATTGTTTTTGCAAATGTACTGGACGCCTCCCTCATCTCGCTTTGCACCTCCCAAGATATATCACACCGAACCGAATATCAATTTTGGGTATGAGAAACTTAGGATATCTCTCAGAATCAGCTGCTTGTTTGAATTCCAGGCTTTTATCCTTTTGATAGTATTGACTAGCATGGGTATAGGCATTGAGGTCTTGTAGGCGTTTATAGTCTTCTGGCAAAGTTACCATGGCTGGTTTGCATTTTCTTGCTGGAATTGGTATATTGGCAGAGGCATAGGAGGGAGCAGGTAGTGTGGCAGGTTTGTTCATTATTCGTTTTAATTTCTTTCTCACCATCACAGATGGTAAGCGTTGTCCTGGAGGTTTGGATGCTTCAGAGCCTGAGTCAGAGGAAGGGTAATCTCCATCATTGTCGTTATATTCAAGTAGGGAGTCCTCATCATCTTCCTCTACCATTAGGATATCGTTTTTAATACCATTGTTCTTGTCAGATTTATCTATGATCAAGATAGACCTATATTTTATATTTTGATATTTATACCTTTTGGGTATATACCAGTTTTATAGTATGTATATAAAAATTTAAATTCTAAGTACCAAAAACTCACCATGTCCCTTTTTATCTTTTTTTTCCTATCTTTTCTGTATTTTTAGAAGCGCCTTATATGACCAAACCGAAGCAATTGTGAGTCTAGAAGTACTTGGAATATCACAGGATAATAACAGCATTTTTCGCATGCCTGTATTGATGGGGAAATTACCCCAAGATTTAAAAATCATTATCAGAAGAACACTTGGGTGCAATAATTTTGACCTAAAACAGTTATTGGAAATTTTGAACAAGGAAATTAAGATATCGTGAAAACTATATAATTTATAAGAATAATTTGTAAAATACAGGGTGTGGGCAAGGGGTAGTCATTTCCATAGAAATTCTCCATAGCTTCTATGCAAATGAAGTCCCTTCGTCTTATGGTATATTGGTATATAATGATTTGACGTCTAATGTGACTAGACAAGAATTTATAGGTATATCATTATTATTTATACTGAACGGAGATTGTGAAAACTGAGTCGTATCCTTTATAAACGATTTACTATTTTCCACAATAGGCTAAGGTATTAGTCCAAGTATATAGACAATTTTTCCGTTGGTGAGCCACACCCAGAAATGATTGGTGTACCCGGTATGCCACTCTTGTGTATTTTTTGAAGCATGTAGAAAATTGGAGTTCTACCTACGGAGCTAGGTAGGAGGTATGTGTAAAAATCATAGTCAATATATCCCTTACTGTTGATATGAGCTAGAAACGTTGCTATTAGTAAAGCTGTTTCTCCTGTTTTGTTGTTAGGATGTTCTTTATAGTATTTGTCATCATTAAAATGTTTATACACTTCACCAAGATATTTGTCATTAGCCCAAAGGCAAATCTTTGTCGGCACAACGAATAGTGACCTCATTCTGGGTTGCTAGGTTTTTAAGAGCCTCTTTTTCATTTATAGAAAGGTTATCACTGTGCTCATCAAGTTGGGTGTAAAGCTCCCTAATTTTGGTTTTCTACACTATTGAGAAATGTCAGCAAAGTTTCATTATCATCTGTATCAGGTTCCCAATAAGATTTTAACTTGAATGGAGTTATGTTTCTTTCTTTTTTATCATTTCTGAAGAAAAATTGTATGCGCATTCGCCTTTTCAAGTCCAAAAAAGCTCGTAATGTTACATTGAGAGGTATAGGTTTTGGTGTTTTCTATAAAGGACAGGCCTTTAATAACCCTATCTGTACTGGGGGGGGGCGTTTTTCGCCCCCCGTACCAAACAATCTATTGTAGCATTAAAACGGCGGCATTCTTAAGGATAGAACTTGCTGACTATTACTAAAATTTAATACTCTACATGACGACTTAAAGTTTGGTACAATTAAATTAGTCACATGACCACAAGATGCCCATATTTGGAAGGCAGTCACAAATAAATTCATTAAACTGATGCAAATTATTAAATTTATTAAACTGATGCAAATGAATGATAGATATCCCCTTATGCGACATGTTATCCACTTATCCTTTCACTGAAAAGGCAAAATGTTTGGAGATTGAATGGACACACTAGCTTTACTCGCAAGTCCAATCCTAACGGGGCTTCGGTCTTTTATGAGAAGACTTGCTGCCCTGTGGGAATAGAACATGGAGGAAAAGCTGGCCATATATTATTGACGAAAATCATAAAAGCAATTATTGGAAAAGAAAATTATGTAAGGAAAATGGTAATTTTTTACAGAGCATTTCACCATTCACTGTTGAGATTCATAATGATATTGCCACAAAATGAATAATTCTCGAAAATTTTACTTTTTATTATTATGTTATCATGTGACATAGAGTCTAACCCAGGCCCTGAATAATTCCGAGTTTTTGATATAGCTACTACGAATACTGTTTTTCAACAAAGATTGGCTCAGATTGGTTTAGAACAGTTAGATGTAGAAGGTGAAGGTGACTGTTTCTTTAGAGATGTTTCTCATCAGTTATACAATGATCCATCTCATCATCAATATATTAGAAATCGTGGTGTAGAATACTTAGTAGAGAATATTCTGAAAGATTCATAGAGGTGAATTTACGCAGTTCTTGGATAGATTATATCAATAGCATGTCAACATCAGGAACATGGTCTGACGCATTGATAGTCCAAGCTGTTTCACATGCATTTAATATCACAATTAACATAGTTGAATCAAATGACAGATTTGCACCATATACTATGATTAAACCAGTAAACTTTTTTTATAGTAGTGATTCAATACATATCGGACATATAGATGAGAAGCACTATGTATCAACAGTACCATTAATTACAGAATTGCCACGATTGGACAATTATCAAAAAGAAAATACTGATGTTTTTATGACGCCAGAAATAAATATATCTGAAGCTAATACTACTTGTTCTGCTTCTAAAAAGCTGAATAGACGTTCTTACATGAGAACTTATAGGAGAAAAGCTCAGAAGGAGAAATTGTTATAAATAGATAATTCGCTTTTAACCAGAAGATATGAACTAGAAAAAAAATAAAAAATCTACTGCAGAGCATAAAAGGCAATTGGTCTGGGAAAGAAATCAGCACTATCAAAAAAAGAACCAAGTAAGATTTAGCGAAATTTCTAAAGAAGTAAGAGATAGATATAAAGCAAAAAACCCTGAACATTACAAAAAAATTTTAACGACAAGCAGAAATCAGTATAAACCTAAAAATCCTGCACATTACAAAGAAATTTTAATCAAAAGCAGAAATCATTATAAAGCAAAATATCCTGAGCATAATGAAGAAATCTTAGCAAAAAGTAAAAATCAATATAAAGCGGAAGACCCTGAACATTGCAAAGAAGTCTTAAGGAAAAGCCAAAACCAATACAGAGCAAAAGACCCTGAACGTTACAAAGAAATCTTATGGAAAATTCAAAATCAATATAAAAAAAAAACGCTGAGCGTTACAAAGAAATTTCAACAACTAGTTAAAATCAATATAAAAAATAGATCCTGAGCATTATAGAGCGGTTCTGAAGAAAAGTGCACAGCAGTATAAAGCAAGAAATCCGGAACACCTTAAGATTATGAGTCGGAAGAAAAAGCCCTCTTTAGAAAAAAACATTCCAATTTGATAACAGTTGAGCACACTTCTGGAAAAGAAACTTTATCAGTTGCCAGAAACGGAGATTTATCTCATATTATCGAAGATTTTCAAACTTCTCTAAGAATATGTTTGCATATGCTCTGATCAGTTATGGTATAGATCATCTGTTCTTGCAAGTAAGACCACTTCATACAATCTTACAGACATGCCAGCTAATATATTAATTACTTATTCCAAAAGTGTGAGTAACAAAGAATGGATATGTAGAACATGTCATAATAACTTAATGAAAGGTAAAATTCCAATTTTAGCAAAAGCAAATGGTATGTCCTTTCCTGAAAAGCCAGATATTTTAAATCCTAATGCATTAGAAGAAAGGCTAATAGCACCAGGTATTTCATTTAAGCAGATACGAAAATTACCAAGAGGACGCCAGTTGAGTATACATGGAAATGTAGTCAATGTTCCAGCAGATGTGAATACTTCTGTAAGCTTAATTCCAAGGCCTCTTAATGAATCGCAAACTATTTCTATTAAGTTGAAAGGACAAAGAATTATAAAGGACATTACATGTATCAAACTATAAGACCATATAAAGTCTGATATGCTGCACATTATCTCACACGAACAAGTCACTTATATAAGGATGAAGGTATCAATCTTGCAAATGAATAGCTTGATGATTTATCTCAACTTGATACAGATAGATTTGAAATCAATGTTGATGAAAATGAAGATCATGTACTGTTTGAAAATGAAAAAGATACAGTGCAAATTAATGCTCTGAATGAACAAAACACAAATGAAAAGGAGATGACTGATTCTAATGATTGTGTTGATAGTGACGAGGAATGGAATGAGATAGAGGAACAACCGGCTAGTACAACTGATACACTTCTTCAGCCATCTGATCCTAATGATTTTGCAGATCAGTTATTAACATTAACCAATCAGTTATTAACAGTAATCAACCTATAGGGGTATTTCATGATACAAATTCAGAATTCCTATCTTTTACAACTATTTACTGTGGTAAAACGAGATGCAATGATAAAGATAGAATAGTTCCAGTACATTACAGTGATATTTGTAAATGGGAACTCAGATCTAAAGACCAGAGAGTTGCTCAGTCAATACCAAACATTTTGATAAATTAAAAAAAATGCAGATCAAGAATATCCAAGATACGGCAAAGATCTCGTTAAGAAAATGCAAGAAAAAAGGGAAAATGTACACAGCAAAAGATTTAAAATCTCAGGATTCTTTTAAAAACATTGTAAATTTGGATGAAGGATTCAGAGTGTTTAGAAATCTTCGAGGATCTCAAGCCTACTTTGAAAAATGCAAAAAAGATCTGTTTGCCATGATTAGACAATTGGGATTTCCTACTTGGTTTTGCTCATTTTCAGCTGCAGATACAAAATGGTATCATTATTATTAGGAAGATTACTTGATGAAATCGATTATACAAAAGAGGAAATAGATAGCATGTCATGGCAGAAGAAATCAGAATTAATTCAAAAAGATCCAGTTACATGTGCCAGGCATTTCGAACATATGGTACACTTATTTATTCATAAAGTATTAAAAAGTGAGGCAAACCCCATTGGAGAAGTTGTAGATTATTTTTACAGAGTAGAATTTTAGCAAAGAGGGTCACCACATATGCATGCATTTTTCTGGATTAAAAACGCACCAAAGTATGGACATGATCTTAATATTGACATAGAACAATTCATTGACAATCATGTAAGTTGTGATAGAAATATGGGAACTGAATTAGAAAAAGTTGTTAGCTACCAAATCCATAACCATACTAAGACATGTAACAGAAAACAAAAAAAATTGCAGGTTCAATTTTCCACTAGCTCCTTTGCCTGAAACAAAGATACTAGAGCCTTTTAGAGATGAGGAAATAAGTGAGGAAAAATTAAAAGTAATCAAAGAGAACAGTAAAAAAGTGAAAGACTGCCTTGATTTTATGAAGTATGGTGAGGATATAACGTTTGATGAATTATTATTTAAATTAGATATCTCATTTGATGAATATATTTTATGTCTAAGATCAGGATTGAACAGAGTTACAGTATTTTTGAAAAGAAATTGTTCTTCTATCCGAGCTAATAATTACAATGTTCCTTTGCTAAATGCATTCCAAGCCAATATGGACATTCAATTTATCATTGATCCATATGCTTGTGCAAATGTATGTCTTATCATATATGATGAAAGGACAACAAGGAATGATTACACTTCTTGAAAAGGCTTGTAAAGAGGCAAAATCAGGAAACAAAGATATCAAAAATCAGATTAGACACATTGGTAATAAATTCTTAAATGCAGTGGAAATTAGTGCTCATGAAGCTGTTTACTAAGTGTTACAAATGCCTTTACGAAGAGCGTCTAGAGAATTCCAGTTTATAAATACTTCAAACATAGAAGATAGAGCTTTCTTAGTAGAAAGTCAAAGTTAGATAATGGAACTGCCGGACGAATCGTGTGATATCGATTGTGATAATGTGGTTAAAAGATATCAAAGAAGGACTAAATAACTACAGCATATATGCTTAGCTGAATACGTAGCATGGTATAATTATGTGAAAGATAAGGACTCAAATGATGAAACATTTTGTGATGTTTTTGCTGAAAATAAAGATGATGATCCTTCCGATGATGAAAGTGAAGCTAGTGAATTTCAGTTACCACCTGGAATGGGACAAGTTAGAAGAAGAAAAGCTAGAATCATACATAGTGTTCGCTGTAATGAAAAAAGTGACCCGGAAAACTATTATGGAGAACAACTTATGTTATATTCTCCTTGGAAAAAAAGAAAGCAAATTAGCAGAAGGTTATGATTATTATGAGGAAAAGTATAATTCAGTAAAACAGAACATCAATATTAACAAACAACAATATGAGTCGAGTTCTCGTATTCTAGATCAAACTATTGATACGATTGATTCGAATACTGATGATGATTTTTCGTTCAATGTCGCTCCTGGAATTCAACATCTTGATGAAATAGATTAGATAATTGGAAGTAGATCGAGTGAACTGTATGGGTGTTTTGATCCTGGAACAGAAAGTCTTCATAGTCAGTATTATCTAATCAATGATTTTGGAACATATGCTTGCACACAAGATGATGAAATACATAATGTTCTAGACTCAATGATCCACCATACAGAGTACTTCTACAATCTTTAAATAGATAGCAAAAGGAATTCTTCTATTATGTTTTGCATAAAGTAAAGACAACCTATGAACAACTTACATTATTTCTTAGGGAAAAGTAGAGTAACAAATGCTATTAATGAAGCTTTAATCAGATTTTATGACAATAAAACTGGTTCAAATCCTGATGAAATGAAAGTTTTGAAGCTAGCTCCAACAGGAAAAGCTGCTTATAATATCCGAGCGAATACAATTCATTCTGCATTAACGATACCGGCTAACAGAGGATTTGCTTACTGTGCTCTTGATAGAGATAGACTAAATGTTGTACGTTGTCAGTTAAGAACATTGAAAATGATACTCATCGATGAAATTTCTATGGTCGGATCAGGAATGTTTAATTTCATAATCTTCATTTGCAACAAATATTTGGAACCAACCAGTTATTCGGTAATATCAGTATCATTTACTATTAGAGATCTATATATTTGATAAATGGATATTTGAAAATAGCTCACAGCCATATGGTCCATTAGCAAAAAATCTGTGGACTGATAATTTCACTATGTATGAATTAACTGTAATTATGAGGCAAAAAGATGACAAGAGCTTTGCAGAAATACTAAATGAAATTCGAGAAGCAAATCATACCAATAAAAATTTGAATGTGTTGAAAACAAGGCTTGTTCCAGCCTCCAACATGATAATATCGTCAAATAAAACTTACTTGTTTGCTGCTAAAAAAGCCGTCAATTATTATTATCAAGTTGTTTTTATCAGGTGCGACTACTTCAAATGTCAGATAAGAGCAATAGATGTAGTTATTGGTGACTTTTTGGACCAACTTAAACAACAAATGTTAAGTAGAATTCCAGACGATGCAACTAAAACAGTGGGACTTTCATCTATGGTAAAAGTTGCAATTTCTTTGAAATATGTCATAAGCACCAATGTTGATGTACTTGATGGAATAACTAACAGTGTTGAATGCCGAATAGAGCTGATCGATTACCGTGTACCTGAATCAGAGAGACCAAGTATAATATGGGTTTCTTTCTTTGACGAACACATTGGAACAAATTGTCGCTTTGAACATAGATATCTATACAATGAAAATATTGACAAAAAGTGGACTCCAATACTAGAAATATCAAGGCAATTCAGCATTTCCAAAAGATCAGAAGTTCGTATTAAGAGAATTCCCAATTAGACCAGGAGCTGCTAAAACAATTCAACGCCCACAAGGTGGAACACTTGATAAAGTAGTAATTGATTTCCCAAAAAATATAAGAGAACACATGCATTATGTTGCCTTAAGCAGAGTAACAAATCTTGAGAGCCTTAACATTTGCAACTTAAATGAAAATAGAATTTCGGCAAGTGATAAAGTCAAGAGCAAAATGAAATGCTTGCGAGAACAAGCTATTCTTGATTTATCATCTCATGCCATCTATAACATGAATAAGGAAGATGTACTCTGTGTGAATTTTCAGAATGCTAGATCACTGCATTTACATGCAAAGGACATTGCGAGTGACTACAACATCCAAGCTTGTCAGATCATAAATATTGCAGAAACAGCTTTGATGGAACATGATCTAAATGAGCCATATCCATTAGCTGATTTCGAACTGCATAGAAATGACCATGGTTGCGAAAATAATCAAAGGACGCCTTATAGGTTAGCTGTTTGTGTAAAAAAGGCATCCACTCCAATGTTTTACCGTTTAACAGCAATGGTGTTGAATTGTCGGTAATTCAGGTAAATCGACAAGGGAAAAATGTTTTTGTGATCTGTCTTTATCAGTCAAAGGTATGTGCAACAGTAACCTTATTGATTCATGCTTTGGAACATCTTCATAACACCATATTGAAAGATTCGAAGGATCCAGTTATAATTTTGGGTGATTTCAATATCAATCTTTTGCTTCCCTCTCCAGAAAAAAATCAAATAACTAGATATAAAGTAGATCAAAAACAGTTTTCTCAGTTGATCAATGAATATACCACAGATTACTGTACACAGATAGATCACATCTACACAAATATACCTGAGCTAGTAATGCATTGTGCAGTGATTGAATCTCATTACAGTGATCACAAAGCAGTTTATGCATGCTTAAAAATATGAGAATACACGGAAAGAAGTTTCCTGAAATATCACAAACGTACAATGAATAACATTTCTGCATCAACTATCAAACAACCAACCATAAAAATACAAATTCGTAACTATGAAAGCAAACTGATAAAAAACGGATTATAACATGATCATGATGATCATGATGATGATGATGATGTTGGCGCTTGTACTGATGGTGATGATGATGATTATGATGATAATGATGATGATGATTATTGTGACGATTGATAATGATGATGATGATGATGATGATGATCATGTTGATGATGATAATGATGACAATGATCATGATCATGATCATCATATTGATAATAATGATGCAATTAACATAATGATGATTGTTGCATTGATGATGATGATATTGATCATCATGATGATGATGGTAGTAGTGACAATAACCATAACCATTATGATAAGCATAGCGATTTTGATGATCAAGAGGATGATTATAGTCCTTCAGACATTGCGATAGCGCAGCTTTTTTTATGTCCGAAAGACATAATGAAAGGGTGTTCGTGGAATTCATTTATGGATATATGTATGTATGTGTAGATGCTTTTTCTTGCCAAAATGTAACAAAAGATAAGCGGCAAATATGAGGAAGTAACTTTTAAAGTTGCCGTAAATGGATGTTATGCATACCAATTATTTGACAAATAGCAGCAATAAGGAATTTGTAAACGTCCAGATGAGTCATCATTGTTGAAGTTTTGGCAGAAGGTTCTCGAAGCTCAATTTATTCTCAAAGCTCTCTATTTGCATAATGCATAATAAAAAACTTTTATTAGCCTTTTGCATTGCTCATGCCTTTGCTAATGTCCGATGTTGTTCACAGATCAATGGATGTCATTGTTATATTTATTTCGATTGCGTTGTTGTTGTGGGAACATTCTCAATGTGCATTTTTATCTGATGCGTGCCAATTTTCGTGTAGAGATGGGAGGAAATTCATCACCATCATCATCATCATCATTATCATCATCATCTGCAACATCATCATCAACACCGTCATCATTGTTGAGATTTTTATCTCCGTGTTTGAGTGCTATAAGTGCTGCAAAAGAACTGCATGCAGCTGAAATGAAGATGATTATGATGACAATGACGATGGGCGTAATGAAAATGATGATGATGATTATTATTATTATTATGATTATTGTGATGATGATGATTATCAAGATGATGACATCATGCGAACATTTATTTGACAATTTAACATTATTAAATAATTTGTAAACATGTAAATGATTTATCCCTTGAATCATGGCTGTAGTTGTTGGCAGGAGAAGGGAAGGTCAGTATGTTTATATGTAGTATAAAGATTAATTCCACTATACCATACTTCAAAATTCCTCAAGAAAAGTTGTGATTAACTATACCTTATAGAAATATTAAGTCTTGTCTATGTGACTCATTTCAAAAAATGTCATTGTCTGTTGTTGTGCATGAAGATATGGATGCATTATACTTATTTGTTAAGATTATTGGTTGGCAACCCGCTCTGCAGCTGTGCAGCTGATATTTCCATACAAAGAAAAAATTGGTGACTGCAAGTCATGTGTCAGCAAACGATTACAAATTCCCACTAAGATCTGTGTTACACAACTTCAAAGAAACAACAAATGTGCAACCTTGGCATAGGTCCCATAATTCCTACCAATACTGATGCTGCAATCATATTTACCAGTGATCGTCTTCACTAACTAGGCTTGGCAGTTTTCCTATTGGCTAAAACGTAGAACTACTAAACCAACATTTTACTTATACTTATCATTGATGCTACAGTACATCAGTCACAAAGTTGTCAAACTAGTAGACGGTTGCATTACTGGTAGACACTGGAACTTCGAAACAAAGGTAAGTCAATAGATTCTCTTACTCTCTCTTGCAACATTTTCATCAAGCTGAGCTGCAAAACACATCTGAAACCTGATACCGCAAATCAATTTTAAGCGTTTATATCTGCTTATTGTTTGCTTGATCCCTCTATTTGGAAATAATTTTCGTTTTCCTTCTTGAATGCCTGGCTCTAACGAACTCCCCGCATCAATACAAATTGCCTATACCATTATCTCAGAGCTTAGTTTTCTAAAAAGTCATGTCACAGAACAAATTTTTATTTCACCATCACTTCTTAACAATTATCAAAATATATTTTTACTCGTTTCTGTTTAAATCCATTCTCTTCACAAACAGCAGACAAGCTCTATGGCAAAATCTGAAAAATCGTAAATGGCCGATCCCTGTTTTTGTGGAAGCCACGCCCAGGCTTTCATGCTATGCATTCTTCTCTCTTCTCATGTGCTAAATTTCTTCAAAGGTATTTCTGAAGGCAAGGCATGGCTAATTCTGAAAAAGCTTTAAAAGTCCCAGGTAATTTAAACTTTTACAAACGTAATGATGCACACTCATTTATTTATACTGTAAAAAAAATTGAGAAAACGGTTTATAATGAAGTAATGCTCAACTGTTCAAAAGCGTTAGAATGCTCAATATATTAGATTCTCGAAACTCAAGAAAGTTGCAAAATTAATTTCTAGAACTCCAACAAGAAATTTTCATTCTGGCAATTCATCTTGCAAATCTATGAATGTTTATGTGGCATTTTCTAGTACGATAATTTCTTTTTACAAAAAACATGGTACTTATGCAAATTCACAATGCGTTTCACTGTGAAATACTGCATTTCAGAATTTTCGTCAACAAAGTTACAAAGTTTTGATACTGCAACTCGAAAAAATTTAAGAAAAAGACATGGATTTCAAGATACCGGTTCATTGAAAGACATTTCCCACGTTCTTCCAAATAAAAAGCCCTCAATTTCTCTAACCTATTTTCTCTTCGGTCAACAAATCTCTGTATTGGAAACCTTTTATGCTTGATGTAGTGCTGTAAAAGTCAAAATTTTTTCAATTTTTTTAAATAAAGATAAAGTTTGCACAACAATTTTTTTCATATAGTTGAGAAATCCACAGACAGCAAGCGACATAAAAGAACCACATTGTGCGAAAATTCTGTGAAATGACATTTCAACACAATGTTGCGGCAGAAAAGCAGAAATAGAATTTTTCGTCTTATGTATCTCTCCACTAACAAAACGCCTAAATGCTGGCAACAACAAAGAATAAAACCCAAACTGCTGATTTTGCAAGATATTTCTCTGATATGCTCAAAAAATAAAACAATCAAACAAATAAACTTCAACAGAGTATTATCAACATTTTGTTTCCACAATTCAGCCTCTGTCTCGACAGAAAATATAAATTACACCTTTTCTTATCTATATTTAAACGCAATTTCTGCAACATTCTTTCCCGCGATGAACGAAAATCAAAAAAGCGATGTAGAGCAAAATTCTTGCTCGTGATAAACAAGAACCAGAAAGACTTAGCTTGAGTGACTTGAAAGTTCATAGCAATTGCCTACTTATCCGCAAGATAATTACGTTTAATACATCGAATTCTTTCTACATTTCCGTTCAACCTTCAGCAATATCTTATGACAAATAAAACTTGTCAACTTGAAACCCAAATAATTTTTCACTTTTACCCAAGATGATTCAAGCATGCATGATCCGATGATTCAAAGCATCCATGATCCTTTTACCATACATAATCTATCCCCATTCAGACAGTTTTCACAAAACAGAACATATTTTGTAGAAAAATCAAGTATTGAAGAGCTAACACTAAATTATTGTTTTCATTAGCCAGTATTTATGATTTTCATGAAAAAATGATATAACTGAAAATTTCATATCCTTAGTCTGTCTATATATTCTTTGTATGTATTCTTTGAATTAAGTCATGTTAGTGCAACTAAAGCTTAGTTTCCATGAAATCATGAACAGTCCTGAAAGCATCAGCAAAGAAATGACTCTCATTTGGATGATCCCCAACATACCTGAAGCAAAAAGAAAAACATGATAGACATAATAAGTAAAAGACACACCTTCATCTCCATATAGTGAACTTTTTATTGTTTGACAAAATTCAGCCCCAAATAATTCACAAAACTGGTTCTTTCTGGGCTATTGTTTGAATGATCTATTATTCTTTTTGCTTCAGTCACACAAAATTTTCTTGTTCCTACACTATACATGTTTTTTTTATAAGGAACCTGTGGTCTGAGTTGAGCCTGGAGTTTCTTAATTTTTCAACAAAATGAGGCTGAAAGTTCCTTGTACTGTTCCTTGTCATGGAACATGTATAACTACTAATTTTTACAGTAAATCCATATAAACTATTCTTCATTTCTAACTTTAAGTATAAATGGAGACTTTTGGGGAAGAATGATGGAAAATATATTATACTTCTGTTCCTTTTTCATACAGAGTTTCTTAGTTTTTCATTGGAGCCTCGACATTTTCTTAAATTTCCTTAATTTTTTGGAAATTTTTGGCCTCGAGTTCCTTATAAAGGTGTTTCTTATAAAAAAAACGTGTAACCAAAATCATCTTCAAGCATAATTGTAATCTCAAACATAAATTACATGAAGGTAACATAATTTTGGTATTTCTCTTTCTAGATATGCAAAAGGGTTATATCCATGCTCTAAGTCCTGTAAAAACATCAAGAAAACGAAATAACTACTATGATTTCTCTCTTCAAATGAGCCCCAGCAAAGTTGCCAATGTGGTTGTGTTTAATGTTGAAGCATATTCACAAATCAATGAATACTACCAATCCAAAAATTTTTTCCTCTTCAAGAATGTTGAAACTGACAAGGATGAAACTGTTATATTCAATCAGCAATCTACAGTGAGAGTTCTGCCAAACTTTGATGTTGACTTTGAATACAGTGTTACTGATATCTTGTCATATCTTCAGCATCCCAAGCCAGAGCTACCACCATCAAACTCTCCCAACTCGAAACACTAAAACAAAATCAAAAGGTTAACATTACAGCAACACCAACTTCTACTGATAACCCACCCAAAGTTGTTGATGAAGAACAAGGCTTGATGATTAAAGAAGACTGCATTCTAGAAGATATGTCTGGGACTGCAGAATTTCATATGTGGGAGCCCTTCTTATCAAATTTAATAAATGGCAAAACCTACAAGTTGACAAATCTTGCTGTCAAAATATTAAAAAGTTCATACTTTCTTGCAACCAATGGGGCAACAACTTATGAAGAGACTGACCAAGAGGTTGATAACATAACTGGGCCACAATTGCTGCTAAATCCAATCACTGAGCTCACAGTCAACAAATTCAACCTGATCACAGTGGTGGTCAAAAATTAAAGTGCATCCATTGTGATGCAACACAACGAGCAGAAAGCTGCAAAACAGAGGCATCAATGCAGCTAAACATTGATCATGAAGATGGAAATAAAATATGGCTCACCATTTTTACTGATGCCATTCTTGACCTACTCTAGTTCACCAGCAGTAATCTCATTGGCCAGCGACTCAGAGGCAATTGAAGATGCAGTGCTAGATATGCGGAATATAAAGTTTGCCTTCAATTTTAGCAAGAAGACCATTACAAAGATTCTTGGAATCTCATCACATGGTTCAAATGAAAATGAGCAAAACGAACCTGCCATCAAGCAAGAACATGAATTGTAGTTGCTGTCAAAATTTGCTGCTGAACACTATGAACACAGACCAGTGTTTTGTTAATTAAAATCCACATAAGACCAAGCTGTATTAAGACCATTATTTTGCTGTTGTGTGTTAATGATTCTGCTGTATTTGTGTTTTCCTCAAACAAAATTTTTGCTGCTGAGTTAACCTTGTTTCTTTCTTTCTTTCTTTCTCATTTACTTCTAACATTGATTGTGGCATGAGGCGAAGCACAGAGTATATTTACAGCAGTTTGCAACAGTTTCCAGTTTTCATCAAATTTTTGCAAAGGTTTCACAATTTTTGCACAGAAAACAACACTTTTATGGTTTTCCTAAAAAGTTTTTTAATCTTTTGGAAACAGTTTCAAGGTTTACATCTTCAGAACAATGGTGTTACGTCTTGAGAACGATGGTGTTCCGTGTTGCAATTTCAGATCACAGATGACACGAAAACAAACCGCACTTACGAAAATGCGGAACAAACAAAAACCACTCAAAACCACCCAAAACGACCCAAAACAAGTCAAAATCACCCAAAACGACCCATTACTCGATCAAAACCACCCATAACCACTCAGAAATATCCAAATTACTGAAAAATAATTTATTAAGTGGCAGAAAATCCTTGAAAAATCCCCAAAAATTCTCATGTTCTTTGAAACTTCGTTCTTAACTCTTCAAATATTCTACTTTTGTCTTTGGGCTTTGTGTCAACATAGAAAGCTGTTGCATCGCTATTGTCAGAAAAACCTTTTATGTTCACAACAGTATGCTAGCATTGTATTTCAGCGTGAAGTTGAGAGATAAAACACAATCGCACGCTTTGCCAATAAAAATATACCATTGGGAAAAAGGTATCCATTGTCTTGAAAACCTGTTTCCTTTTCATATCTCAAAATATTGTGCAAAAAAGGCTATACATCACAGCTAGCTAAAGTATCGTAGTAATGATTAAGACTCTTGCTTCTACCAAAATGTCACAATTTATATTCTGGTTTTGCGATGATGGCACAAAAAAAAATTCTCAAGTCTCACGATTGTGCGATTATAGTATGACTGTTAAGATTTTATGAGCATTCCATGCTTTAAAAGCTGCAGTGATTGGATAGACCCCTGACAGTAGCACACAAAAGATTTACTCCAAAAATAAGTAACAAAGCGCATTGTTCACGTTGTTAGCCCAAAGGGAAAAAATAATTTACTACACAGAGATGATGTTTTGCCAGAATCTAACTATTTTGAGGGGCTTCTCTCCCTAATAAGGAAAAATAACTATTGTTGTTGGTTTTGGGTGGTTTTGGGTGGTTTTGGGTGGTTTTGGGTCATTTTGCATGGTTCCGCGTTTTAGTAAGTACACACAAAAACACGGTTTTTAAGTCTTTGCTTCATTATTGATCTATATGAAATGCCCTAAAATATACCATTGTGAGCCATTGTGTCAAAAATACATAACCCATCATCCCATTACTTGTAATAGCTTCAGCTAAGTGCCCACGATAGGCAAGGAAACACAAACATACATCAAATTCTACTCACTTAAAAATGGTTACGTTTAACCAATCAGGCCACCATTTAAAGTCCCTTTCTATGCCACGTATATGTGATAATTAGACTCACTACATAGACCCGCAACTTTGCTTGATGTTATTTGTGTTGTACTTCCACGCTCCTCCGCAGCGCCTTTCTAGAAATTAAAGTTTTAGACTCTACACAAGATGAGTGGGGGAAAAGTCAACAACATATCATAAAATAATGACTGCCGAGGTCAAATAAGGACGCTGTGGGGGAGCTTGGTTGTACTTCACAATCGCTCTGTGTGGAGCATGGAGATGGTGTGGAGTGGGAGTGACAAATCATCCTACTCTTTCGGAAACAGCTAATAACAACTACAAAAACATAATTCCTGTTTCCTTAGAGTAGTTAAAGCAGCTTGAAGCAGTGTGGAGGTGCGTGAATGACAAAGAGTTCGACATTTGAGCCAAGACCCTTCGTTGATCGAATGAAATCTTTAAAAACAGAAATACTTTCATGCACGAGTGTCAAGCTTTTAATAAGCTCTTGCTTCGCCTGACAATCCTTGCCAATCCGCAAGCAATTGTTTACTTGTAATTACAGTTTTAAGTGAATTTGAAGTTGAAAGCAGTTTTACGGTTGTCGCAAAATATTTTGGGGGATTTACACATTTCGCACTCCCCATCAATTACAGCCACTAACAAGTTTATTCCCAGCAATTACAATGCGTGTTGGTTTTGCTCCTCGTAGAAATTGCAGCTAATCCCAGATCAAGGCTAATAAAATACCCAAAGTCCCAGAGTTCTCTCCCTGTAGATGAATCTTTGATTTTAATGATAACATCATTTGTGATCTGAAAGCCCTGTTTTGCTGAGCAGAATAGACAAAGAAGAGAAATTACGATAAAGATATTATAGAGTCCTTCCACGCCAAACAATCAACTTGGTTAAAAATGACAATACACTTAAACCACTCGTTGATTTGTGGTGTAACCAGCACCATCATCATCATCATCATCATCATCACCATCAACAATGCTGTGACAAGCTTGGGGGAATGGGATGACCAAAACCATAACCAGTACAACCACAACCACAACTACAACCACAACCACTATGACAGTCATAATTATCAACATTATCACATCCATCAGCATCATCAAAAATTGTTATCACAGAACCTATCCATCCATCTGCGCCCATGTTCACACTATCCATAATATTTGTGCACTAAGTCAACTTATTCAGTATTGCCATCTACAAATTGACTTTTACCATTCAGTGCAAATCTTCGGATAAGTATATCCCTTGTTTCATATGAAGTCATTGAAAGTTAACTAACTTTTCGCAAGACTTCTTCTCAAAAAATCCCAGAAAACCTGAAAGTCCTTTAGGGGGCTTACACATTTCTTATTATAAGAGACCTGGCTTGGGGCCTAGTTCTAAAAGTTTCTTAATTTTTGGCCCAATTTTAGTTCTAAAAGTTTCTGGACAATTGCTTAATTTAATGGAAAAAATTGCAGTAAAAAGGATTAAAAAAACGTGAATATAGCAAGCAAATTATTAATATTATGGTATTACAACTAATTGGCCATGCTGGGTGCGAGAAATCGCAGGGAAATGCTTGAGAATTGATTACTTTGTCCACAAATGTGAAATCAGTATGTTGGAAAACTGACACAAAAATTTCTTAAGTTTCTTACCTCCTTCCTCCTAGTTCTAAAAGTTTCTTAATTCTAGGGGTGTCGAGTTCTAGGTTTCTTATAAACCGGTTCCTTATTAAAAAAATATGTACGTGTTCCCTTAAGAAAATCCCAATTATCTAGACTTTTGTAGACAATTTTAAAATTAATAGTCAAGGGAATTCATAGGAAAGATTCGATTGTACCAGATTTTTCCTAATCACTGTTTTCCAAATATTCAACAACCCTCAAACCCGAACAGCCTGTTATATCCTCAAGATCTTCCAAAAAAAACTGAAATCTCAACCCAACAATACTCAATTATTCCTATTCTAATACCCAAATACCCAAAATTTCTCACAAGGTTTGTAGATAGGGTATCTCCATCTCTTCTGACGAAACCCCCGACCAAAACAAGCCATGAATTTATATGCAAATTTTGTTTTTCCCTACTAAACAATTCTCACCATTAAACATTAAACCCATAAAATTGTGGAATCCTAGACTAAAAATTTGCAATACAAAAACGTTGCGAATTACAGAAACTTATTCTCCTGACTGTCCTGAAACTTTCCGAACACCAAGAAAACCCATAACACATCAATATTCGAAAAAGAAACAAAATATCAACTAACCCTCACCCTCCATCGGAATAACAATGATTAACTAACAAGCAAACTAATCAGATAAAATGTCACCAAAACTTCTGCTGAAACTTTGTGTTAATTCATCACTCGCTGCCAAACACTATATCATCGAAAATCAAGTGAACTGAACATATTCTAACACTTGATATATATTCATCATAAGTGGGCTACCACAATTGTTATAATTTCCTTGACTGGGATTCGAACCAGTGACCTTCTGGACAACAAGCCAGTTGACTACTCCAATGCACTAAACAGTGCAATGAAGTAGCCAGCCTAACTCGAGGTCCTTCCAGCCACAGGTCTCCTCCACAGCCAAGGTGTTTCTTTGTCTTCACCAGAGCATAGAATATATAGTGAACCGAATATATGCTAACTCTTGATATATATTCATCACTATATTTTCTTTGTTGTAGGCAACTGGCTTGTTGTTCAGAAGGTCACTGGTTCGAATCCCAGTCAAGGCAATTATAACAATCATCGAAAATCAATAAACTTAACAAACTTCAATTTTCGAGATTCACAACTCAACTCTTCAAGATTCTTGGCCTTAAATAGCATTCCTTTCCACATTTCTTCACATTGAACACCAAATTTTGCTTAGCTTATATATGTTATTCTTACATGTTTCATTGCTCAATACCAAACACTAGATCTTAAAAAACCAATTAACTTAACGAACTTCAATTTTCCAAATTCATAACCCAACTGCTCAAATTGCTTGACCTTGAATAGCACTACTTTTGACACTACACTAAAAAAAAATAAAGGTGCTTGGAAAAACCTTTAAGGGTTTTTTAGCAGAGTACATATATTGAACCCCTAAAGGTGCTCTGAAAAACCCTTTTTATGGGTTTTCCTAAAACCCTAATGATGGGTTTTCTAAAAAACCCTACCGAATGGGTTTTTATAAAAACCCTCAGGGTTTTTTGAAGCACCTTTAGGGGCTCGATTATATACTCGGGGTTTTTGCTAAAAACCCCAGTTAAAGGTTTTTTGAAGCACCTTCAGGGTTATTCAATGCACTTTTAGGGGTTCGATATATGTACTTGGGGTTTTTGCTAAAAAGCCCGGTTAAAGGTTTTTGAAGCACCATCAGAGGTTTTATATCGCACCTCTAGGGGTTCGATAAATTCACTCGGGGTTTGTTAAAAACCCAAGGGAAAGGTTTTTCAGAGCACCTTTAGGGTTCTTGTATCTCCACACTCAACGCTTTTGCTAAAAAATCCCATCAGGTATTTCAGAATGACCTAAATTTGCTCACTGCAAAGATGAAACAAATAAAAAAAAAAGTAAATTAACATGCAAAAATTTTTTTCCCCCAAATTCAGATAAAACATAAATTTCTAAAGCATGTTCAAACTTGCAAAGAACTTATATCAACATAATGTTTTTTAATGTAAAAGTAATAGCCATCTGTTTACATGGGAACAGTTTCACCCCATACCTAAATGACGAGGGTTATAGGACGGTTGTTAATTTATCTAAGAATTCATATGGGGAAACAAAAGGTTATCAATCATGTTGTTTGTTCATACTAATGTTCTGTTTCAAAGAAGGGTTAGAAATTCAATGTAAACCAGGGCCATACCAAATCCATAAACTTATAAATGTCTTCATGAATACTTTAATTGTAAGTTGAAAGTTTTTTCAAATCATTTTTTCAAATGCTCTGCTGAGCTTTGACTTAACTTTTTGAGACAACTCTCTGACGATCAGATTATCCATGAACATTAATGTATCCTTCAGGCCTTCTGGATAACAGATGTCGAAGGCGCAAAAGCAAGCAAGAATACATGGCATCGCTGTGAGGACTTCTTCTATATCTTGGGCAAAAAGTGTCATGCCGTCCATGTGGATGTTAACTCTCCTTTCAAAGAGATTTGAGCTCGAGGTTGAAGTGCGTATTGTGATCGCCGTGTGAGGGGAATTGACCTCCTGTAACAAAAAGAGTAATAAATAGTTTAATAATTAATAAACCCCTAAATAATAAATTAATTAATGATTAAAAACCAATCCCTCTTTAACATCTTTAACTCTAAGGTGCCGTTTATATTGTCAGAGTGATCACATCCGGAGCGGAGCGGTTTTCATATTACCAATAAAACAGAGTGAAATCACTCCAATTTTAGGAGCGTTTCGTATCGGATAGCTCTGGCATAGTGTAAACATAAACCCAATCCGATATATCCGATGCGAAAATCAGTACCAAAGCTATCTGGTATACGGGGCCTAAATCCTAAGCCTTACGAACTTCCCTTTAACCCCTCAAACTTCTTTCCATGGCATTTTATTGTGATCTTGATAGGCCTCGACGAGCAGCGGAAGTAAAACACTTCCAAGCGGGCGCATGTACAAACACACGGGACTTATTCTTGCTCTTTCTGCTCGTTTGCTGTGGCAGAACAGACGCAAATAACTGCATGGCTGTGCTCAAGTTTTTGACATCTTCAAGTTGGTTATCTCAATCAGCACTGATGCTGATGAGTGAAAGGCAAACAGCTTTTTGTATTGCTACCGGATCGATCGAATGCAGGTGGATAACAAATTATTAAGTTATGTATGAAGAACAGACCTTAAAAGACTTAAAAATGTTCAAAACAAAATACCAAGGTGGGTTGATTTGATTCGACTCTCAATGCACAGACCTAAAGTAGACTATAGACATGTAGCACTGATTTCTTAGGTTTTAGGTTGCACATGATTAAACGAATAACTAAATGTATTTTCATTTCTTTTCATACCTCATCAATCTTAAAAAGATAATCCACCTTTTCCAGCATAAAAAGTGACAAAACAAGAGTTGCTGCATTTGTTTGAAGTATGGTTTCTGAAATAAAGTTAACATAAGTCTAGTAAGTACTCAACAAAAATTGAGATTATTTTATTGAAAGAAAATGGCAAATCATGTTCATTACCGTAAATCCCCAAATACTGTAAGCCCCCACCCTCCAATAAGCTCTCCCCTTGAATAAGCCCCCACCTAAGAATTTGATTTTGCAAATACCTAAGCCCCCATGGGGAATTATTCAAGGGTTTATGAATTTGTTTCTATCTATAATGCTCCTTAAAATACCGAACAAGCTTTTCCTGGTTTTACATTCAAGTAAACCAGTAGGTTAATCAGCCATGGCTGTTGGCAAACAATTGATTTTGAATAAAAAAGTACAGATTTTTCTCCCTGCTATTCCTTTGACAACTGAAACCATTGAACTTTAAAATAAGCCCCCCCTCAAACAAGCCCTCCCCTCAAATAAGCCCCAATTAGAAAATTCATTTTTCCAATAAGCCCAGGCTTTTTTGAGGATATGCAGTATAGATATATTCTATTTTTGATAATAATATATCATAAATGGAAAGAGGTTGACCTTTTCAGTAAATGGCAATGCTAAATCTGCAACTATTGATTAAAACTGTTGATTAAGATTACAGATTGAAAATATATAGGTATACCTTTTTCTGGAATGTTGTTCTCAATACTATTTTCATAAGGTATCATCTGTGTTGTTAAATCTGTGAGAACTCTTCTTTTCCAGGTTGTATCAGGTGCCCTTGTCAAGATGGCCTGATAGTGTTGCTATATGAAGTCTTTTATTTTCGACACATTCAACTGGAATCTTAGACTTACATCAAGCTCAACCTGTAAAATATAGAAAAGGATTTAATTTTGGCCCATCAATGAGCTGCATCAATGTACGTGAAATGCATTTTTAGTTCAAAATAGAGTTAGCATTCTTGGGATTTGCAGGCAGGGGAATTCTTCAATAAGTAAGATTTTCTTTCGTGAAAATCATGCGATGTTTTGTGGTCCTTTTAAACCTCTCTGTCAGAATATGAAGATTGGGCTTTTGCTTCTTCATCTCTTATTTCATTGCATTAATGTGAACTGCAATTCTCTTTTCATCTTCTCCGATGCATTCTAGTACCTCCTAAAAATTCAAGTTTCTTTTCAAGTTTTCAAAATCCATAGAAATATTGGCTTAAGTGCATTGAAAAGATGAAGATAAATTAGCTCCTCAGCGAAATTTGATTTTGTTTATATTGTTAAGTGAAGAAAGTTAGACTGTGAAGTGCACTTGAAGATGTCATATCAAAACTGCACTATATTAAGTGATTTTATTTTGTATTTATTTGTATTTGTATAATATCTTTGCATTTTCGATTTGATACACATTATTTTATGTGAAGAATTCAGTGTCATTCTTTTCCTTTTTCTATTTCTATTTCTATGATTTATTTAATTTTAGTTTTGACAATAGTGATGTGACACTAATTTACACTAACATGAAGCAACTCCAGAGATTGCATTAGGTCATTATTTGTTGCAAAAGGAGCAAGCGCATTTGTTACCAAACTAATGGGTCTGTAATTTTCTTTATTAAAAGGATCTGTTTTCTTATATACTGGTGTAACAACTGCTTGTTTTAAAGATTTAGGAAAAGTCCCTTGAGAAATACATTTGTTCAAAAAATTAAGCAATGGCTGAGATTTTTAGAAGTTTAGGGCTTATCATGTCATGTCCAGTTGCTTTTTTATCATCTAGATTTGTAATAATATATCAAAGTGCTCCTTTAGGGACAAGTTTAAAGTTTTAGCTGGAATCATTAGCTTTTATTTTTCTAATACTTGGATGGTCTTGGAAATTGTGTATTATATCTCCTTTTGTTAATTGTTCTTTATCTTTATTAGTATCTTTATTATTACCAATGCTTATGAAATGCTTGTTCATGATCTCAGCAACTGATTGAGGATCACTTACCAAATAATCATCATCAGAAATGGTTATTTCTGAATCTGTGTTACCCTTACAGAAGAAGTATGGTTTCAGTTTTTTCCAGAAAGTTTTGGAGTCTAGTGTACCGTTCTGACAAATCTTAGTTTGCTTTGAACTATTCAAAATGTCAAAAATTTTCCAACATGCTTACAGCCTCCCTCAAACGCTGTTCAGAACAGTGCTTGTATCTAACTAATAAGTTTAATCTTTAAGCTCCCAGCCCCTCCAATTACCCCCAATGATATTTCATAAAAATGTGTATAACATCGATTTTGGACTTTTGCAATAAACAAAAATAAAAATGTTCATAAAAAATAATAAACAGGAGAACGCGCGAGCAATTATGCATGTACATAGAGTAAACCAATAAATAATGGTGCAGTAACAACCCAGCTCCAAGCGCCAAGCCCCGCAGATGCGTATTAGGAGTTGCCGGTTTCAGGCCCCGTCGACACGGATACGTTTTCAAATGAAAACGCAATGATTTCATTGCGTTTTCATTTGAAGCGTCTACACGACACCGGTAAATGAGCGACTGAAAACGCAAAAATTTGAAAACTTTTTCCAGAGTGGAATCTTTTGAAAACACAAGTTTTCGGGAAAACGCAATTTTCCCGTGTAGACACCGAAAACGCAAACATTCGAAAACAATATTCCTTTGAGAACAAATTATGATTATCATTTCCAGGTCGCAACTGACAGACCCTCAGCACATTGGCAAAACACTTTGAATACACCCTGCAATATAAGACGCCTACAAGAAATTGTGCCAGACAGCCCGTTGGAAGATATAGATACTGCACTTGGTGCCTTTCAAAGTCTAGAAGAAGCAATTGACACTCTTGTTTCTGGATACGCAAATACAGAAGATTCGACTGGCACGCTCATTACAGCGGCCAGCGTCGTGACGAAATATCAAGAAGAAATGTTTGACTCAGATGGTGCTAGTTCAGTGCTGTATATTTCAAGGGACAATTTGTGGCGAGATGCTCTCACATTTTGCAAAAGTACCATGGGTTCCAAACAGAAGCTCATCTGTAAATTATCTGTCACATTCAATGCAGAGGATGGTATCGATGCCGGTGCATTGAAGGTCGAATTTTTCACTCTGCTTTTCAAGCAAATTCAACAGCATCTTTTGATACCCTTGAAAGGAAATCTTGGTTGATTGTTCCAAAACGATCTGGCGGTAATTTGCAGATTTTTAAGATTGTGGGGATCATGATTGCCCAAAGCATTATTCAAGGTGGGCCATATTTCAATTTCCTGGCTCCATGGGTGGTGGATGTTCTGTTTCACAATAATGGTACATCAGGAAACATTCCTCTAGAGCATATTATATAATTTTAAATGATAAAAGCAAGATATGTAAAGTTGATAGTAAGTTACATATAATATATATAATATATATATATATAATATAATGTGTATATAGTATATAATATAATTTATATATAGATGTTATATATATTATATATACACTTTTATACTACATATATGTGCGCAACACATATATAAACAGTGTTTTTATACTTTATATTTGGAACTAATATATTAATATCTTTATACTTTTGTCCTATGTGGCCGGGCATATGTGAGTTATAACATAGTTAAACCCTTTCTGCACAGTGTGAAACATGATCATTAAAATTGGAGGGAGGAAGGGTAAAATGCCTCCCCCACATCTAGATGCTGATACTACCCATAAATGCCAAAGAGTTTCAACATATAGTCACTGTCCCGCTTTTTCATGCATAACATAAGGCCTGTAGGGTTTTTCCTTGTCTCCCCTAACCTTACAACACTCTATTTTGAAGATAGGCATAAAAAAGGATTGTCTTCATTAATAATAAAATTATCAATATAATTGAAATTGAAATTATCACAAAGGCTTGAATGCCTCTAGCAAACGATAAAGAACTTTGTGAATTTTTTTAACTTTAAATAAAATAATCTCAAATTTCGACCTACAAGACTTTCAAGTAGAAATAATGATCCTTCAACTATGTTGTATTCTAGATAGACAGTCCTCAATGTCTCGTAGTTTGAAAGTTCTTTTAACATTATGCCCACCTTGTAAAACTTAAGGGGGGCAAGACCCCCCTAGAAAACAACAACACAGTACAGAAAAGGTTAACTAATAATCTTGTTTTGTTAGAATGAATCAGTATGTTATGCTGATGAACTAGTTTTGTTGCCAAATGGTAGTTTTGTTAAATGTTTCTGTTCATTAGTTTATTTCTTGTTGCATTGTACCATATATAAATTCCAATGCTTCAACATATATATCTATCCTAAAATTTGATGAAATTCTTGTTGTATCCCTAAAATTTTGCATAGAATTTGCAAATTCTGCTGCGCCATTGGTTATTGCTAGCTGGGCAGGCTCTACAACTACATTATTTTCTGTTTGTTCAAAAGGGGATGGACCTGCAGGGTCTTCACCATAAAATTCTAGATTCGTGAGGTTATCATCCAAAGGGTTTGCTGGATCTGCCATTCCCTGCAGCCATATCTCGTTTGGTGTGCAGCCATGCCATGTGGATATTGGATGGTTGTTGTGACAATCCATCCATTCTTTCAATGCATAATTAATTCTAGGATGGAAAACATTTTGCAAAGCAAAAAGATGCACTGTGTTCTCAACATCAAGCAGACCAGACTGCTCGATTGTAAAATGTGTAATAGTAAATGTGACAAAGGCATCTCAATACGTCCCTCCAAAGTCTTTGATTCTTCGGTTTCTTGTTGAGGAGCCACACACAAAACTCTCTTGACCTTCTCTGTTGCGAACTACAATTGCATCACAAATTGCAACATTCTCCACGCCAAAATATACTCTTATACGAGAAGGCCAGAAACCTCCATCTCTCTGTATCACATCTTCAAACAATCTTAAAACAGTGATTGAAAGGTTATTATTACTTGCATCCGTCGGCTTTTTCCAGCATATAAGGGAGTGGTGTCCATCGATGTGCCACAGGGAGTTCACCCAAGGAACATGGTACGTTCTTCTTGAGACTAGTGCACCCAGTATTCTTTGGGTCCAGTCTTGTAATGCTTTCCCTGATGCGGTGTCTTTGAACATGATATCCCAGTGCTCTAATGTGACCTCTTAGGTAAGACTCGCCAAGTAGTTGCACCGTGCCTTTCCATGTAGCCTTTTATAAGGTTATCAAATTGATCATCAGACATGTTACTAAAAAGGCTCAATTGCAGCAGCCCATATTCCTGTACTTTGCGGGCTATAGTCCACCGTGAAAAGCCAAGAGAGGCCCATACCCCTTAAGTCTTCAAGCAGCTCAGCAGGTACTGCATATGAGGGTCTGCCGCATCCTGAAATTTGACGCATGGGGACAGCTTGATATGTAGCATTTGTTAATGTGCAGCGGAATGATCCATGAAGACGTGAGAATATCAGCTTTATTTCCCGTAGCATGTTGATGTCAGAAGAGGTTGACGCCAATGCTTCTTGTTCCGAATGTTGCATCTCTTCCAATGTCTCTATTAAATTTACTCTTTCCTCCAATAGAAATAAATGTGTTGCAGCAGTGGATTGAATTCATGCTGCTGCCAAGTGTCATAGTTTAGAAAAACCTCTGTCCTGTCAATGACACTGTTCAAGAAATCTTCAACAATTGATCTGAAGCCAGAAACACTTGGGTACGTCATGACAGCATGCAGCAAGTGACCAACAGTGACACGCCATGTTGAGGTTGGGGGCTGGGAAAACAAAACCTTCTAAGTCAACATTACATTGAAAGAGCGAACATTAAATTGAATCAATGAACATTAAATTGAATGAATAAACATTAAATTGAATGAAGGAACATTAAATTGAATCAATGAACATTAAATTGAATCAATGAGCATTAAATCAAATCAATGAACATCAAATTGAATCAATGAAGATTAAATTGAATTCATATAAGCATTAAATTGAATGAATTTAAACATTGATATTCAATGACAAAAAGTATTGAATATTGCTACACATAGCCCGCTGTATGGTTCACTGGTAAGCATTTGGTATCAACTCATTTATCACCATTAAATATTGTGTGTAAAATTAATGATTAATAGAATGAAAATTACGTGTTGGAACATTTATTTGTATGTTTTAGATGTAACAATCATGCAATGTTTTACTAAATAATTTTCCATTTTTAATTTCAGGGGCACCACCATTGACTCATCCAATGAACAACCTTTCAGAAGCCGGTATGGCAAAATACAAGAGGTGAAGGCACTTCTTTATAACCCTAAAATTGCAAACTTCAAGCACTGTCCCTGTTAGAGATAGCATCAAGAAAATATTTTACCAACAATCCAAATTCAAGAAGGTTGAATTTTCCAGTGTCATGTGATGCTTCATGGTCTCTCCTTGCTTTCCCATCAGTTTTAACAGATTTTGTACAGCTGAGATGTCTGCATTTGAATTGTGTGCTGTGGCTAAGTTGATTGGAACATGGGTGGTAGGAGACTAGTGCATTTGCTTAAACCTAAATAAAGCTGCAATAACTAACCTCACTATAACATTGTTCTTGTTTGGCCACTGTGTTCGCCTTCGGCCAAACAATCGCGACAACAAAACAAGTTGCACACCAACGACTTTGCTTTGAACAAATGTTTGCCGCCATGTTTGCATTTGACTATGTGCCTCCCATCCAGACAGATCCCGAGATCCCCCAAGGCAAAAACAAGGAAGGTGTAATGCGCATAATTGAGTGCCTGAGAAAATTTGAGTGCTTGCCTATGCGCATGCGTCGGTTGGACATGCAGTGCGAACGTGTCACACAGGGTGTCCTGAAGTCAACAAAGCACACATTCGCAGTTCTTCTGCCTCTGCTGCCATTTGAGAGTGTAAAGGCTGCAGAAGAACAGAGCAGCTTATGGAAATGAAATGGAAGACGGAAAACTTATATTTTCGTGATATCAGGTGAGCAATTATGATGATTTTGGTCACTTAAAATTCTGCGAGGTTTTAAAAAGACATGTTTCCAGTATATATCTAGCCATTTTATCAAGGCCCTCAAATTTTTGCAAGGTCTCAAACTGCTGCATTTATTTGAGTGTCCCCATTTTAACAAGGCCTTCAAATTTTTGCAAGGTCACAAACTGCTGCATTTATTTGAGTGTCCCCATTTTAACAAGGCACTCAAATTCTTGCAAGGTCACACACTCCTGCATTTATTTGAGTGTCCCCATTTCAACAAGGCACGCAAATTCTTGCAAGGTCACAAACAACTGAATTTATTTGAGTGTCCCCATTATAACAAGGCACTCAAATTTTTGCAAGGTCACAAACTGCTACATTTATTTGAGTGTCCCCATTTAAGCAAGGCACTCAAATTTTTTAAGGTCACAAACTGCTGCATTTATTTGAGTGTCCCCATTTTAACAAGGCACTCAAATTTTTGCAAGGTCACAAACTCCTGCATTTATTTGAGTGTCCCCATTTTATCAAGGCACTCAAATTTTTGCAAGGTCACAAACTGCTGCATTTATTTGAGTGTCCCCATTTTAACAAGGCACTCAAATCTTTGCAAGGTCACAAACTCCTGCATTTATTTGAGTGTCCCCATTTTATCAAGGCACTCAAATTTTTGCAAGGTCACAAACTGCTGCATTTATTTGAGTGTCCCTATTTTAACAAGGCACTCAAATTTTTGCAAGGTCACAAACTCCTGCATTTATTTGAGTGTCTCCATTTTATCAAAGCACTCAAATTTTCGCAATGTCACAAACTGCTAAATTTATTTGAGTGTCCCTAAGTTGACAACAAAAGAAATCTCAGTTTCTAGTTTTATATCAGTTGAAACAGTGTCTTTTACCATTTCTTAGTATTATTTATTAATATAAACACAGCTTACACAATAATTAAATAACAATATAGATAGCAATATACCTTTTACATTGACAACTCAAACAAAGCTTTTGATCAAATTTTTATCCCAAGAGATGCCATAAATGCTTTATGTTCTTGACTGAGCTTATTTTTCACATCATGTTCTATTTTCAATAATTTCCATTCAAAATTGTTATAGGAAGGTTTGATACATGCTTCATTAAGGTGATAAAAGAAATTACCTCGTCCCCTTCCTTCTCCAAATCTATTTGCATAGACGTATTCTTCAAATTTTCCTACCATGAGGTTTCTCGGTAAATTCTGCTCAAATCCCTGGTGACAATGTTTGCATCTCTTCACTCTCTTATTGACAAGAAGAAGGTTGAAATCCCATTCATTTTTTGGCACTTTCCTTTTTTCTTTTTTGTCTTCATTGTCATTTGTGGCATTGTTCTCTGACTGTTTTTCCCTCATTTTTTTTACATTTTTTCCAGTGGTTGCTTATTGGCTCTTTTTCGTTAGGCTATTATCTTTCTTTGGAGTGGAAGAATTCTCCGGTAGGAACGGCATATGGGCTAAAACTTTTGCACATGACTGACACTCCATATAATAATCTGTAAGATCTTGAGATGCATTTTGCATGCATTTTGTGTGGAACCATCGTCCACATGAGTCACAAGCAACCTTAAAAAATAGAAAGGTATTTCAAAATGCATCAACCTCTGATACCTGAATAGACCACTTCAACTAAGGGCCTCGTTTTCAAAAAAATTGAAAATAAGGTCATAGAGAAATTTCGACTTCAGATTCCAATTCAGCACCTTCCTTTTAGCGCTGAGCCAAAGTTTTATGCTTCTAGTCCTTGAGATATTGATTTTATAGGTGTTAAAAGTTTGAAATTCTACAAAGGATTTGACCGTGAAAAATCGCTGGGGGTGAAATGTTACACCCTCAGTCATTTTACACGGTCAAAACCCTTATAAATTTTCAAACTTTTAATCGCTATAGAATCAACATTGTAAGGCATAGAATGGTAAAAATTTGCCTCAACACTAAAAAGAAGGTGCTTGATTTGAATCTGAAGTTGATATTTCTCTATGACGTAATTTTCAATTTTTTTGAAAACAAGGCCCTTAGTTGAAATGGTCTATTAGGTGTATTGTTAAGGGAAGGGGCTGAAAGATTACAAATAACTGTTAACGACAGACAACTTGAGCTTTGATAGCATTCTGGAAAATTAATTGTTTTTTCCTAGGAAGATGCAAATCTTCTGGAAAACATACTCTGGATGACTATAGTACCATGGTGTCAGCTGCTACATTAGAATGTATCATCATTTAATGAAGAGTTTTTGAAAATACATTCCAACTCACCCAGTTAATGTCTCCTTGAAATAAGCCGCAAATCCTGCACCAACCATTGTCAAGCTGATCTGTTGAAAGCAAGTAAATAGTTATTGAGTCATGTGAAGTGTTCAATGTTTCCTTACCGATGCTGTATTGATATTATATGTATATAGTAAAAAACTGTGCATGTGAAACTTGCCATACCAGATTCACACAATATTACCAATCCAATTTGTTTTCTGAGTTCAACAAGCTCAACTCTCCCAAGCGACAAATCTACTTCTCTTCCAGACAGAAGACATTCAGCATACTAAAAAAAGATAATTGTTTGTAAAGTACTCTCCAATACACGTAATTGGCAATGGAAGGCTAATTGCAAAAAAGTTTGCTGCTCCTGATGCTCTTTAATAAAATGTGTAAATGTGAAGCAAACTACAGAACAAATAAGGAAGTATTAGTTACTGCTCCAAATATAAACAAAATAGACAAATAATAATGAAAACAGCATATGTGGAGTTGTTCTATTCGTCTTACCCTTAACACTAAGATTCCACAATTGTATGAATCTGTCTGCAGAGCATGCAGAATGGTTTCTGCTTTCCAGGGATTTTTCTTTGCAGACATGTCTGTGAACTTCTCACGAAGGAACAAAAAATTTCTACAACAAGAAGATAAACTCTCACTTTTTTCAATCTTTATGTTGGACAGCCGATGAGAGAAAACGAATGTTAATGGACACAACAAATACCTGAAATTTCTTTGCACCTGCTCAGTAACTTTTCCATTCTCTCCCAGGGGATCAAGATATAGAATTTTATGATCCTTCGTTCTGGCAACCTGTGAGAGATAAGCAAAAAATATAGTTAAAGAATGCAAGATATCCTATTTCATGCTATGTAGTGGTTGCTGGGCGATGAAACTCCATTACAGCTTAGGAAAGAACCAGGTCGACGTAGGGTTAACTCTTACTGATACAAACGTCTTAATTGTTACATATAACTGACCAGTAATGTCCAGTGACTCTGATGCTGATTGAAGGCACCGACAATTATATCGTAAGTGTCCAATGAAATCTGTCAAGAAGAGAATTTGAATGAAGAAGTTTTCTTTGCCATTTTTCGCCCTATAAGAATCCATATGCTTGCATGTGTCACACACAGTACTCTACTCGCAATAAAAGCACGCCATTGCAACCTACCTTTTTAAGACGGTTTGTGTATTTCTTTCCATTGCATATGTCGGTCGTAAAGAAAGCGTTGAGTACTAAAATCTTGCACTAGAACAGAGGCTGGGTATTAATTTTAGTGCACTTAGTATGTAAAAAATATGTTGCAATTGAATAAGGAGCTACAACCATGTACAAACCGAAAGAGGGCTTTTTCCGATGCTCGCAAATTTTTAGAACATGGATTAAAAGGGTATAGCTACTACTCGAGAAGCTGTTCTCACAGGTCCCAATATTAATGTGTTAAAACGTAGATTAAGTTGCATGAAACGAAATCGTACTTCTACCATCAAAACATAAAAATTTGATATGGTCTTCAATTCAAATAGCCGACATAAGTTGATTGTCAATTGTTTTGTTCAGGGTTGTTAGCTTGCGAAGGCAATGTATTAACGAATCTTACCTCTTCTCTGTTATACTATCTGTAATAAATATTGTAGTTTAGGGTTACTATACTTGCTCGAAATACTGCAAACACGCTTATCAAAAGATTTGTTTGCAATTACAGTATCACTGAAGATTTAGCCTGCGTGCATGCTACAGCTTTCTCAACTCTGTCTCAACTCTTTCTTTGACGCAACATTTGATGAGAAAGGGTTGAGTTTGCACGCAGGCTGTTAAGAAACAGCAGCATGAACTTAAAATATGAATAAATATGAACTTACAATATCATTCACGAATCCGCCATCCTTTAATAACTCAAGGTCTGTATCGGTGACGTGAACTCTTCCTATCTTTGCCTCGGTGAACCCAACTGCCCCATTGAGCCATATCCTTGCTAAAACTGCAAAGTAGAATTGTAATTAAGATTCTATAGAGGATAAGTATCAAGTTTGCGATTTACAAAAAATTGATGGAACTTATGAAGAGTAGCTTACCGTCATCAGCGTTGTTGAAACGCTGTTTGTAATGTCTGCTGGATCTGGCATACTTTGTTCTTCAGATGGCCCATCTATGGATCTGATAACTGTGGTGCATGCCCCATCTTCTACAATTTCAATGTCCTCCAACTTATGGAAATTTGAATGTCCAGAGACTTGATCCGCCAACTGCGTCACCTTGTCCGAAGTATCTGCGAAGAAACCGTCTTCCCAGTCTTGCATCCTTTCTGTAGCAGATGCAGATGCATGAGGCAAAGGAAAATTGGTACTAAAGGCAACATTAGCAAACTGTGACACATGGTTACGTTGCTCGCCGTCGTTCGCTTGTGTTTCTGTTCTGGCTGTGGGAGATGCATCAGACGTAGAAGAAGCTGCAGATCCAGTGGCCAAAGATGATGCTTGGCTCGTATTTTTAGCAAAGGCCAGATTAACAAACGGTCCTGCATGGTCGACCTGCTTTTCTTTTTGGTATGTCTTATCTGCTGTACCAGAAGCCTTTCCTAAATCTTTCGTTTGCGCAGTTCGCCTTGATTCGGCTACATTCGCAAACTGCGACACATGGTTGCGTTGCTGGCCGTTGTTCACTTGTGTTTCTGTTCTGGCTGTGGGAGATGCTTCAGATGTAGAAGAAGCTGCAGATCCAGTAGCCAAAGATGATGCTTGGCTCGTATTTTTAGCAAAGGGGAGATTAAAAAACGGTCCTGCATGGTCGACCTGCTTTTCTTTTTGGTATGTCTTATCTGCTGTACCAGAAGCGCTTCCTAAATCTTTCGTTTGCATAGTTCGCCTTGATTCGGCTACATTCGCAAACTGCGACACATGGTTACATTGCTGGCCGTCGTTCGCTTGTGTTTCTGTTCTGGCTGTGGGAGATGCATCAGATGTAGAAGAAGCTGCAGATCCAGTAGCCAAAGATGATGCTTGGCTCGTATTTTTAGCAAAGGCAAGATTAACAAACGGTCCCGCATGGTCGACCTGCTTTAATTTTTGGTATGTCTTTTCTGCTGTACCAGAAGCACCTCCTAAATCTTTCGTTTGCGTAGTTCGGCTTGATTCCTGTTCGAACATCTCTTTCTTTTACATCACTGAAGGATTTGTTTCTTTCTCGAAGTCCTCTTTTTCCAGTCCTTCTGGAACCAGCTTTAGATTTTGGACATATACCAGCCTGTCATTCCTTCTAGTAACGCCGTTTTCCCCTCTAATTTAATTATTTTTCTTGGGGGTAGTAGCCATTTCTTATCTAAGGATTTTCCTTTCTGGCCTCTTTTTCTTGCGTTATACAATAGGACAAGCTGCCCTTGTTGGAAATTAAATTTGTCTCCCTGTACAGATTTGCGCTTCTTTTATGCCTCTTTCTGTTTCTCTTGGGCTTTATCAATATTTGACAATACTTTAGTATGTACTTGCTCGACCTCGGTGCCTACTTGCTCTACATATTGCAAGTATGTTGATGGTTCTGGTAACAAAATTTCCATGTATAATGCAAGAAATCGAGAATGAATTTGGGACTTTGGAATAGAATGAGAGTAATAATCCCAAATACATTCCGAAACTGAGTACACCTTTTCAAAGAGGTCTGGGTTGGCGTGGCATTTTCTGGTGGAAGATGGCAGACTTCTTGAGTAGAGGAATCCTTTTCTTGTGCAACTGCCTGCATTCCAGTGCATTCAGGAGGGCTAGTGCAGCAAATTTTGCTTCAAATTGGCGTTTTAATTGGAGACAAGTGAATGTTCCAAGCTTAAGCAAACTTTAATCAAGTAACTTCCTTTTTGTGATTTACTTGTATCTTGTTTTTTGAGTTCCTGTACATTTTGGATGTTTAGTATTACGTTTTTTTTATCCCTTTCTTCCATTATTCGTGAGTTTGGAGCAAAATTTCCTGAACTACCTCTCCTAAAACGACCGCAATTCCAGTCGTTACACGCGGAGATTCCTCGCCTGACCCGGACCCCTTTGAAAAGGTCTATTGCTACTTCCATTAATGAAAAAAATAATGGGCAGAGTTAGCTGGTAATCGGGTACTGTTACTAGTAATGGGCCGAGAAAGCTAGTAATGAGGAATCAATTTAGCCACGGGGCAAGGCAAGCCTTAATAAATAGTTTTAAATTAAAATGTGTATTGCAATATGTTGAGAATTGTACTAGGCTTGCTTTAAAATGCAACATGTTTATTTCTTTGTTTTTTTGTTTGCTTCTTGCACGCGGTTTACTTCAGAGAATAAAGCAAAATTTCTATGAGAAGAGCTCCAGCCAGATATGAATCTTATTAGCAAATTTGCTAACTAAATGGCTTCACTTACCCAAGTCCAGTCATCTGAGTGTTCAGACAACTGAGCTGGACAGCGTGCGTCTCTGTTGTACAGAAGAAGGAATGGCGAGTGCTCCGTTGTGTTCTGTACACTTGTGAGAAGGGAAAACAGGACTGGATCCAAGTAAACATCCCAGTCATTTTTATGCTCGTTAACAAGTTTTGAAATCTTTGTAAATTTCGATATTACTTCAGGTAAGAACATTTGAAGAGAAAATATAACCAAAAGTTTTTATCTCTGTCCAGTGGGCTTCTATACCCCATAACTATTACATTGAAATCTTTGTCAAAACCTATTTACAGAACAAAAAAAGAATCATTTCTCATCTCTCTGTTTAGCCCGAAGCCATGTATACCTGAAGCTGAAAATTACAGTCTAATGTAGAGCATTCTGGGGCCCTGGAACGTACGTTGCCATCTACTACATTTATATCTACAATGATCGCCGAAACTGTTGACACATGCTGCATTGAATTAGAATTTCAACTAAAGCAAGGCAGACGATCCTTGGTCGCCCCCCCCCCCAAAAAAATTTAATATTGGTAGGGTTCGGAAAAGGTGGCGAATCTGAAGCACAACACTTTCCATTTTATCAAAGTTGAAGTTGAGTGGAATGGTTTTTTTCTAAAAGCAAACTGACATAAGAGCAAGAGAATTTTACATTAAAAGTCCTAAAATTTACCATTTACTTTGTCAAAAGCTTTCCATCGAAAATTGTGTAGCTAGGTTCATATATTCTTATTATTTTGAAACCCAGCTTTTTTCGGAGGGTGTACTAGGCGCAAAAAAGGCCGAAAAAATAAAGAAAGCAATTTCAAGAGTAAAGATTGAAAGTACCTTAATCATTGGTTTAACGCGGCGTGGGTCGGTAAGGTTGCGTACCTCTTGATCGTGTGATTCGTCTTCTCATCAAGTCCATTGGTTTGCGGGTGATATGGTGTGGTGGTTTTGTGCTTTACACCAAGTTGTTTGTAAAATTCTTAATTCACCTAAAAGATTTAAGTAGAGAAACTATCATACAACTTGCTGCTGGGAAGACGAGAATATTTTAACATAGAGAGAATAAGGAGATATCCCAACCTCATTAACAAACTCTTTTCCATTGTCAGTTATTATAGTTTCCAGTGCGCCATGTCGATAAAATATATGCCGCAAACACTGAGCAACCTCACTTGCTTCTTTGGTCTTTATTGGGAATGCTTCAATCCATTTTGTGAAGTAATCTGTGCATGTGAAAATATACTGAAATCCTCTTGGTGTCATTGGTAATTTACCAGTCAAGTCGATCCAGAGTATTTCCCATGGGCGGGACACCTGTGTTGAAAAAAACACATTGATCAACATTGCAATGGTCGATGTACAATGAACAGGGATGGGCTGGCCCATGATCTTGGGGGTGTATGGCTTATGGAAAGACAAAAAGGAACTAATGTTTCAATGCGTTAAGTGTATTGTTTGTTGTTCAATACGATTCTGTTATACACCAAATGATTGATCCGGGCTAGAGCTTTAATTTGATATATATTTTGTATATAAATGATGACGTCAGTAACTTATAATATTTATGACATCATACATCTTTTTGACGTCATATTGCTAGTGAATATTTAAAAAACCATTAAAAATAGCAAAATTCTTATAAAGCAGCAAAATGCTTTATTTCAATGCAGTTTAAACTCATCTCAACGCTAACAGAAAGGTAAATGTGGACAGTGTAGTTTGAAAGGCTACAACCATTAGCTAATTAAATGAAAATAAAAAGGTAGACAATATATTTTGTTTAAGGAATGGTCAAATTATGTCGGTAGCTCATATAGTCCTATCATTTTTTCTTAAATTTTCCTATTTCTTAAGCATTGTCAGTGACAATAAGCAGATCAGCCTAAAGAGCAGAATTTTCAGTACTGAGCTTCATATATTTGGTTGCCTAACAACAAGTCACGTGACTCACACAATTGTCATGCAATTTTTAGACCAACAATGGTTGGGTGAACCTCAGGTATGGTATGGTTGCTGAGATAACTAGGGGGCATTGGTATTGTTTGGTCTCATCGAGTGAAATTGACTCTAGATTTTGAATATAGCATTAAGGTAAGGTTAGTTAGATATTGCTCAAGACAAAAGTAAAACTAAGAAAAATGTTCTTTGAAAAATTATCTTTAGTTTTTTAGTTAGCATAGCTTGTATGTTAGTGAGTTAGCAAGTTAACTTTGGAAGATAGTAAGTTAGTTAGTAAACCAGTTAGCAAATTAGTGAGTTAGTCAGTTAAATTTATTTTGTTAGTTTGTTAGGTAATTAATTAGTTGGTTTGTTAGTTAGTTAAATAGTTAGTTTGTTTTATTAGTTAGTCTTATCACTAGTTAGTTACGTAGTTACTTACTTAGTTAGTTATTTAGCCAGTTAGTTATTTAGTTAGTTAGTTACTTAAGTAGCATAGCTTGTAAGTTAGTCAATTTGTTAGTAAGCTGCTTTAGAAGATTTTAAGTTAGTTAGTTAGATAGCTAATTAGGTTTTAGATAGTCAGTAAGTTACTTAGTTAGAATACCTTGTAAATTTGTCAGTTAGTTCGTTAGCTACTTTAGAAGATATTAAGGTGGTTAGTAAGTTACTTTATTAGATAGCTAGTTAGTTTAGGTAACTAGTTAGATAGTTGTTAGTTAGTTAGTGAGTTAGTTAGTTAGTTAGTTATTTAGTTAGTTATTTAGTTAGTTAGCTAGTTATTTAGTCAGTTAGTTAGTTAGTTAATTAGTTAGTTAGTAAGTTAGTTAATTGGTTAATAAGTTTGTTTACCAGATTGTTACTTTGTTAACATAGCTTGCAAGTTAGTTAGTTAGTTAGCTGGTTAGTTTCATAGCTACATAGTTAGTTAGTTAGTTTTTTAGTTAGCTAGTTAGTTAGTTGGTTAGTTAGTTAGTTAGTTAATTAGTTAGTTAGTTAGTTGATTAACTAACTAGCTACAATGCCTGCCAGAATTACTTGGAATACTCATCATATTTATTAGCTTAACTAAGTAACTTAAAAGTTACGCTAACTAACTAACCAAATAACTAACTCACTAACTATTTAATTATCTTACTAACTAAGTTACTAACTAAGTAGTTATCTAACAAACCAACTACTAACTAACTGACTAACAAACTTAGTATCTTCCAAAGTAGCTAACTAACTAACTGACCACCTTACAAGCTATGCTAAGTAACTAACAAACTTACTAACTAACTAATTTATTAACTAACTAACTAACTAACTAACTACATAACTAACTAACTAACTAACTAACTTACTTACTTACTATCTTCCAAGGTAACTAACTGACTAACTGACTAACTAACTAGCTAGCTTAATTACTTACTTAATAACTAACTTACTATCTCCCAAATTACCTAATTAACTAGCTGAGTGATGTGCAAGCTTTGCTAACTAACAAACTGACTATATGACAAACTAGTTACCTAACTAACTAACTACCCTTTCTAACTAAGTAACTTACCAACTTAATATCTTCGAAAGTAGCTAACTAATTACCTGACTAACTTACAAGCTGTGCTAGCTAACTAAAAAACTAACCACCCAACTAACTAACTAACTAACTAACTAACTAACTAACTAACTAACTAACTAACTAACCAACCAACTAACTAACTGACTAACTATCTAACTGACTAATTACCTAACTAACTCACTTACTAATTAAAAAACTTACTAACTTGTTTACTATTTTAGTACCTTCCAAAGTAGCTAACTAACTAACTTACTAACGTACAAGCTATGCTAACTAACTAAAGATAATTTTTCAAATAACATTTTTCTTAGGTTTTCTTTTTTGATTCTTTTTTATAAAAATCAGATGTATTGATGCTATATTCGAAATCTAGTGTCAATTTCCATTCGAATGAGACCAAACAACACCATGTTTTGACAATTTACAAAAAATTTTTCGATCCATTTTTTACCTTGGACATGATGCATATTCGGCAGGTCATAAAAAAATTTGTCCAGCACTTGGAAGGGGCAAGTTTGGCTTTTTCGAGTCTTCTATGACCATACAAACACCCATATGTACTCGATGTCAAGGTCATCTCAACTGGCCACTGGACTAATAGGGGAAGGGGATGGGTTAGTAACTTGTAATAGCTGTAATGGAGTATAGAGTAAAGAGCAACATGGAAAGAGCTGTGCCATTCTTGAATGACGAATGTGTTATATATATGCATTTATTCATGTATAAATAAGATATATGCACAGATTAAGGAGGAAAATTCATTTTGTCAATTTGTGGGGGAGGGGGTACGAAAATTTGTAAAACTTTCAGTATCTTCTTTTTGAACAGTGGAATTTTTAATTATGTATGAGTAAAGCCATGAAGTCCCAAACCTGGCTAAGAATGTTGGCCAAAAAACTATGAAGCCAAGTAGAAACTGCTAGAACTGGTGTAAAAGGATGCAGCATTTTTTCTTCTGAGTGGTGTTAGTGCATCAAGGATAGGATACTGATCATAATTCGGAGGAAAAACATGGTAAAAAGGGTAACCATCTAGTATATGTCATGTTATAGCCAAACTATTGTGTACCCAAAACTGTGAAAAGTAGAGTTCTTGAATGTCTCTAGAATGTCTGTGGTCTGTCTTGTACTTGGGTCGTCCTGCGATTTTTACAATTTTCTGCATACTTTCAAACAATAGCAGAGTCCTTTAAATAGCCATCAATGAATGAAATAAAATATGGTTTTTTCAATCTTTTTTATTTACTTTTGAAGCAAGAGCAAGATCACACAGAAAGAATTTACCTTCTTCATATCGCTCACACATGGAAAGTAAAAGGTTTCTTGTATTTTACAGCATGATTTTCCTTTAATTATGTTTGAAAATACGGATTTATCTGAAGAACAAGAACGCGTTGTGCTATTGGTTTTAGGAGGCAGCAACGTGTTTTGCACTGGGAGTGTTTTGCACTCAGACTTCTTGTCGGTAGTAGGCCGTATTTCGACAACGAAGTTCAGGCACTGTAAAGCTTTCCTGACATTGAAGTCGCCCTTTCCATCCTCTAATTTAAAGTCCCAAGACTGTGTTTTTGTGAACTCAGTGAAAAAAATAACGCACAACATGACTCACTTTATTATTTTTCACAAGTATCTAGCAGGACACCAAGCTACAAAGTAAAGCTAAGCCACGCCACAAGGAAATGAACAGGCCGAGCGGAGCGTTCACCGCATGGACTTCCATTGGAGCAACACGCGTGGTTAAATATGAAAACAAGATTGCTGAGTCAGCAGAACAAGCTTTTGGGCGTAGTTGCACAGACACTACTGATTTGATCAGTTTTAGTCTGGGCGCAGGCTAGGTACTTAATGTTCCACAGAAAATGGATTCGATTCTCACAAGGTTTAAAGGCCCGGTTACACTATTAGATATTCCATTAGAACGGAAAGTTCACTAAGAAGTGGGACAGGGACCGACAATTTATACAAATCATTCTGGAAATTCTTTGCTCAGCTCCAGTTTTTGCAAGATGGTTTCACCCCAGGCAGACAGTCAGTAATCTGGATGACCGCACAGATGCAGAGGAGCCTTTGGCATATAATGTGACCAATCCGCCATCTGCGAAATCAGCACGCAAAATAAAAGAAAGACAAAGGGAAGATGCAGAAAAGGTTATGCAAAGTGCTGCACTGGCGCTGGAAAAGATTTCCAATCGTCAAGAAAGGCGTGAGATAGACCGTCCTGGGAATAGCGAAGATCAGTGCTATGCAGATATGATTCTGCAGATGCTAAGTAGCATACCAGACTCCGAAGCGAAGGCAATGGCAAAGCTGGAATTTCAGCAGAAGCTAAACCAGCTTCGGTATCGTTAGGTACAGCAACAACAACAACCACAACAAATGTTTCAACCGTACCCAGAATTCCAACAGCAAAGGGTGTACCTTACACAGTTACAAGGACAAGGAGTGGAAGGATTTTACTCTGGACCGTCAGAACGTGGAACACCATCTCCTGCGCAAAGCAATTATTTGTTTTGAAGTTAGCCCATATGGCTGGATGAAATAAGTGACAATACATATTTTTTCTACGCACTTTAATAATCTTTAACATTGGTTTATATAAACATCTTTTGAAACTGCTGAGCTTCTGTTTTGCGAGGATATATTGTATGTATCCGCTATAGTTTATTTAAAAAATTTGATTTGCAATGCTAAACACCTGATTTTCGGAAAGGTCTCCTTACTAGTGTTGTTGAAACATTATTTTTGTAATCAAATTAAAACATTCCACTGCCAAGGAATCTGCCCTGGCCCATAAAAGTGGTCCGCTAATTTCTCCCAAATTCTTTCAGCTGAGAGAGAAGCTCGGTTACTTTTTGTAGATGGAAGAGGTCGCAAGAAATTTGTACTTTCATTATCTTTTCGCCAATCTCCTTGAATAATATTACCATTGCTACCTTCCAGATCCATACTCCCTTCTCCTGTATAAGATTATTTGGCTTTATTGCGCAGAAAATTGTGAAGAACTACGGTAGCAAGAGTAACCTTAACAGCCTTGTCTGGCTCAAGAGCCATTGTCGTGTTAAAGACGCGAAATCGAGTCGCCCAGATGCCAAAAACATTATCACTTATTCCGCGCACCCTAGACAGCCAGTAGTTCAATATTCTTCTCCGATCAGTAAGCTGCGTCTGCGGATATGGCTTCATGCAGTGTTGTCCCAGGGGAAAAGCGTCGTCTGCGAAAGAAACAAATGAAAGTGGCTCAGTGCATTGACCAAAAGTCCACAGAGGATCACTTGACAGTGGGAGGGGTTCAGGGTCAGGTAAACCAAGTGTGCCATCCTGTAGTGCTTTATAAAATGATGAATGTTTATATACACCTCCGTCACTTATGCGACCCTGGCAGCCAACATCAACATAGAGAAATTGGTAGTCGTAATCTACTATGGCCAACAACACAATGCTAAAGAAACCCTTGTAATTGTAATGACTTGATCCAGAGTCTTTAGGGTGCAAGATAACGATGTGCTTTCCATCTGCTGCTCCAATGCAATTTGGAAACTGCCATCTATCTTGGGTGTGCTTCGCATAGTCTTTCCAATGCTCTGGTGTGTCTGGGATCTTCAGATATCTCTTTCAGGCATTCGAAAATTTTTTTGCACACAGTGGGGAAAAAAGCTGCTATTGTTGTACGGTGCATTCGAAAAGTGTAGGAAAGGTCGTGGTACGAATTTCCTGTAGCTAGAAATCTGAGGGTAATGGCTAACTTTTCTTCGGCTGGAATTGTTTTTCTTAAATGCGTTGATTTCTTTGTTATGTGAGGTCCAACAATTCGTAGCAATTCCTTAAAGTAAAGAAACAATATTTCTCCCATTTCTCTCATATTTCTCCCTATATTTAGTAATGTTGGTGGCAAAGAAGTGATTGCGATTGTGAGAAGGAAACTGAAGCTATATGCCAGAGGCAGAGGTTAAACTAGAGGACACAGTTCAATCGGGGAAAGGGCTCATAGGGAGTGAGAAAAGAGCATTTTTCCTTTTTTTATTATCAGTAGGGGCACGAGCCGTTTCGGCAATTGTTCAAATTTTGGCAAATAAATGAATAAAAAACAGGTTGGTCATAACTAGAGTGTATGTATCCCATTGGGCCTTAGTAAATACAATTCTCCTGTCTCAGATACCCTTCATAGTAATTAAGTTTAGAATTTGTGAAATATTAAAATTTCTCAAAATTCATTACCTCAAAATTTTCGGCGCTCATTCGCAGATAACGACGAAAAGAAAATGGATCATTAAACCAAAGCTCTTCCAATGTAAGTCTGTAAGCACCGAATTCATCAAGCTCCCGAAAATAGTCTTTGCACCATACCTTCCTATTTCTGGTACTATTCTCAAGGGAACTGGCATGAACAATACTAAAACACGCAAGAACTGTACAAACAAGAGCTTCTTCAAGATCAAGATTGTCTTGCTCCTCGCTCATTTTTAGGCCTACTGAATAATAAAGCTTTGAAATGACTAGGACTTCCTTGACACGGAAAATCTAAATGAATATCTAATGGAATATCTAATGCACTTTTCACACCATTAGATATTCCATTAGATATTATCGCCCGTTTTGGATGCTCAGATATATGGAATATCTTATGGAATATCTAATAGTGTAAGGGGCCTTAAAAATTTGTGGTTGTGTAATAGACGACAAGAACAATTTAGGTTGTTTTTAAACTGACCAGACAGTTAGAATACATTTTGCAGTCCCTTCTAATCAGTGTTTATAGCATTGCCTTTAAAAAAATTATAGAATCTCTCATAACCTGTCCCTGGAACGATTCTGCCAGCTGCTCTGAAGTGGATTGACAGAGGACAGCGGAGATATTGATATGGGAGGAATAGAAGAGAATGTGACTTTTTTAGATGCTAACAAATTAGTAATTGTAATTGATTTAGAAACTGATGTCCTTATGTTGCATAGTGGCAGTGAAATCGTACAATACCAGATGTATCAATGTCAGCTCCCTTTACCTGTTGTGTGAGCAATTGGTTATATTCACTGGCACTTCTTTCAACAACATCTTCCACAAATTCTTTGTGACTATCATCCTGTACGAAATAATCTTCCTTCTCAATATTTTGACACACCATAAAGGGAGTTTCCTTATTTTCTAAGCACAAACTTACATGTTCTTCTATAACTGTCACGCAAAACTTCTTGTTACATATAGGGCAATGCACCTTTGCTTTAGTTTGTTCAACTCTGACTGAGCTTGATGCAGCAACTTGGTGCCTTGCTGATGGGAGATGATCCAATCCCTATGACCATGGTGGAGAATCTAAAAAGTCATCAGCTGAAACTGCGTCTGCTGGAATATTGTGAAAATCCGTTATTTGATTCAAGGTTGTTAGAAATGCTTCTTCTTCCTCCTCGGTTGTGGGGAACTTGCATGTTTTGATGCTTCTTGGGCTAAGGCAAACATATCCTTTCTACATATGGATAAGTTCACTTTTGAATAGGCTTTTCCAAGTTCCTTTTTGTACCCTTCAACTGTAAATATTTCGTTTGAGCCAGGAATTTGTTTTGCTATCTTATTGTCTTTGAAAAGGAGCATGTATTCGTCAAATACACAGAAGTACTCGTCATGAGCTCCTAGCACACTTTCGTAGCTGTCATAGTCCGGTGGCCAGTGGAGATGACCTTGACATTGAGTACATATGGGTTTTTATTTTATTTTCTGTTTGTATGGTCATAGAAGACTCGAAAAAGCCAAACTTGCCCCTTCCAAGTGCTTGGCAAATTTTTTTATGACCTGCCGAATATGCGTCATGTCCAAGGTAAAAAATGGAACCAAAAATTTTTTCTAAATTGTCAAAACATGGTGTTGTTTGGTCTCATGCGAATGGAAATTGACTCTAGATTTCGAATATAGCATCAATACATCTGATTTTTATCAAAAAGAATCAAAAAAGAAAACCTAAGAAAAATGTTCTTTGAAAAATTATCTTTAGTTAGTTAGCATAGCTTGTACGTTAGTAAGTTAGTTAGTTAGCTATTTTGGAAGGTACTAAAATAGTAAACAAGTTAGTAAGTTTTTTAATTAGTAAGTGAGTTAGTTAGGTAATTAGTCAGTTAGTTAGTAAGTCAGTTAGTTAGTTGGTTAGTTAGTTAGTTAGTTAGTTAGTTAGTTAGTTGGGTGGTTAGTTTTTTAGTTAGCTAGCACAGCTTGTAAGTTTGTCAGGTAATTAGTTAGCTACTTTCGAAGATATTAAGTTGGTTAGTTACTTAGTTATGAAGGGTAGTTAGTTAGTTAGGTAACTAGTTGGTCATATAGTCAGTTTGTTTGTTAGCATAGCTTGCACATTACTCAGTTAGTTAATTAGGTAATTTGGGAGATAGTAAGTTAGTTATTAAGTAAGTTATTAAGCTAGCTAGATAGTTAGTCAGTTAGTCAGTTAGTTACCTTGGAAGATAGTAAGTAAGTAAGTTAGTTAGTTAGTTAGTTATGTAGTTGGTTAGTTAGTTAGTTAGTTAGTTAATAAATTAGTTAGTTAGTAAGTTAGTTAGTTTCTTAGCATAGCTTGTAAGGTCGTCAGTTAGTTAGTTAGCTACTTTGGAAGATACTAAGTTAGTTAGTCAGTTAGTTAGTAGCTGGTTAGTTAGATAACTACTTAGTTAGTAACTTAGTTAGTAAGATAATTAAATTGTTAGTGAGTTAGTTATTTGGTTAGTTAGTTATCGTAACTTTTAAGTTATTTAGTTAAGCTAAAAAATATGATGAGTATTCAAAGTAATTCTGGCAGGCATTGTAGCTAGTTAGTTAATCAACTAACTAACTAACTAATTAATTAACTAACTAACTAACCAACTAACTAACTAGCTAACTAAAAAACTAACTAACTAACTATGTAGCTAAGAAACTAACTAGCTAACTAACTAAATAACTTACTAAATAACGGATGAAATAAATAACAAACTAGCTAACTAACTAATAACTATCTAGCTAGTTACCTTACTAACTAGCTAACTAATAAAGTAACTTACGAACCACCTTACTATCTTTTAAAGTACCTAACGAACTAACTGACTAATTTACAAGGTATTCTAACTAAGTAACTTACTGGCTATCTAAAAACTTAACAAGCCAGATAACTGACTAACTCACTAACTAACTAACTAACTAACTAACTAACTAACTAACTAACTAACTAACTTGCAAGCTATGTTAACAAACTAACAATCTGGTAAACAAACTTATTAACTAATTAACTAACTTACTAACTAACTAATTAACTAACTAACTAGCTAGTTACCTAACTAAGTAGCTAACTAGCAAATTAACTCACTAACTTACTATCTTCTAAAGTAGCTAACGAACTGACTGACTAACTGACTTACAATATTTGGAAATAGCTAACTAACAAACTGATTAACTTACAAGCTATGCTACTTAAGTAACTAACTAACTAAATAACTAACTTAATAACTAACTAACTAACTAACTAACTAACTAACTAACTCACTAACTAACTAACAACTATCTAACTAGTTACCTAACTAACTAGCTATCTAATAAAGTAACTTACTAACCACCTTAATATCTTCTAAAGTAGCTAACGAACTAACTGACAAATTTACAAGGTATTCTAACTAAGTAACTTACTGACTATCTAAAACCTAACTAGCTATCTAACTAACAAACTAACTGACTAACTAACTTAAAATCTTCTAAAGCAGCTTACTAACGAAATGACTAACTTACAAGCTATGCTACTTAAGTAACTAACTAACTAAATAACTAACTGGCTAAATAACTAACTAAGTAAGTAACTAAGTAACTAATTAGTGATAAGACTAAATAATAAAACAAACTAACTATTTAACTAACTAACAAACCAACTAATTAATTACCTAACAAACTAAAGATAATTTTTCAAAGAACATTTTTCTTAGTTTTACTTTTTTGATTTTTTTGTAAAAATCAGATGTCTTGAGCAAAATCTTTTGATCTATATATACAGAAACTAACCTTAATGCTATATTCAAAATCCAGAGTCAATTTCCACTCGAATGAGACCAAACAATACCATGTTCTGACAATTCATGAAAATTTTTCGATGAAATTTTTACCTCGGACATGACGCATCTTCGGCAGGTCATAAAAAAATTTGCCCAACACTTGGAAGGGGCAAGTTTCGTTTTTTCGAGTCTTCTATGACCATATAAACGGAAAATAAAATAAAAACCCATATGTACTCGATGTCAAGGTCATCCTGAAATTCGCATTTGGCCACCGGACTATCATTAGTGTTAACTCTTAATGTTAATCTACTACCCCTGGTGGTTTGCAGAACTCCGGTGTCTTCGTATTCTTTCAATTTAATAATAATAATAATAATAATATACAATATTTATACAGGTAGACTTATTTCAGCCAATGAGTTGGCTGCTATCAATTAAGGACCTGTAAAACAAAATATGAAAAAAATACAAAAACCTAGCCTAGACCTACATGCTTAGATATTATTAAAATCTTTAAAAGAAATGTACATCGTAGTAAAAGTTATCATTAAAATCAGTCAATATTGAAATCAGCTATTAAGTATCTGTTTGAATTTCAGGATGGACGTCTCTGTCCTAAATGCAGCATCAAGCTCATTGAATGTGCGAGCACCCTGGAAAGCAAAGGTTTTACGCCCTGCTTCAGTTCGTACTCTAGGTATTTTAAGAAGTGACTTGTTTCCTCTTGTGTTCTTCTCATGAGATTGTCTATGAAAGTGTTCATTGAAATTTATCGGTGCTATTCCGTTAACGCATTTAAATACTTCCAGTACGCATAGTCTGTTTCTCTTTTCACTAACTGTTTTCCATACGTTATTTTTCCTTTTTAACAAAAACAATTTTATGTGCTCTGTCCTGAATCTTCTGAAATTTTGCAGCTGCAGTGTCAGAAATCCCAAGCATCACATTGTTGCAGTAGAACAGTACTGGCTCTATCATTACTTTGTATATGGTTTCGGCAACAAAAGGGCTGATATTCTTGCGGATGCGTGATAATAATTTTACTCTGGACGAGGCTTTTTTACACACTCGTTCAATCTGATCAGCGTAAGTTAGACTTTTGTCCATCAGGACACCTAGATATTCGTACACTTCCGTTTCATTAATGGCCTGTCCATTAATATCAATAACCAATTTCGACGATTTGACTAGTCTCTGCTTGGTCCCATAAAGAACATACTCTGTTTTCCCTTTTTTAAGATTGATGATAAGATTGTTTTCAGAAAACCACTCTGCAACTTTAGCGAGATCTGTATTTAGTCTTTCTTCGATAACCTTGTCGCTTTTATCCGCAGTATAGATAACCGTGTCATCAGCATACAATAAAATAGAGCATTGTTTTAGTTGTGAATCAATGTCATTTATCAGTAGCACAAATAATAGCGGCCCGAGTATTGACCCCTGTGGCACACCGCAAAGGACAGATTGTTTATTTGAAGAGAAATTTTCCATGGATACAAACTGTTTCCGATCGAATAAATAACTTTCAAACCAACAGAGTTCTCTTTCTTTTATACCGAAATTCGGAAGCTTGGATAGAAGACGACCGTGGTCCACCGTGTCGAACGCCTTTTTAAGATCAACAAAAACTGCACCGGTGAGTTCACCACTGTCCATATGTTTTCTGACAAAGTCTGAAAAATACGTAACTGCATGTTGTGTTGATCGCAGTCGACGAAAGCCAAATTGGTTGGATGAAAGAAGATTGTTAATTTCTAGGTAATCGTACAGCTGTTTATGAACAACCTTTTCTAGCACTTTCGATAGGACAGGTAGAACCGAGATTGGCCTGTAATTGTCCATCGATGACCGTTCACCGGATTTGTAAATTGGTGTAATTTTAGCACACTTTTCTGATGTCGGAAAAACAGATTCTCTAAGACTCATGTTTATGAGATGAAGAAAAGGAGCGGCAATCTCTTCAGCTCCATCTTTTACAAAAATGCGGGTATGTTGTCATATCCGGCCGATTTTGATGTTTTCAGATTCTTGAGAATTTTTAGTAAATCCTGCAAGTCGACTTCTTTAAATTCAAATACACATCCAACCTGTTTTAGGTTTTGCCTGTCTTGTGTCGTATGATGGTATTTCCATACAGTATTTCCAATAACATTTATTGAGCTCTGTAATGATTTTCCTATGTCTGTGAAGAAAGTACAGAAACCTTCAACAATAGTTTTTATGTCTGATGTTAAGATACGATTTACACTGAATACTTTACAAGAGTTTATCTTCCGTTCTTTCGCAGGGTAACATTTCTTGATTTGACCCCAGAATTGTTTGGGCCTAGAAATGTTTTCCTGGAAAAGTGATCTGTTATAATTTGCTTTACTTTGCCTGATTGAGTTTGTAACACAGTTTCTAGTTTTCCGATATGCCGACCAGTCTTCTTCCCTTTTACTCCTCCTCGCCTTTTTCAGCAAATAATCACGTTCGTTTATTTTGCCTCGTATTTCATGCGTTAACCACGGACAGTCCCTGCCTCTAACAGTTTTTTCCTTGTAGGGTGCATGTTTATCAATTACAGACAATAGGAGTTGTTTAAACTTGTACCAAGCACTGTTTACATCCTTTTCATTTATAACGTTTTCCCAAGGCAGTTCTCGCAAGTTTGATTTAAATTCCTCTGAGTTATATTTAACAAAGCTTCTTGAATGAATTTTACGTGCTTTGAACTTTTGACAATTCATTTTGTCTTATTACACCTATGAGGTCGTGGTCGCTGATAGAATTGGCAATCACAGTTTGGTTTAATATCCGTTGTTCGTCTGTTGTAAAAATTACATCGATTAATGTGCTTGTCTTACTGGTCATTCTGGTGGCTTCAGTTATAACTTGTTTTAGCCCATTCACGTTGAGTATGTTTTAATGACTTTGTGATTTGATTGGTCAAGATAATTGCAGTTCATATCACCTGCGATGATGGTTTCTTTGTTTTCGGCCATAGTTGTCGTAATCATGTCATCGAGCTTTTCCTCAAAATGTTGATGTAAGTGTTTCGAGGAGTCCGGCGGTCGATATATGATGCAAACCAGCAACGACTTTGAATTTTTTACTAGTATTTCAATCCAGATCGCTTCTATGCCTTCCTGTTCAAGATCTTGTCTCCGTTGCCAGTTGATATCATTTCTTATATAACAGCCTACCCCCTCCCCAAGTACCTTTATCACGATCCTTCCTAATAAATGTGTAATCTTGGACCAAAACGTTGCTATCTGGGATGTCAGAGTTCATGTGAGTTTCACTTATTCCCAAAATGTGTATGTTTTTCTTTGTTTCTTCAAGTAAGAGCTGTACATTTTCAATTTTGTCGAGTAAACCATCGACATTTTGATGGAAAATCTTAAAACCCCCGTCCTTTCAGAAATTCGTTTAGCTCCTTATAACTATTACTCTCATATTCGTTTTCTTCTGCAATAGGATCACTTAAATCCGGATTAATGTTGTTGCAACTTGTGCAGAGAAGTATCTCCCGACCATTTATAATGCTGTCAAATAGGCATTTCAGATGAAACTTTTCTTTACAAGTACAGCATAAAGCAGAACTTTGGTTTTTCCGTATGGTCTTTAGACACGAACCACACTTTGCACGAATAGGCCCAGGATTAGGGGACACATTTCCAGATATTAGCAGCAGTGTCATCTGCAATGTTGTTGTGTTTCTTGGTGCAAGTTTCAACATGAAAGTCTTTCTCTGGCTTAGGCCAATATGGCGTTGAGCAATTTACACAGTGAAGCTTGAAACGAGACGAGTGAATAAAGAGCAAGAAAGAGTTTAATCCTGACATGGAGAAAAAGGAAGCTGAATGATTTGCAGGATAAAAGGAGAGGTTAAATATTTGTCGTTAATTGTAAAGATGTTTGGTTTGAAATCAGAGGAGGAGAGTATTGAAGTCAACGACGAAGCGTTCTATTTTGAAGGTGAAGATGTCAATAGTAAAAAGACGGATATATTCAGAAAACAAGTAGACATTTCACTAGAAGAAAGAAAGATTTTGCTATATTGGATTATAGAAGTAGCACACTTAATAAAATATGAAGACGAGTCAATGTTTTTAGCGCTAGAATATATTGATATAGTGTTAAAGAATCGAAAAGTACTGAAAGATAAGTTTCAAGAAGTTGGTGTAACGTGTTTACATATTGCTGGAAAATTTGAAGAGACATTACCTTATAAAGTGAAAGATTTTGCCTGGCTAACTGATGGAGCTTGCACCAAAGAAGGGATAAAAGAACGTGAAAAAGAAATTCTTGAGCAGGACCTTGAATAGAGAAGCTATAAAAAACAGTGTTAGCTTTGGCTGAAAGATTGGTGTTTGTATACTGCGATCAGAATCTTAAAAACTCTGAGACTAGTAAGAAAGCGTATAAGCTTTTGAAATATTATTTAACGTTATCACAGGTATATATAGAAAGACTAGATAAGTTTTCCAAGATGGTTATAGTTCTATCAATAATAACTCTCGTAAATGACTGGCACGGGCACAATTTTAAAATAGATAATTTGATTAGAAAAGTAAACTCGCATAGGCCTAGATTTATCGAACAAATAGATCAATGCAGATCGTGTTTAATAATTACAATGAACAAAAATATTAAAAAACAGGATGATTATATCAGAAAGAAGTACCACATATCTAATAGCAAGTGAAGTTTTTATTCGAAAATAAATATTGTTTATATCAAATCATTGTTCTTGATAGTTTGGAAAGAAAAGTCTTTTAACACATCGAGAGTAAAATTGGATTTCATCTTCGGGAACATGTGTTTCCGCTTTTGGAACACCAAGTTGTTCCAAATTAAAACACGGCATGTTTAACTCAGCGCATAAATCTTTTTCAATAGTACCGCCTTTGTAGAGAACTAAGTTTATACCATTCCAGTTTAGTATCTCGTTTATAAGTTCTTTGGCGTTGATACACTTTCTATGAGTAGCGCAAGTATAATTTAGTCCATTAATTCGGTGTTTACAATAGTTGAATTATCTTTTGAAGGAATTGTCCATATCTTTCCAGGACAAGCACGGACGGAACTCAAAGACAAATAGTTCTGAGGAAGCGAGTTGAAGTGCAAGTTTCCTAATACAACGATGCTTTTTTGTAGTTTGAATATATTCTATATCCATAACAGAATAATTCGAGTTCTTGATTGAGTTGTAAACATTATACGGAAGTGTCATGATAGCTTATAGTAAGACAGTACTAAGGAGCTAACAACCGAGACGAGAGCTAAAAAATACACGAAAGTAGTTATTTGATGTTTTGCAAACATAAGTAAAAAAGTACATCTAGGCCACGGATAAATACTGCCAATAGACAAAGCAGTTAAAGTGAAAATGGAGGGAAAAGATTACGAGACTTAAGTAGTAGATCAATATGTGTTATATAAAACAGGAAAGCTTGAATATAAATTATTAAACAGCTACGCAAAAACCATGCTAAAACTGTCGAGTGAATTAGAAAAAAAACATTGCGAGTTTTTTGAACAAGCACCGAATAAAATAAAGAACGGTTCGTATACAAACACATTAGAAAGCCTACATCAAGAAGTGGTAAAGGACAGTGTAATTAATTGGGGA